>CATNEM010000142.1:2207500-2557500 GCA_950096795.1 Macrostomum cliftonense
GCTAGGCCGCTTGCGTCGAAATGGGGAGCGGCTGCGGCGGCGGCGGCTGCTGTTGCTGTTGGATCCCCGATTGACTGCGGCTGCTCAGTGACAACCCCAGCTCCATCCGCAGCTTCCGGCACTTCAGCCTCCTCCTGCGGCTGCTGCTGCTGCTGTTTCGGCTTCTTTTTTCGAACGCGGCGCTTAGCCACGGTCGCAGCGGCTGTCTCGTCTTCAACAGTCACAGCCGCGTCAACAGCGGCGCCGTCAGCGACAGCCGCGTCGGCGGGAGCTTCGGCTTCCTCGCCTGTTGAAGGCTTCGGCTTTCTAATTACTTTTCGTTTTGTAGTTTTGGTCGACGACGGCGGCGGCGGCTCGTCGGCCGATTGCAGATTCTCCTGGGAGCCGTCGGCTGGCGCCGGCGCCGCCGTCGGTTGGCGCTTCTTGCGCGGCTTTCTGGTAGGCGTGTCAGCCGCCAACGCCGCGGCCTCGTCGTCATCGGCGACCACGAAGCCCTGTTTGGTTGAACGGTTAAGGCGATAAATAATTGTACTCATCAATTTCATCTCTCTCTCTCCTGTCCTTTCTTCCTCTTCCATTTGTGTCTGAGAACCCCTCTCTCCCGTGTGTCTCTGTACGCACCCCTCTCTCCCGTGTGTCTGTACGCACCCCTCTCCCGTGTCTCTGTACGCACCCCTCTCTCTCGTGTGTCTGTACGCACCCCTCTCTCCCGTGTCTCTGTACGCACCCCTCTCCCGTGTGTCTGTACGCACCCCTCTCCCGTGTCTCTGTACGCACCCCTCTCTCCCGTGTGTCTGTACGCACCTCTCTCTCCCGTGTGTCTGTACGCACCTCTCTCTCCCGTGTGTCTGTACGCACCTCTCTCTCCCGTGTGTCTGTACGCACCCCTCTCTCCCGTGTCTCTGTACGCACCCCTCTCTCCCGTGTCTCTGTACGCACCCCTCTCTCCCGTGTGTCTGTACGCACCTCTCTCTCCCGTGTGTCTGTACGCACCCCTCTCTCCCGTGTCTCTGTACGCACCCCTCTCTCCCGTGTGTCTGTACGCACCCCTCTCCCGTGTCTCTGTACGCACCCCTCTCTCCCGTGTGTCTGTACGCACCCCTCTCTCCCGTGTCTCTGTACGCACCCCTCTCTCCCGTGTGTCTGTACGCACCCCTCTCCCGTGTCTCTGTACGCACCCCTCTCTCTCGTGTGTCTGTACGCACCCCTCTCTCCCGTGTGTCTGTACGCACCCCTCTCCCGTGTCTCTGTACGCACCCCTCTCTCCCGTGTGTCTGTACGCACCCCTCTCCCGGTTGTCTCTACCCACCCCTCTCTCCCGTGTCTCTGTACGCACCCCTCTCTCTCGTGTGTCTGTACGCACCCCTCTCCCGGTTGTCTCTACCCACCCCTCTCTCCCGTGTCTCTGTACGCACCCCTCTCCCGTGTGTCTCTACCCACCCCTCTCTCCCGTGTCACTGTACGCACCCCTCTCTCTCGTGTGTCTGTACGCACCCCTCTCTCCCGTGTGTCTGTACGCACCCCTCTCCCGTGTCTCTGTACGCACCCCTCTCTCCCGTGTGTCTGTACGCACCCCTCTCCCGGTTGTCTCTACCCACCCCTCTCTCCCGTGTCTCTGTACGCACCCCTCTCCCGTGTGTCTCTACCCACCCCTCTCTCCCGTGTCTCTGTACGCACCCCTCTCTCTCGTGTGTCTGTACGCACCCCTCTCCCGGTTGTCTCTACCCACCCCTCTCTCCCGTGTCTCTGTACGCACCCCTCTCCCGTGTGTCTCTACCCACCCCTCTCTCCCGTGTCTCTGTACGCACCCCTCTCTCCCGTGTGTCTGTACGCACCTCTCTCTCCCGTGTGTCTGTACGCACCTCTCTCTCCCGTGTGTCTGTACGCACCCCTCTCTCCCGTGTGTCTGTACGCACCCCTCTATCCCGTGTCTCTGTACGCACCCCTCTCTCCCGTGTGTCTGTACGCACCCCTCTCCCGTGTCTCTGTACGCACCCCTCTCTCTCGTGTGTCTGTCGCACCCCTCTCCCGGTTGTCTCTACCCACCCCTCTCTCCCGTGTCTCTGTACGCACCCCTCTCCCGTCTGTCTCTACCCACCCGTCTCTCCCGTGTCTCTGTACGCACCCCTCTCTCCCGTGTGTCTGTACGCACCCCTCTCTCCCGTGTGTCTGTACGCACCTCTCTCTCCCGTGTGTCTGTACGCACCCCTCTCTCCCGTGTTTCTGTACGCACCCCTCTCTCCCGTGTTTCTGTACGCACCCCTCTCTCCCGTGTTTCTGTACGCACCCCTCTATCCCGAGTGTCTGTACGCACCCCTTTCTATACGTTCTTCTCTGTCCCTCTATCATTTCTCGTTGCACTATAACGTCAAGCAACGCAAAGAAGCCCCGTTTAAGATCCTTACCCCGTTGGTATGTCCGCCGCCTTTGACATCTTTCTTCGGACTACGACTAGGATCGTAGGTGTTCAGCTCAATTAGCGGATCCTGTCGATCCTTCTCCAGCGAGGAGCGCAACGAATCGATGGTTGTGGCTGCGGCGGCGGCTGTATCGGCCTTTTTCTTGACGCGACGCTTCGTAGGAGGCTTCGTCGCTCCGTTGCCAGCGGGCTCCAGGACGCTGGTGTCGGCCGGCTCCGCTGACATGGCGTCGAGCTGGCTGCAATTTATACCCGAATTATCACCAAAACTTTCTTAAGAAAAGGCACATCCTAACTACACTACTACTGACACTAGACTAAGTAGTATGGCTAGAACTTTAGCATATTGTGTTAAAATTATTACAAATAATCAATTTTCAAGGCTTACGGATCAAGTTAGAAAAGACAGTTCATAATTTTCACCTGTTAATTTATTTATTAACTTGGACTAACATTTCAAGTAACGTATTATGTTATTAGGTGAGCATTGCGAGTCCCTTAAGTTGCAATTAACCTAGATTTTTAAACAATCAATAAGACAAAAACGGCAAGTTCATTGGCTGCGGATTTTGCAGATAGGAAATAACCACGGCAGAGATTGACAGCATGAAGGAGCTCAGAATCTGTTTAGTATCCTCGCTAGAACGCGAATTGGCAAAGCTAACAAAGGCGCAATAGACGGCTAGCCAGCTCGCCCATTTCACTTTCAGCATGAGGCCGCACATGCTGAACACCATGCCTAGGAGGTTCATGGTGTCCGGGGTGGTGTCCGATGGCATTGAGTCAGCTGGCAGCGGCAGGAACCTGTCAATTTAAATTTAGTGAGTGACAGGGCTTTTACCAGTGTAATGGAATTTATCTTTATTTGGTTAATTATATTTTAACTTGCTTAATAGAAAAACTTCCTTATTCTTATTGCTTGATAATTTTGGTCACATTTTTTACTTTGTTCAAAGCTAATGTATAATATTAAACACTAATACAATTTTTAGCTTCGATTATTTTGTCTTTATTGTATACTCGTCAAAAGTTCTTATCTTACTAATGAAAAAATACACAATTAATGTTGCAAAATCATGCTAATTGAAGAATTAGCTAAAATCATAAGTGCACTTAAAAAAATTTGCCAATATGCTAATTTTGTCCTAGCTCATAATATTGTCTTTTTGCTGGTTTTTACCAAATCTATATTATATTATTGTTATTGATACTGTTTTTAATAAATAGTTGTTATTGGTTGGTAGTATCTAATGCAGACAAATGACTTTCGAGCATTAGCTAAATTATTATTAAGAATATGAGATAATTTCAAATTAAGAAGATAAGCACCAAAGAATACCCATTTTAGACTATATTGATTCTAAATCTTGTAAATAAACAGTAAACTTTTCTGGTATAATAATATAAACTTACGTATTTGATTGGTTAAGAAACAAATACTTTAAATACTTTAAAAATATAATCAAATCTATTAATACTAAAAAGCCTTTAAAGATCTATTGCTTAACATATATATAAAAGCAATGGGATGGGATGGCAATGATAATTTTTATGAGACTTTATATATTTAATAATAGCCACAGACTTATTAGTATAGAAAGTGCTATTACTATCATAATGCAAATAACTATATCTAATACAATGAACCTCTAGAATGCAATAAAAAACTAAACTACAATATAAAATACTAAGAATAATTTAGTAGCAATACTTCGAGTATTTTTACCATGATAATTATTTTACTATTTAGAAGGTAATTATTTAGTGATTCAGTAGCGAGCGATAAATCAACTATGTATATTAAACCTTAATTTTAACATAAATCTTATTTAAATGACTCTTTTAAAGGTATGGCTACAAGGCTACAACAGTTAAAAGACATGTTATAAAAAACACATAGGCCTAGATGTTATCTGATGGATTCAGACAGAAAAGTCACTTTAAGTAAGGCCTATTAACGCTTAGGCAGCTAGTATTTTACAAAAAAAACATGCAATAAATGTTACCTGACAACTTTGTTCGGACGCCTTGGATCATTTTGATTCATGTTAATGAGTCTGAATAAAATATAAATTGATAAAGACGATTTGTAAGCTGGCAGTCGCAGACTAGCAGCACTTGCAGTCAGTCAGAAATCAGGATTAATAGTGGTAAATTACTATTAAACGCCCATTAATTAAATTCTTCCGCTCGCAACGTAAACATTTTTATCAGTAAAACACAGTACACCAAGAAGTTTGGTAAATGATACAATTTATTTGGAACAATGACTAATTATTTTATTTTTATATGTATAAAATGTGAAAAAATAAATCCTTACTGTATGTTAGCGCACAAAAAAATTTACGATTTTATTATGCTCTATTAAGTGTACGTCTAACAGTGAGGATGATTTAAATGAAAATAGTCTACCATTTGAGCACAGAGAAGTCACGAAATAAATAAATTATGACGAAGAAACAGCATATGATTTGTTGCAAATCCTAACTGCGCGAGCACATAAATATTATTGCAAACGCTAGTTGTCTTTCGTTCCTTTAACCTTTACGAGGTACATGCACAGTGTATTTCGAAAGGTATTTCTTATGATATTGATGGGGACGCACTTTGTCGCTCGCCTGACAGATCTCACCAAGGCAAATTCTTTTCTTCTACTTACCGTCAGTAGCATGACGCTTTCCTCCGGGATTTTTCATTTTTCGCTTATAAGATGTGAGGGTTTGGGAGTACGTTGAGTACGCGCGTACTTGGGCGCCCTAGGGTCATAAATCACTCTTCCCAGACTCCTTGACCTCTGTGTTGACAGTTTTATGATGCCAGATGGCGCCGAAAAAGCACGTGACTGCGCTCCTTTAGATCCTTATTTCTGATAACGCGATGATTTATTGCCCCCTTTCTATTGTTCTTTTTTGCTTTTTGCTTGTCAATTTTGACAGCTAAGGTGCACCCCCTCCTCCTCCCCTCCTTCTTCCTATTCTTCCCGTGTAAAGCGAATGTACGACGTTTGTTGCTAAGGTGTTCCGTGGCGAGAAGCCATAAATCATTTTTGCTTGTAAACCCTTATTTGCGATGATTTACGACCCCCACCTGTCATCTTTTTGAGATCCCAAATCACTGATAAGATCTCCCCAAAACCGTTAGGGTCTCCCGATGGGGTAGGGTCACGTGATCAGCTTGCCAGCCAATCAGATAAATGCACGACCGTTATAATAAACGCGGCTGAACCAATCAGAAAATTCGACGCCAGTTTTAACAAATCGGCGCCTCCCGCGCCTATTTAAAGGCGCCGTCGAGCGCGCTCCATCTCCAGACGCTCTGAAGACTCTGAGGTGTTATCTTGTCCCGCTCTGAAGGTTCGGTGACGCTCTGAGGACCCGTTCAGACGGCCCCCTAGTTCTACTAGTGTAATTCCCCTTAGCTTACGAATCTCCCCCTAAGTGTCGGCAGTCGGCAGTCATCACAGTTAGTGTCATTAACTAAGAGTTTAGCCAGAAGCGACTGCTCAGCAGAGGCCCTTTGCCTGCGAGACCGACAAGTACTAACGGTCGAGATCGAGATCTACCTCGGCCACTGTGGAGTTTGAGAGCATCGGAAGTGTATAGATCTGATTGGTTTGGTGAGAGATCACTTGGCTTTGTCTTACGCTCGTATCGGGTGCATTCTTATCAGTCCCCTCGCTTAGTAACTCATTAGGGATTTGCGCTATTGCTCTGTACTCTTTTTGTGCTGATTAGAGGCTTTAGGATTTAATAATAATGTAATAGCGATAGTAGCCTAAGTGCTCCGATATTCATAGGCAGTGTGTAACTAAGTAAGAAAGTAAAACCATTCAGTTTATAGCTTTTTGATCTTTTATTTTACTCACTATGTCGGCTCACATGAGCAGCTAAATTAGTTGGCTTCGGTCATGGTGGACCAAAGGTGGACCAGTCATGCAGTCAGTCAGTCAGTAATTCATGCAACCAGAATCCAGATTGAGGACTCAGCTTCGGCTGTACTTTAGTGCAGTTCAAGGCGGCGCGGCAGCCAAATTATTAATGTAACTTAATGTAATCTTTAGAGTAGTTAGGGCGCGCTTTCGGAAGAGTCTAATTGGGTCATTTTATCGCTTTGCGGCAGTTAGTTGAAGCATCGAGGCTAAAAGCTGGGATATTCCCTATCCACTCCTCTTAGTAATATAATAGTGCATTTCCGAGTCCACATAATCCGATCCATGCAAGAACCCCCTGCACAAGTCCTCTCTGAGCCTGCCTTGGTCATGCGATCTAGTCCCTGCAGTGTCCCTTAGTCGGCTATGACTTCGAGATTGACAGCTAAAAGACATTAGTTGTAGGTGGAAATCAGGCCTCAATTAGTCGGGAACTTGGTTTCGACAGGGCTGTTTGGTGTTGCAGTCCACACAAGTTGGTGGCGGCGGGGCTGTCAGCTTCCCTCTGGGGCTGGCGGCTCTCTACCTTTCTTTATCTCCGTGTCTGTCTCTCGCTGTCTTCTCCTAGCATAGGACCTAGCCGCTCGCCACATCCATCATGCTACCCCTGGGGCTGACCTCGAGATCGGGAATGGGAGGCCAGAGTTGTCGATATAGGCAATAGGATCGGCGCTCTGAGGCCGCGTCGGTAAAACGACAAAGCCGAAACCCAACAATATGTTTAACAAAGGGAGTTGTAGCCTAGTGGCTAGGGCGCCTGCCTTATGACCGGAAGGTCGTGGGTTCGAGTCCCGGCCCCTAGAAGACAATTTGTGCCCTTGAGCAAGGCGCTTAATTCCGTAATGCTTCAGTCCACCCAGCATATGCTGGGTAATAACTGATCCTGAAGCAGGCCCATTTTATCCTGTCATTGTGCGGCTTCGTGAGTGAGGATTCACTGTTCGCCAGGCAGGTTCAAAATAAAAAATGGAGCTGGCACTGGGGTGCCTAGCATGCCCGAGAGTGCTTCAGGTGCAACGGGTATTATTATTGTTAATATTAACATAAACTCAAGAACATGCGGTCCTTGAGGACGCTTGGCAGTTTGATCATTAGGTCTTTTTTAGTGATCGGTGCGTACATGTATTACAGTACGTGCTTGCATTTTTAACGAGTGTAAGAAGTGCATAATTAAAAGGCTATACCATGGGAAAAGTCGTCGTTTTTCTCATAAATCCATACACGTAGCATACGCGCACCTGATTGCCAAGACATTAGTTTCAAAATTAAATCAGTGCACGTGCTATAGTACGAGTATACACTATACGAGCTACACGCTTTAAATCGTCCAGAACACACTATTGCTTGCTAAAACCAATAATAGGCTCCGATCAATCATAAATTTAGTAATTTAAACAACCGCTCGAGTTGGCATCTGTCTAAGCTCTCCTCCACCTACGACCGCTTGTTCCATGACGGATGAGCCGGTGAAGGCGCCATCTAGGCCCCCACCGGACGAAGCACCACCGTATTGACCAGGGCAGCAGGGCAGGATTCGAACCATGGCCCGTCTAAAAGCCCTGTTAGTCCGTAGAAGTACCAGCCAGTTAGTGGCCTGGCTGAACAGCAGAGCCACCTGGCCAATATCGCCAATGTTGAACAGCATTCGCAACTGACGCTCGTGACCCCTGCCGGCAAACAGCACTATGTACAAAACTTGGAATGCCGAGACGCAGACTGGCAGGGCGCACACGAAGAACACCAGGGACAAAATTAGGACAGTCAAGGATTGGCGTATCTCTCTCTGCGAGTTGCCCACTGATTGACGACTGACGTTATTGCCAACTGACGACGAAGACTGCTGCTGGAGGCCGCGTCGCTGGCGTAGGATTGAAATGACGCGACGAAGTAGGATGCAGTTCAGGACTAGCAGGATTAGCACCTGAGCATGTGATGAGTGTTGGCGTATTTGACATAATGGTTTATAGTGGAAGAAGCTTTTTTCAGGCCAAGCCAGGCCCGCAAAATGTAATTTAAAATTTTGCGAAGATTAAAAAAAATAGTTTTTGTTAATTTTAAAGCAGTAAAAATTTTTAAGATAATCTAATATTCTTTTCGTATTTTATAGCGAATTTAATATAGATAAATAACCGTTTAAAATGTGATTTTTTAAGGTCTGGTTTCTAGGAAAAAAGTTACCAAAAATTTACGAGTTTTCCGGGTTTATTTTAATTTACTGTGCAAAAATAATGACAGCTTTTTTAAATATGTTTAAAGCTTTCTTATTTTTCTTTTTTGCATAAAATTTTTTTTGTTTATCTGTTCTGATTTTTTAAATTTTAATTTTGCAGGCCCGGCAGGTAACAGTACGTGACGTTACCTGCACCATCGGGGGCTGACTAACCAGCGCCGCGTGCACCGTCATCCAAGTCTGCACCTGCCGACCGAAATGCGGTAACGGCAGGCAGGAAATTTTGTTGCCCGTGTCAGCAGTCGAGTACCAGCCGTACAGCGCCGGGAACGGCGCGCAGATCAACAGCGACAGGGCGCCAACGCACAAGCAGCAGCGCCAGGCAAATCGCGCCCCTAGCCGACGGAAACGAAACGGGTAGAGCAACGCCAGCAGGCGGTCCGTCGCCATGGAAACGAACAGATTAGCGGCTATACAATGCGAAAAATTGTGCAACAGGCGGAAGATACGACAGGCCTCGTTGCTGGCATTCATGATGAAGTAGCCGATTCGCCCGCCGCTGATCCAGGGCAGCCCCTTGGCCGGCAGCTGCCAGCCGAGGCCCCAGACCAGCAGGTTGGCGCTGTCGGCAACAGCAATTACCGACAAATAAATATTTTGACGATTTTGAGGTCGTATGACGCGTAGAAATATGTACGTCACTACCGCGTTACCAAGGAGACCAATGGCGCAGATTAGGGGAACGGCGAACGCGTCCAGAGCTCCCAAGATGGTGGACGCCAAACAGAACGGGTCGAGAGACGTGTCGTTAGTGCCGCAGTCACGTAGTAGGTCGGTGAGCGAGTCCAAAAACTGCCGTTCTTCCCCGTCGTTGCTCATGAGTGCGGCTGTAAGCATCAGTGATGAAGTTGGATTTTTAAGATGGGTCAATCAGCTGTCATTTGCCAATCAGGTGCGAAGCTCACTGTGTGCCAGGTGTGAAGCTACTGTCTAACAGACGTGAAGCTACTGTCTAACAGGCGTGAAGCTACTGTCTAACAGGTGTGCAGCTACTGTCTAACAGGTGTGAAGCTACTGTCTAACAGGCGAGAAGCTACTGTCTAACAGTTGTGAAGCTACTGTCTAACAGGCGTGAAGCTACTGTCTAACAGGCGTGAAGCTACTGTCTAACAGGCGTGAAGCTACTGTCTAACAGGTGTGCAGCTACTGTCTAACAGGTGTGAAGCTACTTGTCTAACAGGTGCACAGCTACTGTCTAACAGGTGTGAAGCTACTGTCTAACAGGTGTGAAGCTACTGTCTAACAGGTGTGAAGCTACTGTCTAACAGGTGTGAAGCTACTGTCTAACAGGTGTGAAGCTACTGTCTAACAGGTGTGCAGCTACTGTTTAACAGGTGTGAAGCTACTGTCTAACAGGCGTGAAGCTACTGTCTAACAGGTGCACAGCTACTGTCTAACAGGTGTGAAGCTACTGTCTAACAGGTGTCAAGCTACTGTCTAACAGGTGTCAAGCTACTGTCTAACAGGCGTGAAGCTACTGTCTAACAGGTGCACAGCTACTGTCTAACAGGTGTCAAGCTACTGTCTAACAGGTGTCAAGCTACTGTCTAGAAGGCATAAAAGTACAATTACTTACTGTATATGTCACAGACAATGAAAGTCTAGTTCTTCAAATACTTTCAACCTCCTTGCAATTTAAACGCAGCAGACTGAAGTGAATGCAAATTATATAATTCTTGCTAGTTAAATTTTTGCTTGAATAGCGAATCAGCGTCTAACGTTAACTATACATGTTAGCTATCGTTCTATTTGCTCTGCCCATTTCATTCCAACTGAATTGAATGAGGCTGATTGGGGCTGTAGAAATTATTTCAGCCTGCAATAACACAGAAGGAGATGCGAGAGATGAGAAGGAACCATTGTCTTCCAATAAAAGTAAACTATAGAGCAAGCTTTTAGGCTAATGGTTGTTAAAAGGTCGAACCCATTTGGGTGAACTTCCTAACAAAGTGTGAACTTAAGTTCTTTGTTTTACTCAACAATGTAATTTGAATTTGGTTTAATTTTAGAAATCAACATGCAATATACTTGCGTCACATGATATTGCACTAGTTGGAAAGAGCAGGAATTTTAAATTGATGATTGACGCTAGCAAAAGTACTTCTGACTGAAATATGAGTAGAAATCTAATAATTGAATAACCGGATTAGCTAAACGATTTACTTTGCCATTGCGAAATCGCGAGTACGACAGCACTTTAGTATTGACACTTTACCATTGTGTCCAAGGAATACTATATAGATAATTTTAGTGGTCCTTGGCTCCGTGCCTCTCCAGCTGCCGTAGAACATATTTAAGCTCAATTACGGATCATGCTGGGAGTTTCAGTTGACACACGTTTAGGTCTGCCGTCTGCCTCTCTTTGTTCGAGGTTAACGTTGGGGCTGTTGTCTTGTGTACGAAAAAATTCTTTTCGCATTCGCAATTAAGCTTACTAGCAGTAGCAATGATGGAGTTTTATTAGTTTTAAAATACAGGATCAGTGCAATTAAGGAATTACAGAATGCTATTTAATGACAGGGTTTAAAGCGCGCAATGAAGAGGGACTGAATGAAGGGGGATGCAGCAGGCACTGAATGAAGGGGGATGCAGCAGGCACTGAATGAAGGGGGATGCAGCAGGCACTGAATGAAGGGGGATGCAGCAGGCACTGAATGAAGGGGGGATGCAGCAGGCACTGAATGAAGGGGGGTGCAGCAGGCACTGAATGAAGGGGGGATGCAGCAGGCACTGAATGAAGGGGGTGCAGCAGGCACTGAATGAAGGGGGATGCAGCAAGCACTGAGTGAGTAGTGAATAAATTCATCTAGCCACTGAATTATAATTCATGTAAATTGCAAAGAATTTTTTTACAAGGTATGGTATCCAGAAATTTGTTAAAATAATTGTCGCCAACTTTTTCACAATTTCTGCCGGTTATATTGAAAGGCAATCAGTAAAACAAAACCGAACTCGATAAGCAATAATTTCCATTGCCATAGCCAAAGATGAAAGCAGAAACAACTGGGGGAAGCGCCCCTTTGCGGGCGGTGGAGGGGTTGGCCGCCTCCATCTTGCTGAGCTCCTATTGGCTGTGCGCATCTGCTCATGAGGTGACACCAAAGTAGCGATAAATTGCCTGACGGACCTGGCGCTCCAAGTTTTATTCCAACTGAATTGGAAAACTGAAATTTACCGAATTTCAAACAGCGAGCCCTTAATCATGCTAGGATCCGGTGATCATTTCGCGGACGTACAAAATAAAGACTTGTCAATCAGGAGAAGAAAACAGCTAAAACCGAGTAAAAGCGACTGTGCTGCAGGTTGGAGTTTTAAATAATTTTTTGCGATTTCATGATTGATTATGGAACATACAGAGTGATTCACAGATGGACAATAGTATAGCAAGAGTGACTCACGGATGGACCATAGAATAGGAGGAGTGACTCACAGATGGACCATAGAATAGGAGGAGTGACTCACAGATGGACCATAGAATAGGAGGAGTGACTCACAGATGGACCATAGAATAGGAGGAGTGACTCACAGATGGACCATAGAATAGGAGTGGCTCACAGATCGACCATAGAATAGGAGGAGTGGCTCACAGATGGACCATAGAATAGGAGGAGTGACTCACAGATGGACCATAGAATAGGAGTGGCTCACAGATCGACCATAGAATAGGAGGAGTGGCTCACAGATGGACCATAGAATAGGAGGAGTGACTCACAGATGGACCATAGAATAGGAGTGGCTCACAGATCGACCATAGAATAGGAGGAGTGGCTCACAGATGGACCATAGAATAGGAGGAGTGACTCACAGATGGACCATAGAATAGGAGTGGCTCACAGATCGACCATAGAATAGGAGGAGTGACTCACAGATGGACCATAGAATAGGAGTGGCTCACAGATCGACCATAGAATAGGAGGAGTGGCTCACAGATGGACCATAGAATAGGAGGAGTGACTCACAGATGGACCATAGAATAGGAGTGGCTCACAGATCGACCATAGAATAGGAGGAGTGACTCACAGATGGACCATAGAATAGGAGTGGCTCACAGATCGACCATAGAATAGGAGGAGTGGCTCACAGATGGACCATAGAATAGGAGGAGTGACTCACAGATGGACCATAGAATAGGAGTGCCTCACAGATGGACCATAGAATAGGAGTGGCTCACAGATCGACCATAGAATAGGAGGAGTGACTCACAGATGGACCATAGAATAGGAGTGGCTCACAGATCGACCATAGAATAGGAGGAGTGGCTCACAGATGGACCATAGAATAGGAGGAGTGACTCACAGATGGACCATAGAATAGGAGTGCCTCACAGATGGACCATAGAATAGGGGGAGTGACTCACAGATGGACCATAGAATAGGAGTGCCTCACAGATGGACCATAGAATAGGGGGAGTGATTCACTAAAGAAACTTAGACCAGATGAACTATGAAGCAAAGGAAATAGAATTCCTGTAGTTTTCCTTAATTCTGAATTTCGATGCAATAAATCAAATTTAAGTAGCAATTTTTTTCTGAACTAAACAACATGTCTAGTATATAGCTTTAGTATAGACCAGCTATTTCCGCCGTGCAGAGTATGTACATTGAGGTTACTCAGTCTCCGTCCATCCATCCAGCCCTGTAGAGGACATAGCTACATGCATTATAATTACACAATTATAACTCAGTAAGAGGTGATCCGTGAAATTCTATATTTATAAATTAGCCAAATCATCCATACAGCAAGCATAATAAACAAACTCCATCACTCCGGCATGTGACTTAAAAACATAATTTTGCTAATTCTTTATCGTCCCGAGGCTGTTCCGATACAGAAATGAACAGAAAACGCAGCCTTTTAAGCAATATATAGCTATATAGCTAATTGATGCGGTGTGCAGTAACTGCACAGAATCAAACTGAGCAAATATATATAGACCTTGTTGGGCTTGTTCAGACTCCATTTTATATATACGTAACGGCACCTGTATTAGTTTACTAAACGCTATAAGCACAGCACAGTTTCAGAGGCAATGTGGAAGGATGCAATATGCATGGATGTATCGAATTGTGTGCGCTGCAGCCTGTGTATAGTGGTTGGAACGCATGCAGCATTTTCGGAAATCCATCTTATAATACCTCATTTTACTTCTTCGTGTGTAGTTAGAGCGAAGCGTTTACAATCTGAGACAAACTGCTACAAGTGATTTTCTTTTCTGTTTCGTTGTTTTATTATAAAATGCGGCAAGGGAGCATGCAGGTATATATAGGCTGCTGCCGCAGTTTTACTCAACTAGAAAAACATCAGAAACAAGCCACAAGAGAAGCATGTTGAAACTTTGTTCTGTTTTATAGCTGCGCAGTTTCTTCTCAATATAGAATTTACGTACATGTAGTTTTAGACTCGGCAAGTCTGCCCCCATGAGGTTGGGAACAATATCTCTATGACTCCAATTTTTCATAATCACTTGCTGTTAGTTTCAAAATTTAGGACGAAAATCTTTCAAGATCACGCACCTGGACGAGTCAACACTGATTAAGTTTTGATGATGCAACCATTTGAGCAGCCATAACCAGCGCCGGAACTCAAACATGACACTATAATTCTGAGCAAGAGAAAGTCGAGAGCAATATAGAATGAAAGACGGGTTTCGCTAGAGAACAGAGAAACTGAAAATGGAAGTTGAGTTGATGTTGACAAAACAGCAGCAAGCGCGGAAGATTCCCTTAATCTATAGTGAGTTATCCCGATTTCCTAATTTCCGGTGTGCATCTATAGCTCAACCTTATCCCCGGAGCAAACATTCCCCTAGCAATTCTCTCACAGAATTCTTAAAGCAGCCATTGCCCGCAACACCGGAAGACAAAAATTGTCACGCGCTTGAAACTTCAAAAGCATCGCTCTGCGAGTTAATTTATTCCTCACTTTGAATACACATCACCACAAGCTCATCCCGCACAAAGACCCTCGAGACGGGAAAAAGACCTATGTAACTTGGGCCCTAGTCGCATAAACAAACAAAAGTATTCAGGAAGGGAGACGCGATGAGAGCGCATGCATCTAGACAATTGTGGCGTCGCGTGAAAATCCGGTTGGAGACAAGGAACAGGGAAGAATTTGTGCCACGGTTTATTGAGCTCAGATTTCTTTAGCTCTGACACGGCTCTTTCTGAGATTTGACATCTCTTGAAGACTTGAAAGATTTACAGATATGCTTGGAAATTTAGATAAATAGATAGAAAAGTAGATAGAATAGAGATAGATAGATAGATAGATAGATAGATAGATAGATAGATAGATAGATAGATAGATAGATAGATAGATAGATAGATAGATAGATAGATAGATAGATAGATAGATAGATAGATAGATAGATAGATAGATAGATAGATAGATAGATAGATAGATAGATAGATAGATAGATAGATAGATAGATAGATAGATAGATAGATAGATAGATAGATAGATAGATAGATAGATAGATAGATAGATAGATAGATAGATAGATAGATAGATAGATAGATAGATAGATAGATAGATAGATAGATAGATAGATAGATAGATAGATAGATAGATAGATAGATAGATAGATAGATAGATAGATAGATAGATAGATAGATAGATAGATAGATAGATAGATAGATAGATAGATAGATAGATAGATAGATAGATAGATAGATAGATAGATAGATAGATAGATAGATAGATAGATAGATAGATAGATAGATAGATAGATAGATAGATAGATAGATAGATAGATAGATAGATAGATAGATAGATAGATAGATAGATAGATAGATAGATAGATAGATAGATAGATAGATAGATAGATAGATAGATAGATAGATAGATAGATAGATAGATAGATAGATAGATAGATAGATAGATAGATAGATAGATAGATAGATAGATAGATAGATAGATAGATAGATAGATAGATAGATAGGTAGATAGATAGATAGATAGATAGATAGATAGATAGATAGATAGATAGATAGATAGATAGATAGATAGATAGATAGATAGATAGATAGATAGATAGATAGATAGATAGATAGATAGATAGATAGATAGGTAGATAGATAGATAGATAGATAGATAGATAGATAGATAGATAGATAGATAGATAGATAGATAGATAGATAGATAGATAGATAGATAGATTGATAGATAGATAGATAGATAGATAGATAGATAGATAGATAGATAGATAGATAGATAGATAGATAGATAGATAGATAGATAGATAGATAGATAGATAGATAGATAGATAGATAGATAGATAGATAGATAGATAGATAGATAGATAGATAGATAGATAGATAGATAGATAGATAGATAGATAGATAGATAGATAGATAGATAGATAGATAGATAGATAGATAGATAGATAGATAGATAGATAGATAGATAGATAGATAGATAGATAGATAGATAGATAGATAGATAGATAGATAGATAGATAGATAGATAGATAGATAGATAGATAGATAGATAGATAGATAGATAGATAG
The DNA here is from genome assembly GCA_950096795.1 of Macrostomum cliftonense. Taxonomy (NCBI): domain Eukaryota; kingdom Metazoa; phylum Platyhelminthes; family Macrostomidae; genus Macrostomum; species Macrostomum cliftonense. The sequence goes on from CATNEM010000142.1 coordinate 2,223,589, forward strand.
ATAGATAGATAGATAGATAGATAGATAGATAGATAGATAGATAGATAGATAGATAGATAGATAGATAGATAGATAGATAGATAGATAGATAGATAGATAGATAAATAGATAGATAGATAGATGATGAGGATGGACAGACAGCATCTAAGATTGCTACCTCAGGCATCGCAACCTTGAAATCCTAGCTGAACCGAAGGTCAGCAGTGGGTGTTAGGCACTGAGAGAATTATAATTATCACCAACTGCAAGCGGGTTGAAGAAGCCAAGCAAACATTCCATGCAGCCAGCCGGGCTTATCAGAGAGGGCATTCGCACGCGACACTGATAAGACAAGACGAGCAGCGTGCCTCAGCCATCTCTGTACACTAGAGGCCTCTGAGAACAATACCATCAGACCGCATGCTGAACCCTTCGAATGTTTGCTTTGATTTTCTTGTTCTAATCTATCAGATTCGGTGCCAATACAAGTCTATAATGCAGAGGCGCCAGGCATTCAAACAGTCTCAAACCAACCATTTTACAGACTCGAACTCAACCGACTCGCGTGGCAGCATTTTCCTTATCAGCCGTGAAGAAGCTTCTGTTCACGTGAAGCCATCAGCTGCTGCCGCTGGTGGCGTTGCCGCTACCAACAAAGAGTCAAAAAGCAGCTTTGGAAAGGTATTATCTTTAAGCTATATCAATTTATAGTGTTTATCGCCTGTTTATGGTGTATGCGCTGACCCAGGGGTGATAACTAACTTTAGTTTGCATAAGTTTCTCTATGGAATAGATTTAAAACTCTATTGAATGCTTACTGATTTGAACGCATCGTCTCCCCATTCGGTAGGTGCGTCTGGTGAATCTCCCCGACGGCAGGTCGGGGTATCCGTGCCCGCTGTGCAGCTCAGCTGGCGAGCAGCTCCTGCTGAACAGCCGGCAGGCGCTGACTCAGCATCTGCGGGGTCACAATACCGATGGATGCTGCGCGGTGTGCGGCAAGCAACTGAGCTCAGCTTCATCTCTGGATCGGCACATGCTCACCCACTCCGGTGAGTTATCTATCTATCTATCTATCTATCTATCTATCTATCTATCTATCTATCTATCTATCTATCTATCTATCTATCTATCTATCTATCTATCTATCTATCTATCTATCTATCTATCTATCTATCTATCTATCTATCTATCTATCTATCTATCTATCTATCTATCTATCTATCTATCTATCTATCTATCTATCTATCTATCTATCTATCTATCTATCTATCTATCTATCTATCTATCTGTCTGTCTATCTATCTATCTATCTATCTATCTATCTATCTATCTATCTATCTATCTATCTATCTGTCTATCTATCTATCTATCTATCTATCTATCTATCTATCTATCTATCTATCTATCTATCTATCTATCTATCTATCTATGTATCTATCTATCTATCTATCTATCTATCTATCTATCTATCTATCTATCTATCTATCTATTTATCTATCTATCTATCTATCTATCTATCTATCTATCTATCTATCTATCTATCTATCTATCTATCTATCTATCTATCTATCTATCTATCTATCTATCTATCTATCTATCTATCTATCTATCTATCTATCTATCTATCTATCTATCTATCTATCTATCTATCTATCTATCTATCTATCTATCTATCTATCTATCTATTTATCTATCTATTTATCTATCTATCTATCTATCTATCTATCTATCTATCTATCTATCTATCTATCTATCTATCTATCTATCTATCCTGTGGAGTTCCCCGTTATTAGTGCCTTTTACTACTTCAAGTGTCCATTAGTAGAAAGCATCGATTATTTTTTATAAAGTAATGAAATTTAACATTGAGTACAGTGCATAGCAACTCGTTTACTTATTCGAAGTACCAAAATCAGCTCCTCTTTCCCCAATTTCGCAGACGAGCGGCCCTACTGCTGTCCCGAATGTCTGGCAGCTTTCACCACCAACGGCAACATGTTGCGTCATCTCGCCAGCGCGCACAAGAGCCGCCAAGCGCAGCAACCGGCGCGAGACGCTGCCATCGGGAAGGATGAGGAGCCCTCGCCAGAGCAGCAATCTGGCGATTTAGCTAACGCAGAAGAAAAACAAGTCCCTGATGAAGAGGTGAGGCTGTTGATTTACTACAACGTCACCTATTGTAATTAATTATTGGCGCGCCCAAGGGGTCAAGGGTACAAGGGCTCAAGCTGACCCGCTGAGAGTCTTAGGGGTTAGTGACCCTGCTCCGGGGCTTGGCCTTGGAACAATTTTTTATAAATAATTTTGAGTTCGCTGGTACCTCAATGCATGGGTACCTCAATGCATGAGTTAAATGGCTTAATTTGAAGCCAAAAAATTCTCTACATTTTTATAAAAATGTTTGATTTATTAAATCCTGTTAGTTAGGGCCAATTTCATTCGGAGCACACCCCTTCCCACCTGCCAAGCTTACATCATGCAGCATAGTTGGGCCAAGCGAAAGAAAATTCGCACAAAGTCAAAGTTTTCAATATCTTAAACTGAAAAATACTGCCGCTTGAATACAAAAGCAAAACTGTTACGTAATAATGCAATGCGCCTCACCTATACCAATAGATCATTGTATAGTGTGTGTATTTATGTATGCTCGAGAATAGCTCGAGAAACACACAATCATTCTAACGTGCAACGTGCGCGGTATTTCGATTTCTAAACAAATTTTTGCCTCGTAATTCGCGTCAATCATTTCTTTTTGGATTTTATTTAGTGCCTTAGCTGAAAGATTAGAGTTTTCGGAGCTAGCTCGGGGTAAGGAAAAGTGGTCACTCCTGGAGGATGATGGAAAGTGATGATGGATCGGATGTAAAGGGAGCAATTGATTCTGAAGGATCGGATGTAAAGGGAGCAATGGATTCTGAAGGATCGGGTGTAGAGGGAGCAATGGATTCTGAAGGATCGGGTGTAGAGGGAGCAGGGGATGCTGAAGGATCGGGTGTAGAGGGAGCAGGGGATTCTGAAGGATCGGGTGTAGAGGGAGCAGGGGATGCTGAAGGATCGGGTGTAGAGGGAGCAGGGGATGCTGAAGGATCGGGTGTAGAGGGAGCAGGGGATGCTGAAGGATCGGGTGTAGAGGGAGCAGGGGACGCTGAAGGATCGGAGGTAGAGGGAGCAGAGGATGCTGAAGGATCGGGTGTAGAGGGAGCAAGGGACGCTAAAGGATCGGAGGTAGAGGGAGCAATAGATTCTTAAGGATCGAGTGTAGAGGGAGCAGGGGATGCTGAAGGATCGGAGGTAGAGGGAGCAATAGATTCTTAAGGATCGAGTGTAGAGGGAGCAGGGGACGCTAAAGGATCGGAGGTAGAGGGAGCAATAGATTCTTAAGGATCGAGTGTAGAGGGAGCAGGGGATGCTGAAGGATCGGAGTTTATAGCATTTTTTCAGCCGAAAATAGTCAATTTATCATCCATCTACCTAAAGCCTCGAAAACAAAAGCTTCGAAAATGGCCAACATTAACACCTGCAATTTTAGGCTTCTATGGAGCCTTAGAAACCGCAATTGTCACACACAACTATTGCGCGTGTGGACAACTCATCCAGCTTAGAAACCATATATCTATTAATTCGAATCATGATGCCAGTATGGCACATAAACCAACTATAGCTAATTACTGAGCCCACTGACTGGCAGGTTCGTAACGTGCAGTTCGTGGATAATCGAAGCTGGGGTTTTTTTTTAATAAATGAGAATAATTGAAATGTGCGAATCCCATATTGTTTTCTGTGGCCACGACGGTCTTTTCAGATGCTCGCGCAATTTCTTAGGCATTAAGCTTGACCCCCTACCCCCCGAAAGGTTCTTAACTAACAATAATAGGAAGTGGCGATTTCAGATTGGCACCTGCCAAATGCTGCTGACGTGCAGCTGAAGTTCGCTGACGCAACTGCTGATAACAGCTGGCGGAGCAGGGGTCATGGGTCACACGTTCCTGACTGGGTGGAGGCCGGGCGGCAAAGGGGTTTTGACCAATCTCTCTTCCCCCCACGAGCTGAGACTCTGTTAACTTCAAAAGTGACAAAATCAACTCTGCGCCAACCACCTCCTCCACAGAGCCTGCGGCAAGTGGCGTCAAATCTCGTACCCGAGCCAGCCAATCGGAAGCGAGCTCTAGGAGCCAGAAAGCTCGTCCGAGGCGTAGGGGTGGCGGCCCACCCGGGCGCTTACTTTAACCGTCTGCCCTCGCTTCGTGTTCGTGCAGCTCAAAAGCTGAGACGCCGCTACTTGCAAGCCCTGCTTCACCAGCCTGGCAGCCAAAGTCAGGCAGCCACTTTGCCCAGCGCGCCGCGCAAACGCCATCAGACTCCGTCCGGCATGAGCCAGCAGCAGAGCGGCGAAGGCAAGCGAGGACGCAGGGAGAGCTCGGTACTGCACAGATGCGACCAGTGCAACAGGCAATGCTTCGGCAAGAAGAACCTGGTGATCCACCGGGCCACGTGTCACGGCACGCCGCCGCAGAAGACAATTTACTGCTGCCTAGGCTGGACCCAGGAGGGCGCCCCGTGCGGCGAGAAGGACGAGGATCTGGCCACGATGAAGCGTCACGTGATGATCAACCACATCAAGATTGACCCGTACATTTGCAAGCTGTGCAACCCGAATGCTGTGCTGAGCGTAGGGCTTGACGACAAGCATCTGCACAAGCAGCACGGCAGCTTCTGCACCAGGGAGAACGCGCACAGGCACCTGCTGCAGCAGCGAAGCCATGAAGACATCGCCATTATGAGAAAGTCATTGGATCCCAATCAATGCAAGGATTTCGACGTCCTAGTGAAGAAGTCGTACTGCGGCGTTGTGCGAGTGAGCGATGACCTGAAGCAGCGCCTGATCGGCGACGAGAACAGCTCGTGCAACGTGTGCCAGCTCGACCTCGGCTCCCCCGAGGCGCTCCGCGCGCACTTCGAGGCGCGGCCGAGCTGCGAGGTTCGCTTCGCCTGCCCGCACTGCTCGCACGACCTGCTGGGCCCGGAGCAGTTTCTCGAGCACCTGAAGGCCAAGCACGCCGACTTCAAGGCCGCCGACCCCAGGGCCTGTCGCACCAAGAAGGTCGTCTGGCTGAAGCGGCCCCGCCAGCGCCCGGCCAAGGCCGTCGAGGAGCAGCCGCTGGACCTGAGTGTTGCAGCGAAGGAGGACGCCGGCGCCACGAACGACTCCGGCTGCCCGCAGACGCCAGCCAAGGACGCCGGCGCGCCCAACCCGTTCCTGAACGCGTGGACGTCGCCGCTGTGGGCCGGTCTGCTCTCCTGGCCCTTCGGCTACTCGTCGCAGCTCCTGGCCGCCTCCGCTGCCGCTCTTCCCGGCGTGGACGCTCAGGCTGCTGCCGCTGCCGCTGCTGCTGCCGCTGCGGCCGCCGCTGCCACGTCGACTCCCGCGTGCTCCGAGGCAGCCGCCGACCTGCCACAGACGTCGGCGACGTCAAAACCGCAGCGTCGACTGGCGGAGGAGGCGGTGACGGCGGCGGCGGAGGCGGCCGCGGCTACCCCGGGCGGAGCCGGCAGCGCCCAGTCGAACAGCGACAGCGAGGGAGAGGCGGGCAGCCCGCTGAAGAAGAAGGCCAAGAAGAACTCGTACAAGGACGCGCCCAACCTGATCTTCTGCCCGTTCAGCAACTGCAAGCAGTCGTTCCCCTGGATGTCGTCTCTGAAGCGGCACATTATCACCCACACCAGCCACAAGCCCTACTGCTGCACCCGCTGCAGCCAGTCCTTCTCCACCAAGTCGAACCGCGAGCGCCACATGGAGCGAATCCACCACATCAAGGTGAAGGGCAACCACGCCTTCCTCAGCAGCGAGGAGCTGAGCACGTTCTTCGAGCACGACAAGGTCGCGGAGAAGATCGGTGAGGAGCTGCTGAACCAGCTCGGCAACAACGTGGTGACCTCCGTGAATCCGCAGCGGCTGCTGCAGCGGCCCGACTGCGACCAAGACTCGTCCGGCTACGACAAAGACCTGACAATGACGGGCATGTCCGCTTCTGGCACTCCCAGCCCGTTCCTGCTGTCAGTTGACTGATATATCATTTTTCCATGCTTTTTTTTCAGTTTTATTGCTGCTACTTCCAATACTACTTTTTTAAAGAAACAAGTAGCACGTATCGTTAATGACTGTAAATTTCTATTGATTTAATTTTTTACTGTTTTAGTATTTGTTTTCACTATACTAATGAATTTGTACAGATTTTGTTTTAGTCTTGAGATGCGTTTTAACATTGCTGATGCTGCTGTGTTTCCTGGAAGTGATTATTACCATCATTAGTTTATAATTGCTATTATGATCATGTGCAAGTATAACTTTAATGAATATTATGGAATCTGCTTTCATTACAAATACTATTTGTCAACAAATCTTGATTAACAACAATACAGTAAGCTAAGCACTGGCTACTTTATAATTATTTGAAGACTTTTTTGTCTTGAAATTTTTCAATGGCGGATAGTAAAAATGATTGTAATGGCTCGAATGTAGCAGGCCAAGGGTTTCATGTTGCTAGCTGGTACAATGCATTGGGCAAGTTGCACATGGCTAAATGGAACCAAGTACAGCATTTGCTGAGTTTCTGGCTCGTACAAGGATGCGTTCGACTTAGTGAGAAGAAATGCAGGTGGACCAAGCTTTGGGTCTATAATCTATATAATATATTCTTTGCTAACACTTGAACATAAACATAAATCAACATTAAATATTACCGATGATAGAGTTTAATTGATAAAAGAAGTATCTGGGTCACAATTGTTGCATTGCAAATTAAGCCTCACATCAAATTCAAAGGATTCACAATTTTAAAACCCAAATCAAACACCACCAGTCGATTGTTGTCACGGTCAGCCACAACCAGCTGCTCGCGCTGGCCGACTGTCACCAACGCCAGACCCAGAGGATGCTGGATGCTGCCATCAGGGCTGTACAAGTAGAACCCATCCGGCATTTCAATGCTCGTCAGCGCTGACCCGTCTTCGGCAGACAGCACTTGCACAGTGTGCGCCTCAAATTCACTTACAAACAGGCGGCCTCTGCTATCAACAGCCACATCCAACGGGTTTTCGAACTTTTCAAGGCTCGAAACCTGTGCAGGGTAGGAGGCAACCAGTTGTTTGGTGTCGATGCGCACTCTGTGCACCCGACCGTGCTTCCTGTCCGTCACAAGAATGCAATTGTCCTTAGTAACAATTTTACCCAGTTCAGCTTGGGGAATCCGAGACAGCTTGATGACAGTCTTTAACTTGCCATTCGCCAAGCTGAATGCGGCAATTTTGTTTTGACTGGACACAAACACGGAGGTTGCGTCGGCGCCGATTCCCCTGATGTCGCCGAAACCCCGTTTCGGCCGAAGTTTACGCATTTTGACCATCAATACCGTGACGCTGAGCGATGTACACTAACTGACGGTCGCAGTGTAGTCCCCAGATGCCCTTTTTCCAGTCGATACCGCAGCAGTAACAGCGATACGTAGTTGAGTTGGACAGAGACATCACTTGAAGAAAGTCCCTGTTAGGATTGAATGATGCGATGATGCAGGGCTGAGGCAGAGCATCGAATCCGTCATGATTGGGGTCGCCACGAACCACACGGCCCAAGAAGTCTCCAACGAAGCCGCTCGTGTCGTGGCACACAGCCAGCCAGTCAACATCAAGATCCATCCCCAATTCGTGGCTGATGACAATCGGATCAAACACTGAACCATTAGCCGTGGATGCAACGTCTCTCGTCTGTGGTCTCACTTTTATTGCAGCGTCCTTCATCTCCGGTCTCGCAGTCACCGCAGCGTCTCTCGACCCGTCCCGACCGCCCGCTCCTCCCGCACATCTGCCCATCAGCCGCTCGAGCTCGCCCAAAAGCCGCAGCTGCTGCTCCTCTCTGTCGCTCTGCTCTCGTTGCAGACGCGCCGCCTTCTCAATGTCCGCCTCCAAGTCTCCGAGCGATAGCTGCATCGACTCGACTACGTTCACGAGCTCTGCGATGTCGCCTTTGGCCTCCGCCGTGGCCACCTCCTGCTTGTAGCTGCACACATCCTCTTGGTCCCGCTCGCACACACGCACAGCCTCAATCACACTCTCAAGCGGGCCCCTCACACTCGCACGAAACGAGTCGAGGTCTCGCTGCACTTGGTCGAATCTCTGGTCAACGTGTTGGAGCAGCTGCTGGAGGCGTCCTTGAGCTTGAGAGCATCGGCCACATCGACACTGAGGTGCGAGTCGCACAGGTGAGCGCGGGAGAACGGGCCCAGGCCGACTGCGGTCTGGTCGCAGACGACGCAGAGAGGGAGAGGGGGAGGCGAGGGAGGGGCGTCCGAACTCGAGCTGTCGCGTGAGTGTCCGCGGCTCATGCTATTAAACACTTGCTTTCTGCTTCACACAAATATACTGAGCAGCGCAGTTCTTTGCAGAGGTCAAATGGACACGATGTTACTGGGCAACCAGTGAGTTAGTTAGTGCACTGTCGTCAGTTAAAAGCTTTGCAGAAATAATCTGCATAAAGGTCTGCTACTCGTTCTTTCCTCTTTCATACGATAAATACGAGCGTATGGTGAAGAAGTTCTGGTTGAGAAACTTTTTTTCAGTCGATTGTCTCGATGTACATATCTGGGGCCTCTAGGTACTAGGTCTATCTATTATTGTACACTGCATGCAGTTGTCACGCTGTGCAGACACACTGTTCATTGCTATATTGCGTGAGGCTGGAGGCTACATCAAGACAGACGAAAAAAACTTGTTTCAAGGACACCTTAAGTAGGACGGGACACTTCGTTTCTTGGAAAGTTTTTGGCGTCTAATCTTCGCGAAAAAATACACTACGGAGATAGGAAATTTGTAGTTTTTTTTGACATAAAATTAGGCAGGAGAAACACCTCAAAAGATAAGATTTGCATCTGCTTCCAATCGAGCGCAATCTTTAATTTCATGTCGAAAAACCACAAATTTCCTATCTCCGTAGTGTATTTTTTCGCGAAGATTACACTCCCAAAAACTTTCCAAGAAACGAAGTGTCCCGTCCTACTTAAGGTGTCCTTGGCTTGTTTGTCTACAGGCATTGATATGCCTATCAATATTTCCGTGTAAGAAATAAAAAAAATAAATGAAAAAACGATGCAAAACAGGCTATTTTTTGTTGTTTTCATCTTCACAAGAGCAGAAACTTATTTTCTTCATCATAATAATTAGAAATGACAAATCCAGTCGAAGCAGTTATATTATTGAATTTCTCTGAAATCAAGCCCAAGCTTCGTTAAATTACGACATAGCCAGCGAAATATAACAAATATCCCTAATTGTTAGTCTGTGAGTACTCAAAGTACAACGGCGGCTCGAAACAACAGAGAGGCAGTCAATAAGCTATCAATCCAGCCAGGATTGCATAAGCAGTGAAAATGCAACTAGCACAGTGCGGCGACAAATAAAATCAAGACAGCTCACGGGTTCTGACAGGTCGGCTGGTTTGCATAGTAACGAAATAAGCAAAATGAAATGAAAAACTGCTATAGGAAAAAGGATGCAAGTTTGTACCGGTTAAATAGCTTTCTTTCTAGCGACAGAATTAGCAAAATCGATATTTAAGCTGAGGCATTAATGAAAACATAACATAGCGAACTCCTGGCGCGCGCAAAGTTCTAAGGCGATTCTTAGGGGCGGATTGTAAGGCGATTCTCAGGGGCGGATTGTAAGGCGATTCTCAGGGGCGGATTGTAAGGCGATTCTCAGGGGCGGATTGTAAGGCGATTCTAAGGGGCGGATTGTAAGGCGATTCTTAGTGGCGGATTGTAAGGCGATTCTCAGGGGCGGATTGTAAGGCGATTCTCAGGGGCGGATTGTAAGGCGATTCTCAGGGGCGGATTGTAAGGCGATTCTTAGGGGCGGATTGTAAGGCGATTCTCAGGGGCGGATTGTAAGGCGATTCTAAGGGGCGGATTGTAAGGCGATTCTTAGGGGCGGATTGTAAGGCGATTCTAAGGGGCGGATTGTAAGGCGATTCTCAGGGGCGGATTGTAAGGCAGTAGAAGGCAAGAGGGGGCTTCTGGGACAGAAATTTTCGCGTCCATCATAGTCTACATTCTTTAAATTTAATATGCCCACACAAATGGTTAAAAATAGGGGGGTCAACTTTCACGGACAAGCGTCTATCACAATCTAGATTCTTTAAATCAATTATGCCAGCATTAATAATTAAAATTAGGCGTTGACTTTTACGGATAACCATTCAACATAATCTAGATTCATTTAATTTAGTTAATCCCACAGAAGTCGATAAAAAAATCACACAGAAAAATTTTTGGAGCAGTAATGATTCAAGCAACTATAACGCTACCTATTTTCCGGAATTATTAAGTATATGGACTGGTACTAACGACAATCGTAATCGTCGGAGATTGTGAACATTCTAGAATTTTCTAAAGGGAATCCCATGGCTACAAATACCTCCCTGCCCGTGCCTCTGCCTCTGCCCTACCTTCCTGCCCCTGCTCAAAGCTTTACATTTCTGTATCGTGTGAGTTTCGGTACTCGTTCGTGTCTAAAACATGGATAGCTCTAATGTTGTTAATATCCAAGAGTGCCTTCGCGAGCTCCGCCGTAAGGATACAACTTCGCTTACGCTTGCTGTGGACAAAATGTCGGCTCAAGATAAAAGCGTTCTTCAGCGTATACTTTCGCAGCTGGCGTCGCAGGCTGCTGATGCGAAGAAGACAGGCGAAAAAAAAACAAAAAAAAGAAAATAACGAAGCGGCGGCCAAGTTCATCGCAAGGCTAAAAGCGTGGCTTTCGTTAGTCAGAAATGAAGAAATCGTTATCAAGACGAATTTTCAAGATTGTAATGAACTTTTGAATCAGCGATATGATGACGCAAACGAGGAAACATTGTTTTCCAAACTAGGCAATCTGCATTCCTTCATCATGGATGTAGAGATTTTGAAGTCTATTGCTGTTTTCAAGCAAGGAGAAATCATCGACAAGCTGAAGGAGAAGTTCGAACACAGCCTAATGCAGGTGAGTGTCACTAATTTGTCACTATAGCTCCATAGTTACTGCTCTCTTATTTTATTTATTATGCTGAATTATTTTTTATATTCACTTTCTCCATTACCAGGTGGCTAGCAAAATGGACATGCCGCTAAACTATGTGGAGCGTGCTTCAAACTTCCACCGCTTCGTCGAGCAATACCCAATGTTACTTTTTTGCGGCTACTCGTACGAGGTCATAATTAAGTATAAGTCGGCCATAATCGACGAGATGAATTGTGACCTCAATTTTGAAGCCAGGCTGGGAGTACAGCCAACGGTTTCGTTTGACTACGAAGAAGAGCGCAAGCAGACAGCGGTTGCCTGTGCGAAATTTCGCCTTAAGACTGAGTAACAGCTGACGTGAACTAAATAGTGAAACATGTTACTGAAATTATTTACATTTTATTAAATAACATGATTCATACATGCAAATGCTTAACATCTTTATGAAAATTGAGAATAAAACTTTCGCCAAATAAACAAGAAGGCTTATCATCTCTGGAATTACTTTTAACTAAGTCCACAGAATTAATTTATTTACAGCAATCTCAAAGATGAAAGTCAACGCTTGAAATAAATAGAAAGCAGTTTGCTCCAAGCGTTTTAAATGGTTGTTCTGTTGTGTATTGACTAAAACTAATACGAAATTATTAGGTTGTAATTTACGTATACTGCCGCTATAAGTAGTGTAGTTAGACCTCTTTCTAGAACTTTCCATAGGCAATGTATTTCTAGAACTTTCTATAAGCAATGTACTTCTGGAACTTTCTATTAGCGTGCATTTTAAGAACTTTCTAGAACCATAACTACGGACTATAAATAAACGGACGCGAAGCGATCACTAACACCACCTTTCTCTGCCATTTTGGGCCTGCAAATATATCGGTCTCCGATTTACTCATTGACACAACATGTTCAATTAGAGAAATAAAAAAAAAGAATTAAGATTCTTTGCTTACCGCTGTACAGTAGCTTGCACGCAAAATAATTCTGAATTTTCCTTGAATTGTCAAGGAAAATTTAGAAATAAAATACTTTGCTTACTGCCAATAGCTGAATTTACAGTAGCTTGCACGCAAAATAATTCTGAATTTTCCTTGAATTGTCAAGGAAAATTTAGAATTAAAATTCTTACCGTTTACTGATAGTAGCCAACGAAACAATTTTAATAGCAAACATTATTTTACACTACGCCCTCATGCACACGCCCGATTCTCATGTCTTTCAGCAGCATTCCCAACTCCCTGTCCGGCGCGTGCAGTATAAATCCTACCCCCACCGATCTCTCTTCCCATAAACACCCGCCAACCCCCAGCCCTAACTTAGTCTTTCCAAAAATGATTCCTTTAACTAACTTACGCGCAATACTTTCTATAAACCCGCTCGATGCCCCCATATTGTCTAGCCTTTTAAGCATTTCCTTGTCCCACCGATGCTTTTCATTTGGGAAGTCGCGATACTTAATATCATGTTCCATACATACCTCATCAAGTTCATCCACAGGCTCATGACCCGGATTAGGCACATTGTTGGCATCTAATTGAATTTCAAGAGGGTTCAAAGGGCCGCAATACTTATATCCAGGGATTGTCCACCCTTTGCTTGGCTTCGGAAGCTTTTCAATTATTCCGTGAATGTCGGGCATTTTTTTATTTATTTTTTTATTTAAAATAAAATTAAAAAATAATGACTGAGAACAAATTACAAGCAATTTATTACCGGGACGGCGGTTATTTTATCGGAAATAATGCCGTCTCCAAATTAACAGAACTCAGTAAAGAACCAAAACAAATAGTAGAAAAATGGCTGTCTAAACAGGCTGTCTATCAAGTCTATTTCCCACCTGTTAAATTTACAAGACCCCACTTCAACATCTATAAGCCTAACGAGGCGCACCAAGCTGATCTTCTGTTTCTCCCAAACGATTCTGGGTATAAGTACGCTCTCACTGTCATTGATGTAGCTTCGCGTTATAAAGAAGCAAGGCCACTGAAGACAAAACAGTCTCAAGCTGTAGCGGACGCTCTGCAAGACATATACGAAAATTCACCCTTAACCTTCCCACAAACATTGATGACAGACCCGGGTAAAGAATTCATGGGTCGAGTTAAAACTCTAATGCAAAAAAATAATACAAAAATTCGTTACGGTAGAACCGAGCTTCACAGGGATCAAGCCTTCGTAGAAAGATTTAATCTAACTTTAGCCAAGCGACTATTTACTAAGCAGACAGCAGAGGAGCTCAAACTGAAGAGCGGACAATACTACACCAAATGGAAAGACCAACTCCCAGTAGTAATCAGTCAGCTTAACAATGAAGTTTCTCGCATGACAGGCCTAAAACCTTCAATTGCAATTAAACAAGACAAAGTTCAGCTTAAATCTCCCAATCCACAACAAAAAAAATATCCAAAGCTCCCAGGAGTTTATTCTCCGGAAATTCTCACAAATTCTGAGTTTGTTCGATTCCTTTACCTGCCGGGAGAATTAGAAAAGGACACCAAGAGACGAGCAACTGACCCCTATTTCAGTTTAGATGTACATAAAATAGACAGGCGCTTTACAACAGCAACTGGTGACTACTATTTTCTGTCTCAAGCCTTTAATCCTAAATCCCCTACAAGATCATTTGCCAGAGCAGAACTTCTCGTCATTCCAAGTGACACAGAAATAAATTGAAAAATAAATTAAAAAATAAAAATGTACAAAAAAATGATCGAAACCAGAACAGTTAATAAAATTAGCAAAATCATCGACTCTAAACAACCAGGTTTTGTAACTATTAAGGGCATGAAAGTGAAAGTCGATCCGTTACAGCAGCAAATCCATTGTAAAGATTGCAATAACCACACCCACAACCCCCGCAGCATTACAGATGAAAAGACAGGTGGAATTCTGCCCCTCGCTGCACTGATTCCAATCATTGCGGGTGCAGTTGGTGCTGCCGGTGGCGTTGCCGGGGGGGTTGCGACGGCTGTGAAAGCGGGCAATGACAGAGCTCACCAGTTAGAGATGCAGAAAATTGCCCAAGAAAAGGGAGTCACAATTAAGGCGGGTGAAGGATGCCCTTTGGAACTTAATCCCTCGGTAACCGAAAGCATTTCAAAATCCGACATTATTAAAGCCATTATGACATTGCACAAAGCGGGATTTACAATACTCCGGATGTGAAAAACCAACAATCAGGATCTGATTAATAATACTCAAATTAATCAAAATTTATTAATCCAGAGAAGTTCAAGCAACACGAAGGGTGATCACCCTAAAACATATTTTTTATTTTTTATAAAAAAAAACATGCCAAAAGCAAATTTTGCAAAAAATTCTGTGGACAAATATTTTTCCGAAAATTTTCCGCAGCTTCAAAATCTTTCATTTCAAGCTAAAAGCAAACGGCTTCAAGAACTCACTAGGGAAAAATTCGGTTTGGATCCTGGCTATCTTGGCAGCTATGAGAAACAATTGGAAGTAATAAAACAGCTGGAGTCATCAGAGCAGTATATCCCAGTAAAAAACCCAGCAGCTGAGCACCAACAGAAAAGCCGCACCCTAGTTAAAAAGTACCAAACTCTCACAGGACTAAATGTGTCTAAATACCCACAGAATAAGCAGGAACAGGATGAACTTGAAAGAATTGTTAACCAAATTGAATCGGAGATGAACCAAGAAGATATTCCATTTGCAAAGAGAACTTTTACTGATCACTATATAGAATATGCTATTCCTGTAAAACCCAACACCAACAACATAAATGGCTTTAGAGATGACATTCAATCAGTTATCGATCACGTGCTTAAAACACGTAAAACATTCAAGCTTCAACTATCGTTTTTAATACAGTTTTATATGCCTACAAGGCCCACCGAATATCTTGATTATTACATGACAACTAAGGCTTCACCCTTTAGTCCAACCGATTCACCAGACCCTTTTCTACAAGAAATTACTAAAAAGATTGACGCCTTTACATCAAGAGGTTCTGGTTGGGTTGTTACTGGGATTCAAAAAGTCTCAGTCATGATTTATAAATTTGATCCTCTTAAAGCTTCCTCTTACCTGGAGTTACCAACAAAGCTCGCCAGTAAAAAGGCTTGTGTCAACGTAAAGAACTATGATAACTGCTGTGCTTTGTGGGCGGTTTTATCAGCATTATTTTACGATAAAGATCGGTCACATCCTGAAAGAACTTCACATTATAAAACATATTTTGACCGATATTTTATCAAGTGTCTCAGTAAAGGAATATTGTTTGAGAAAGGTGGTTTATCAGTCTCTCAAATCCCAAAACTAGAAGAAGTGTTTGATAACAAAATCAGAATCACCGTCTTCGAGTGGAATGAAAGCAAAGAGAAAGTTGAAATTGTTAGGAGTAGCAAGAAAAATCCAGCCGCCAGCACCAATATCGATCTTCTAATAATTGGGAACTTACAATTTTTAGCCCATTATGTTTGGATAAAAGATCTTTCCAGGCTACTCCACAAGCAAATGACAAGCCACAACGAAGCCGTTTCCATCTGCAGACTGTGTCTTAAGTATTATCGCGGGAATAAAGAAAATCGAGAAGCTAAGCTCGCCGAGCATGAGCTTACCTGTGAGGACCATCCAACTAACTGCTCTCTACCGATGGGCAACCAGAAGTATTTACGGTTTAAAAATTACCACAAGATGGAAAAACTTCCCTTTATTGTATTTGCCGACTTTGAATGCTCATTCATTAATAACAAACACATCCCAAATTCAGCAGCGTACGTTTGCATTGGAAATATTGATTATCTTGGAAATACCGGTATTATAGAGTATAACCATTTCTTCGGTGAAGACTGCATTAAAAAATTTATATTCAGAATGTTAGAGCTGCGTAAAACATTAAGCTCAGTCACTCCTGCGCCAATAAATATGTCAACTCAAGATGAACTCAATTACCAATCGGCAACCCGGTGTTACATATGCAAAAAGCCATTTGATGACAACCTAAAGAATCCAAAAGTTAGAGACCACTCGCACTTTGACGGCCATTTCCGCGGTGCCGCACACAACACCTGCAACCTAAAGTTAAAAAATAATGTCCACGACTTAAATGTTTTTATACATAATGCGCGCAATTACGACCTGCACCTAATTGTTGAAAGAATAGGTGAAATAGAGGG
This sequence comes from Macrostomum cliftonense, assembly GCA_950096795.1. Lineage (NCBI taxonomy): Eukaryota > Metazoa > Platyhelminthes > Macrostomidae > Macrostomum > Macrostomum cliftonense. Next base: position 2,239,764 of record CATNEM010000142.1, read on the forward strand.
CATTAACCTTGACTGCATAGCAGAGAACAAGGAAAAGTTTAAATGCCTCAATATTAAAGAAAATGGAACGTCCACAAGTGGCGCTGTAAAAATCAAGGATACTTATCAATTTCTTCAATTATCCCTAGAAGATCTCGCAAAAAATTTAACAGATGACCAATGCGTCTATACAAAAAAACTGGCGAAAATCTTAGGTAAAGAAGATTCAGATCCCGAGTCTTTCAAACTACTCAGAAAGAAAGGTTACTACCCTTATGAATATGTGACGGGGTCGCCCACCGCTGAAAATCCTGTTTTTAAAGGCGAACTTCCACCAAAAGAGAAGTTCTACTCACATTTAAAAATGACTGAACTCACCGACGAAAAATATGAGCACGCGCAAGCAGTCTACAAACACTTTAACTGCAAAAACTTCTTTGATTACCACTTAATATATCTTTACACTGATGTTTTTCTTTTGGCTGATGTATTTCAAACCTTCAGAAACACCTGGTACACAGCATATGGTCTTGATCCTGCGCATTTTGTAAGTTTGCCCGCCACCAGCTGGGAATCGCTACTTAAAATGAAATGGGATGAAAACCCAGACTGGTATATCGAATTACTAACCGACATTGACATGTACAATTTTATAGACACAGCGAAAAGAGGCGGCATATCAATCTGCGTGAACAGACATGCAAAAGCCAACAATCCGTATCTAGAATCTTATGACAAAAATCAGCCGTCAAATTATATCGTTTATTTAGACGCCAACAATCTCTATGGATGGGCAATGAGTCAAGACTTACCCATAAGAGATTTCAAGTGGACTCAACAATTCGAACCCGACTTTTCTACTCCCGCCTTCTATGAAGTTGACGTTACAATTCCCGATGAACTCCATGATCATTTTTCTGACTTTGCGCCATTCCCTGAGAATATTAACTGTCCGAAAATTATCGAACACATGGATGGCACTTGGAGCCTGTCTACAGAAAATGAACACACCACTAAACTCACCCAAAACCTACACAACAAGACTCGCTACAAAATTCATTATAAGCTGCTACAATATTTCTTATCCTTAGGCTGTAAAGTCACACACATACATAGGGCACTCAAATTCACTGAAGAGGCCTGGATGAAATCCTACATAGAAAAGAACACCCAGTTCAGAGCCAAAGCAACCAACAACTTTGACAAGGATCTGTTCAAGCTGGCAAACAACTCTGTATATGGCAAGACTCTTGAAAATGAGCGCAACCGCACGAATCTAAAACTCGTCACCGTTCATGAGCGTGACATCATTCAGAGAAATATTTCTAAACCGACATTTAAACAACTTCACATCTTTAACGATAACCTAGGGGCCATACTCTTTTATAAAACGAAAGCAACACTCTGCAAACCTATCTTTACAGGTGTCACTGTACTTGATGAATCGAAGCGTCTTATGTACAGTTTCTTCTATGACATGAAACGACAATATGGGGATCGGAGCTCAGGCGACACTCGCGTAAAACTTCTTTACACTGACACTGACTCCCTAATTCTAAACATTCAGACTGAGGACATCTATCAGGACATGCTTGAACAAAACCGGGGCCCCCAAAACCCTTATGATTTGTCAGAGTATCCAGAATCATTTAAAACTTTGAAAGGTGATCAAGTGATTGACCCATCCAATAAAAAAGTAATTGGTAAAATGAAAGATGAAAAGGCAGGTGACATCATCTCTGAGTTCATCGGTTTGAGATCCAAATCCTATTTTGTAAAGTGTGGTGAAAGCGGTGTAGTTAAGAAGTCCAAGGGAATTCCGAAACATGTAGTTAAGAACTCTCTACATGAAGAAGCCTACAGAGATGCCCTGTTACATAATAAGAAAACTACACATGAGTTTGTGAAGTTTCAGTCTAAGAACCATGATGTTTTTACAATAACCCAGAAAAAAATAGGCCTGTCAGGCGCAGATAATAAGAGATTTTACCTCGACAATATTACGAGTCTTCCATTTGGGCACTGGAGGCTAAAAAGCGTAGGTTGAAGTATAAGGTTTAAAAACGTAGGCTGAATTTAAAAAAAAAATGACAAAAAATAATGACGACAAATATTTTTCTGGAACAGTTGGCCAAAGAACTAAAAATCCCAAACTTTAGAGGCGTCTTTATGAAGGATACATTACCTGAATCCCACACATTGAAAGAATGTGGCATCATGAACTTTGACACTGCTGAGAAACCAGGGTCTCACTGGGTTTGCTGGGTGATTGATCCAAACAGAAAGCATAAGTACTACTACTTTGATAGCTATGGGACGGCTGTTCCTGATGAGCTAAGGGAATATATACAAGCTCGGTCGCGAGCGACACTCGGGAAAATAAAAATATACCGCTCAGACTTTATTCTGCAGGGGCTTAGCAGTGATATCTGCGGTGAGCTGTGTATGACAGTTTTATATGCAATGACTAAGACTCGAAAAAGCTACAGGGAAATCATTTTAAGTTTAAATGTTTGAATTCTGTTTTTTTATTTTTTTTTAGTTTTTCTTCGAAGCGTGTTTGATTGCATAGTTTTTGAAGACAGTTTCGATATCATTTCTCAATTGGCTCATGTCATCAATGCTATTCAAATTCAGACGTACATGCTGCTCACTAAGCTGCTCATAAAGTCTTTGAATGCTTTGAAACTCATCCTCTGAAATGAACTTGTCTTCTATTGCTTTTGAAATGTACCCGGTGACTGCCGACTGGATGCTTTTCTGTTTTGCTTGCATTTCCTGCAGATGCTTTAGCTTCTGGCGTCTGTTTCGAGTTAGAGCTCCTGTAACCGCTGAAATGAGACCACACGAGGCCCCAATAATTCCAAGTGGAACAGCGACTGGTGCGGTGATAATGGGAAGTGTAGAAACAGCAGCTGCAGATCCGCTTATAATTGACACTGACCCGAGAACCATATTAATATACTCGAAAGCTTGACACTGGCTGTTGAAGCGTTTCAGTTTTTTAGAGTTTTTCATAAGGGCGGTTTCAATGTCATTTCGCATTTTCTGAATCTCTACAAGTCGGAACTGTTGAGAGTTGCAGGTAAAAGTTTTGATTGTAGGATAGAGATTTGGCGCACTAGGTGCCATAGGTGGGTCATACAGAGAATCATTTTCGGCCATTTTTTATAGGTAAAAATTTTTTTTCTATTTACGATCGGGCGTCTTCAATGTCAATGTCAGGGAGATTGTGCTGTCGCTCCAGGCGACTAATTCGTCTCAAAGTTTTCCCCCACTTGTTATAAATTCTATCCAGATAGAGCGTATGCGTGGCAACATCTCTTTCTATCTTTTTATTTTTGCTACATTTTGATTAATGGTTGTTCTCCAAGCGGTAAATAAGGCATCAGTCTCTGCTTGTGAATAGGAATCAAGGATGTCTCGCTTTTTATTAATCGCTGTTCTTATAGCAATGTCTTTTGCATTGATTTCCGATCTGAGAGTTTGAGCTAGAGTCTCAACGATGGCGGTCAGCTTTGCTATTTTTGCCCGCAAGTCTTCAATGTTTATTTGATGATGGTGTGCTGACCGTTCCAATGGTTTTAAGCGGCCTTTAATTGGTCCGATCTCCGGGATCTTTTCGTCAACGTTAATGTAGCGCCTGTCAAGGAAAGCAAGCGAGTGTGCAGTGGAGCCACTAGTAGATTCGCCAGCAAAGTTTATGGACATTTTTTGTTTGTTTTTTTTAAATTACGCTACTGTTCTTTTCTCTTTGTTAATCATCACGAACTGATAAGGTTTATTCCACTTCTCAAAGCATAGGTTAACAAATTCTTCCTGCGATACCTTTCGATCAAATGCAGGTTTAGTAAAATGGGCAGGAGCAATCACCTCGTTACTTAACCTCTTCAGTCGGTCTTGCGGTATGGTTGGGAACAAGAGGATCAGATTGCAGTTCCCACGAATAGTTTTGTTTGGCAACTCAAACCAGTTTTGGGTAATATAGATTACATTACAGTTGTTGTGTCGACCCCTGGTGAAATAGTTTTCAATTTGCTTCTGGGGCCCTGTCATGCAGTCATCAAAGACAATCAAGTGCTTCCTTCCCTTTTCCAGTTCATCAGGCTGAGGGAGAAGTTTAGTTTTAGGATCAATTTGCGGGTCCCCATAAGTGAACACTTTAATGTCGTGCCACTTTTCATTATCTGGGATATGGCTAGCATATTCTCTGGCGACAATTTCTGGATCACTTGGCAGCTTGGATTGGTTATTAAAACACTGAATGATATGCTCCTTTTTAAGTTTGTTCTGTAGACCTGCAATCAACATTTTATACTCATCTTGATACAGAGTGGGTGAGTAGATGTGCAGTGTGTCATAGTCAAGAAATCCTGGTCTCAGAAGCATGTTGAAGATTCTAAATGTCTTCCCTGAGCCTGATTCTCCAACAACAATACATCTGAAATGACCAGGAATTGCCTCGTTATGATTAAATTTGATTTGGTTCCGAGTCCAATGAGGGTTGAAGTCATTTGAAAAATCCATTTTAAAGTAAAAATTAAAATAAAAAAAACAACATGAATTTCGCTGGCGTCGTAAATCAACCTTCCAACACATACAAGCTGTCGTTCCTAGACTCTAGGTACATCAACACAGACGAAATCACAAGACAAGACACCTCGCAAAACGCAAAACTTAGTGACCTATCAAAACGTATACAAGCCCTAGAATCGGAGAATTCTGCATTGAAATCAAGGGTCACTACGCTAGAATCGGAGATAAATCTCCTGGAAATAAGGACAAATACCCTGGAACCGCAGACAAATGCCCTAGAATCAAAGGCGATTGCCTTGGAACGCCGAATGGCAAATCGCCTTGAGTTCACGGCCGCGGACCGTAAGGGCATCGCCGACGCGGCAGTAGAAAGCAACTGTGTAAAAATACATTCGGCCTTTATATTTTCTGCACTTATGGACGCAATATCGGCGCTACAGATAAAGACATATGGTCATGAAAAACAATCCTGGACAACTTTGTTACACGAAATAAAAAATTTGAAACGAGGCAACCGTGGCAGACCGTCTTGCGATTCGAACACAAACCTTCCCAAATTTACTTTAACAACGTTAGTGTCTCTGGCACTGGGTCCATAACCGGTGCGTGTGTTTTTTTTTTACTTATATATGTCTTTTTGCAAGACGTCTTGTACCCCCACATGTCTTTTACCCCAAGAAAGCACCCGTGAAACTCCTACCTTAGTCATATTTAAAACCGCTGCCCTTTTTAAGATCGGCTCTCATCTTAGCATAAACGGATGGATCAATGCTATCAGCGCTTGGTGCCAATGAATTTGGTGCGAGTGGTTGACCGTCATTTATAGTGTCCTTGATCTTCTTCGCAGCTGTGACTACACTTCCCACCGCCTGGGCCCCGACCTCGGCAGCATTTTTAATATTTTCCTTGTTCTCACTGATGACTTTGAAAATCTTTGCCCCCTGGGCGATCAAATCAGCAATACCGTTACCCGATCGCTCTTTTCTTGGATAATGACCTGCTGGAAAAAGTCCAGATCCTCTTTTAATGAGCTTTAATTCATTCTCATCGTAGTATTTAGGGACGTCTTTTTCGAAGATTAGTGGCATTTTTTATCTGGGAAAAAAATTATTTTTTATTGAACCTTGAAAGTAAAAGTTCTCTTGCTCTTTTATCGATGTACTTCTTTTGTAGCATTTTATCAAGAATGTGAACAAACTCTTTTCTATTCTCATCCTTTAAACCTGTCTTTGCTGCTCCTAGGAGAACAACTAGCCGCTTGTAAACTTCAGGCATCCCTGTGCCGGTACTTGCAGCTGATGTGTCTGGTGATGTCTCTGGTGATGTCTCTGGTGATGTTTCTGGTGATCTAATGTCTTGCCTTGGTGTGAAAACTCTGTTTGAAATTCGCTGCATTCTATCTGGCGAGAATTGTTCTAGATGCCTCCATACTTGTGGATTTCCCGTTTTGTAATTAGCTACTTGAGTTGGATCTGCTGTCTCAAGTTGAGAGAGTACATCTTCTTCTGTTAATTTTTTAGGGCTTTGTTGCTGTTGAGGGGTCTCTTGTTGCTGAGAGAGTTGTTTTTGCTGTTCGAGGTAATTTATGACTTCTAGCTGATCTGGCAGGTCGAACCATTGTTTAAAGTGCTTATACTTTCTAAAGCTGTTCAGGTCGACCCCATTGACATGTAAAAATTTGAGTATGTCAGGGACTTTAAGGATGTCTATGTCTCTTTGTAAAGCAAAAGTCACCAGATCTTTATAATTTTGTAGCTGTTTCGCAGAAATAGTTTCTTGATTTTTAGTCATGAAGTTGAGCAATACTTGGGTGAAAGCAACTTTCTTTGAGGTGTTTTCTCCTTCCCCGGCCGCGCCTTCTTTGATGACTCCAATACTTTCTTTCGTTATCTCAAGATGATAATCCACAGGATCAGTAGAAATATTTTTACGCCAGACACTAACACCAAAGACGAGTTTGCCTTCATATTCTACTGGCCCAAAGAAGTTATCTGTTACTTTCAATTTTTGCTGAGATGCTTGAGGAGACGTTTCGCCAGGTGGAATTTTATTCAGCGTATTCTGAAACTGGCTCTCTTGAATCTCATCAACAGCTTCCTTAACTGTTTCAATGGATTTCTTTGCTTCGGTGTATCCCGGTTTGTGAAACTCAGTGGCGGCTTGGATAAACTCATTGTAGGACTGCTGCTCTTTGTTAATTAACCCAGTGACTCGTTTTTCAGCTTCTGCGAGCTTCTCTAAGTCAGAGATATAATGAGAATTTTTTCGTTTCATTTTTTAATTTTAATTTTTAAACTAAAAAAATGAACGATCCTCTGACGCCAGTTTTCTATAAAATCAACAAGCCTATCTTGAGTCATGACAGCACAATCAAAGCGACTCAAGTAAGAGTCCCCAGTCATGAAAATCAGAATGAAACTAATTTGGGCCCCGGTCAAACGCTAACATTTACTTACACTGGGTGTTCATCTCTGGTCAGCGTTCACAGTCTAAGGAGCGGGTTTTACATGACATTCCAATACAAGACTAAAGGTGGTACAAATGCTGCTGGTGCTAATACTGACAAGCATGACGCTAATGTCACGCTAATCAGCAACTTCTGGGCCTACATGTTTAAGGAGTTTAGCGTGTCGAACGGGAGTACAGAGCTGGAGAGAATTGCCAACTTTGGTGTAGTGTATGACACTCATTGTCTCATTGAAAACCCAGATTTTATTCAACTTGGTAGCGGCGCTGGCTTCATCCCTAATGAGGAGAAAGGAGACGTAAATGATTCAGGTTATGCAAAAAGAAAAGGGAGATATAACTATGCATTGACGGGTGCTGATGATGGCGCAAAGAATACTCAGTATAGAAATTTAGATATATTTGTACCTTTGAGATTCATGAGCGGGTTCTGCAATACTTTTAATCGCCTGACCAGCAACTTTAGCTACACATTTAGGCTTACCAGGGACGATCGCAACAGGAGTGTTTGGACAGGAGCTGAGCATACTAGAATGGAAGTTAAGCTAGCGGGAGTTGAGCTGTACTTGGAAATCATTGAACCAAAGACAGCACTGAAAGCTGAATATTTGAAGGCTATTGAAAAAGATATTGATGTTGCTTACACAGCTTACATGTGCAGGGATGAACGCAATGAAAGAAGGCAACAGATTTGTATTAAGGAGGGTTCTTGCAGCAACCCAAGGTACATTATTGTCAGTTTGAGAGATCCATTAACTATAAGTCGTTATGAACATGGAAATGTGCGAACAATTCAGCATGAAATCAGTGATAATCTTTACCCGCCAATGCCACAGAATGGAGATTTTGCAACAAACAAAATTAGTAAATTTTACTGCGAGCTGGTTGACTTAGCCGTAAAGGAGAACAACGGAATCGCCATTACGGCATGGCAGTACAAGACTCTTTTCCCCATTTTCGGTGCAGACGTGTCGGCCAGGCAAATGCCTACTGACAACAGTCCGGTGAATATTGTGACCAATATCGACAGAAGTGAGGCTACACCCGTTGCTACACCCGTTGACCTTTTTATCATCTATGCATTTGAGAGGAAAATTAAGCTGAACATGATTAATAATTCTTCGAGTAAGGTTTAAAATAATTTTTTTGTAAAAAAAATGGAAGCGATTGCTGAAAGACTAAACAATATCGTGTCGCATTCGAAGGAAAGTATCCCAATTACAATAACTGGTCGACTTACAGATTCAAGTGGAACTTTTATTGAAAAACTTGAGCAACCCATTCGTCTGGACCCAGAGGCAAACTACCATGTTTATCTCAATGACTTTACTGGCTGGTCAAATGTCCCCAATGTGACAGAAAAGAATAACATGTTTTATTACAAATGGAAACAAATTGGAGGCGAAGTGAAAGAATTTCCGGTTAAATTCCCTGTGAGCACACAGAGCGTGGATACTTATAATTACTTTCTGGAGAACGTTTTTACCAAAAGGGGGCATTTTGAAACTCCTGATACTAGCAAACCCGAGAATAAACTATTTCCTGTTAAATTGTCCTATGATCTCACTGTAATGAGAGTGGTTATGCAAGTTCATAAAGACGCAGAGGTGGAGTTTAAAGATGGCACCTGGTATCGGGAGTTGGGATTTGAAAAGAAAGTTTACAAGGCGGAAACTGCAGCTCCACCCACAGCTCCTTCGCCGGGGGCGGTTATGTTGAGCCGCCAGCCAGCACGCGGTTTATTTATGGCAGAAAATATCGCAGACATTGTTAAAAGTTTGAACATTTTGATCCGAAGCAATCTCAGTCTGGACTGGGTCTTCAAGGGAAAGCGAACAAATATTTTGTACAATATTTCTAACTCTGTTGCTGGTGGACAGATGATTGTTGAGAAGCCCAATCCAGTAAAAAGAGTTGTGCTCTGTAACAAAGAAATTAATGAAATATTGCTACAGTTTGAGACCGAGGATGGAGAAGCTGTTGATTTTAACGGCGAAGAGTTCGCAATGACAATTATCATTGAAAGAATGTGAGAAAAAAACAAATTACAACTGATTAATAATTTCAGCGAAGTTGTAATAGCTGTCGTAATCACCAATAATCACCCCGTGCAAACGGTACCAGTGAGTCTTAACTGCCTGATTAAGATTCGGAATAGTTAGTGGGACATTAGGCCAATATTTTTTCATATAAAATTCACATTCCCATTTGCAACGATACCGAGACTTGAACTGAGGGTGAGATTTTTCGTAGTAAGATCCTGGAGAAACGGTCGGAAACATTTTTTTTATTGAAAATTAAAAAAAAAATTTTTGGGTGAGTACCCCGATCAGCGCATAACTAGGGTGGATAACCAGGGTTTTAATCCCAGTGTCCTAGAAGCCCCATTAATAAAAATGTCAAAAACATCTCGAGGATATGAAAAATAGCAATTTTTTTTCTGTCCCAGAAACCCCATTTGCTAATTGCCTGGAATAATAAATTTAGGCTAAATTTTATGTCCTGGGGGGGAAAGCATTTTAAGAGGAGGCCCCCCTCTTTTTTCAAGTAGTCGAGGATATGTTAGTTAGTGGTAGGCATATATGTAAAATGTCGAATTTTTTGTCCCAGAAGCCCCCTCTTGCCTTCTACTTAAGGCGATTCTAAGGGGCGGATTGTAGGGCGATTCTTAGGGGCGGATTGTAAGGCGATTCTTAGGGGCGGATTGTAAGGCGATTCTTAGGGGCGGATTGTAGGGCGATTATTAGTGGCGGATTGCAAGGCGATTCTGAGGGGCGGATTGTAAGGCGCATTTTCACGATTATAATAAGGCCTAAAGGGTCGGTTTGTTGCGGTCAACGAGGCACTAAGGTGCTGCCCCGCAAATTAAACGAACAAGCTGAGGATGTCGAACTCGTCCAAGTCACCGACGCCGCCGCTATCCGTGCTAGCAGCTCCGGCGGCTGCAACAGAGGAAGCCGCCTCAGTCGAAGGTCCCCGACGTCGATTTGGGTTGTCCTCGGCGTATCCTCGGAGCCGCTGCCGCCGACTCTGGCGACGCCCGGCTCCACCAACGTCGCCGCCGGCCGCGGCCACCGTGTTGGCGACAACGTCGAGAAAGCGCGACATCACAAAACTGTCGGCGACGGAGTCGAAGCTGGGCGGCGCCGGCGACGGTGCGGGGCTGTCGGACGCGGCAGGACGACGCCTGCTGCGCATGACCTGCTCCAGGCGACTGCGCAGCGACATCGGCCGGGCGGCGCTAACTGAACTCGCCGACTCGCTGGCTGAACAAGCGGCGGCTCCGTCAGCGGCTAGCGACGTCGGATGCGATTGGCGCTGCTGGGCGATTTCTGTCATGGCGGCTTCGGTCTCGGTCTGGTCGAGCGACTCGACGCTATCGGCCTCGCTGACGGCATCCGAAGCGGCTTTGACGATTGGGCGCTGTTGGCGCCGCTCGTACAGGACGCAAACAATGTCTGCGGCGCTGGAGTTCAGCGGCGGCGCGTCCTCAGCGTAGCTGGCGAACCGGCAGTGCGGCGACAGGGGCATCCAGCGCTCGCCTGCGGGCGTACAAAAGCAGATTCGGATTGAGGTGGTTTGGGCTCACATTCTTTCCCTGTCTCTCACTGAGTCAGATCCCTCTCCAACCTGTCACTGAGTCAGATTTTCCCCCAACCTGTCACTCACTGATTCAGATTCTTCCCCAACCTGTCACTCACCGAGTCAGATTCTTCCCCAACCTGTCACTCACTGAGTCAGATTCTTCCCGAACCTGTCACTCACCGAGTCAGATTCTTCCCGAACCTGTCACTCACCGAGTCAGATTCTTCCCCAACCTGTCACTCACCGAGTCAGATTCTTCCCCAACCTGTCACTCACCGAGTCAGATTCTTCCCCAACCTGTCACTCACTGAGTCAGATTCTTCCCCAACCTGTCACTCACTGAGTCAGATTCTTCCCCAACCTGTCACTCACCGAGTCAGATTCTTCCCCAACCTGTCACTCACTGAGTCAGATTCTTCCCGAACCTGTCACTCACCGAGTCAGATTCTTCCCGAACCTGTCACTCACCGAGTCAGATTCTTCCCAAAAGCGTGTCACTCACTGAGCTAGATTCTTCCCCAACCGAATTTCCCTGCCAGAGCAGCCAAGATCTACCACTTACTCTCTGAATCGCACACCCAGGCTACGTAGTCGCTGCCGTCCGTATTGTCCCGTCCATTCTGTGCTGCGGACTGTTGTTTCTTGCGCCGCCGCTCGATAGCGCCAGTCGGCAGAAACTCGTCGGCCTCGTCTGTCAGGCGCACTGGCCTCAGTGCGGAGCCGCCCAGCGGAACGCCGTCCGGCGATTCGATCAGCAGCGCTGAGCCTAGCGTCTCTAATGCGATTAGCACGCGCTGATCCGGGGCGCCGCAGCTGCCGCACTGGCGCAGCAGGACCCGCTTCAGCGGCTGGCTAAGATCGAAATCGGCGGCCGGGTTGGTAAGGCGCAGCACTGAGCAGCGGCTCCTGTGAGTGGGCGGGTGGATTTAGCTTGCGGTATTTTGCTTTCACTGCACATGCATGCTGATTGTTTCTTAACCGGTCTGTACCATTTACTTACCTGTCTGTACCATTCACCTACCTGTCTTTATCATTCAACTACCTGTCTGTATCATTCACCTACCTGTCTGTACCATTCACCTACCTGTCTGTGCCATTCACCTGCCTGTCTGTACTATTCACCTACCTGTCTGTACCATTCACCTACCTGTCTGTGCCATTCACCTACCTGTCTGTACCATTCACCGACCTGTTTGTACCATTCACCGACCTGTTTGTACCATTCACCTACCTGTCTGTATCATTCACCTACCTGACTGTATCATTCACCTACCTGACTGTATCATTCACCTACCTGTCTGTATCATTCACCTACCTGACTGTATCATTCACCTACCTGACTGTACCATTCACCTACCTGTCTGTATCATTCACCTACCTGACTGTATCATTCACCTACCTGACTGTATCATTCACCTACCTGTCTGTATCATTCACCTACCTGTCTTTATCATTCACCTACAAGTCTGTACCATTCACCTACCTGACTGTACCCTTCATTTACCTGTCTGTACGATTGACTGTGTGCACTATTCACTCAATCGTCTGTACCCACCTGTAAATACCATTTACCTCTAACAGGAAATACCCTTCAATCCTGTCAATTTCATCTATGTTGACAAAATCTCACACCACAATACCACAGAAAGTCTCACCTGAAAACATTCTGCTGAAAGCACACTGTGCACATCTGTTTGAAGCACACTCTAGTCCGGGCGCATTGACGGAACAGACTACGCAAACAATTATAGAGCAGGTTGCGTTTGCTAGCCGAGGCGTCAGCTGAAGGCAGCCAGCCGGCAAAGTGCTTAGCCAGATCTGCGTCAAGCACCTTGATCTCTTTATCAACGGCAGCCAGCATTTCAGAGTCGAGCGACAGGCCGCGAAAAGTGCAAGCAGACGTAGCCGGTGTTGCAGCCGTTGACAAACGGAAGGCGGCGCGCACCGATCGCAGGCAGCGCCTGTAGGCCGCTCGATGCGCGGCTAGAGGACCGGCGTCGCCGGCGTAGGCTCGGCAGAACAGGCAAATCGCGGCGGCGGCGGCGGCGGTGGCGGCGGCAGCGGCGGCGGCCGACTGCGCCGAATGTTCAGCCGCGCCGGGCAAGTTCAACTGGCAGCGAACGAAAACGTCATCAGGCCCGATGCAGCCGCCAGATGGCAGGGAATGATTGCTGAAGTCGGGCAGCTCCGGCGGCTGTTTAGCCGGCATCATGGCGGCCAAGGAGGTCACTGCGGACGGATCGGAGGGCTCGACTGGATGTTTCAACTCGGCATCCTGTTCCACCGGTTCGGACTTGACGCCATGGGTCAATTCTGTGTAGGAACGGGTCACGGGACGGACGGGGCCTAGTAGGGGATGCAGGCAGTCGGGCTGGTCGCAGGCGCGCACGGCAACAAGCCAGCCGCATTGCAGTAGGCGAATGCTGGCTCTGCCACACATGGGACACAAGTCGCCTGGTGTAGCATCCGCAATGTGAGCTTGACACTGTCGGAGCATGTCCTTAATTTGTTTGATGTTTTCAGTTGGTCAATCAGTTTATTATTAATCAACTAAATTTACCTGGCCAAAGCGTCTGTTAATAATTTGTTTTACCTTTCTGCTTGACGTAATTGGGAATAAATTGGCGCTGAAGCTGCGGGAGATTAGGATAGTAAATTTTGTAATTTAGTTTAATTAATAAATTAATATTTCCAATCTAGACGAAGGCCGGGTCCTTTAGGTTAATAATAATACTAAAAAGGACCAACATTTTACTTTGAAAATATATTAAATTAGTTGGCATACAAACCTGAACATAGCCTGAATATATGCAAAATACAGCCTAATGGTTTACCCTCTATAGAGTTTACTAGTCAACATGTGAATATCTGTTCGACCTGAAGCACACCTGCATCACCGATCTAGTTAGTAGGCAGCAGTGGCAGCTGAGTGCATCAGTCAGTATTTGTATCAATTGGTCAGTCCTGTTAAATAGGCAGGGAAGATAGCTAACTGGTTGTCAAATAAGAAGTTTTATTTTTTAGTATTTCTTATACAAATTAAGTGCCTTAACTATCAATAAATAAATAATTACAAATTGTTTTATACCCACCTTTCCTTTAATAAACATTCAAGCTTCATCACTGCAGGGCAAATCTCCCAATAAAGGGAAATTGCAGACAAAGCTTCAGATCAATTAACCAAAAGCAACAAATTATTGCATCTGTAAAGAAAAAGCCAGATAATTATATAATAAATGTATATTTCAAGCAATTTAGCTGCATATCTATGAACCAATTATCTATTTTAATAATGCTAACTAAATTTGTTTGAAATTGGTATTATGATGGCTTACATAATTATAAATCATTGCTTTTTTATACATGGTTTGGAAATAATTTTTTTGTATTAAAAATAAATAAAAATTTTAATAGGACAAAATAATGTATCATAGCCATCTATCATAGAAACTAGAATCATATATCATCTATCAAATCATGAGAATTTGTCATAGCCATATGGAAAATGCTAAATTTCTGTTGTGGAATTTTATTAACCCCATGCCTCTCACAAAACATTGAGCCATGCTTGCTATTAACATTTAAACCTTTATATCTATACATGCACAATACTTGGCCAACCTAGCCAATCTGTGTGGGTAAAAAGGTGGCCAACCAAGGTAAGTTGCAAAATTGGCAAAGTAAGTTGCAAAATCAGGAAAAAATTTCTAATATAAGTTGCAAATTTTCATTACACTAAGCTGCATATATTGTATCTAAGTTTATAAATGTGCAATTATAATTGTTACGTATTGCTATGACTGCTGCAAAGTTTAGACTTTTATTTCGGAATAGTCTATGGTTCATGCGACGCGATACAGTACTCTTCTTTGTTTGCTAAGCTTCGAATCTTTTCATTTATTAAAGCAGAACCTTAGGAGCGCGCTGCCGCTAAAATATATCTTAATTTCAAACTACCATTATTCGTTGACTTGGCGTTCCTCAAACAAAACATGGCGACGAGGATAAAAATCAACTGAGAGTCGAGAAAATTCCGCGCCTGCCGCCCTCAAGATGGCTCAGTCAATGGAGTACCGTCTTGGTGAGATGCCACTTTCTTACCCAGAGATAGAACAATACTTCAAACGACTTCTGTTCTACCTGGAGGCAACTGAGAAGAAAGATCAAGCCAAGGCAGTCCTACTGGCTTCCTGCGGTGAATCTGCATTCAATCTGGTAGAGGAGCTGATAAAACCAGAAGACATCACCAAGGCCGAGGTTACGTTCAAGTTGATTCAGGACACTTTGCTCGAGCACTTCAAACCGAAAGTTCTGCTTCACTACGAGCGACATGTGTTCCATTCTACTGTTCAAAGGGACGCGGAGAGCATTACAAATTTTGTTGCACGGCTTAAGCAACAGGCCAACAAGTGCCAATATGGTGAATTACGCGAAGACCTGATCCTGTCTCAGTTCATCTTCGGACTTCGTAGTCAGAATCTGCGGCAAAAACTGCTATCCAAAGGCATGCTTGATCTTAATGATGCTATTCAAGAGGGACTCATGACCGAGTCAATTGCAACTGCTACAGACAAGCCGGAAACGATCGCTAATTTGCAGAATGCTGGGACATTCTCGAGACCAAGAAGCTGCAGTGCCCAACGCTCTGTCTCATTCAAGCAACCTCAGGGACACATGCAAAATCAGTCGATTGGCAAACCTAAAGGTAAAACAGCTAAGTGTCACACCTGTGGGAAATCGGGACATCTACGATCAGCATGCAGGTTTCGAGAAGCCAAGTGCCATAAATGTGGCAAGGTAGGACATCTAGCTACCGTGTGCAGATCAAAAGGCATGAACGCAATCCAACAAATGCCAAGCTGCAGCTCTTCACCAGGGAACACTGGCTCTTACCAACTGGAACTCATTCATGCGGTTAGACAGCCAAAAACGGGTCACTCAGATCAGTGGTTTGTTCGGTGTCGGCTAGGAAAAACGGAAGTCAACATGCTTGTGGACACCGGCAGCCAAGTAACCGTGGTTCCGGATCAAATCGCTAAGAGCTCAGGCTTAGAGTTACAGCCAGTCAGCCAAAAACTAAGATCTTACGGCGGATTTCAAGCTACGGTCAGTTCTGTGATCTACGGGGCAAAGCTACAAGTTATTGGTGGCAAGTCTGCTTCAGAAAACATCTACGTCGGTCAAGATACGACAGCTATTCTGGGCATGAACTTCATACCGTCCCTAGACCTAGTGCGAATGGATCAAGTTGTTCTAGTGTCGAATGAACACAATTGCCTACCAGTTGTTTGAGATCAAAGCTCGAAATTCATTGCCAGCTTTCGCTTACGCTCGGGTGTGAGTATGGAAGGCATGCGATTTCCTGCTCGCTCACTTCCTTTCTCCATGAAGTCTATGGTAGAAACCGAACTAAGAAGACTTCTTGCGGCAGGGATCATCTATTCAGTCAAGAATCCTACGGTTGCAGCGCCAATAGTCCCAGTGGTCAAGCCCGAGGGATCGGTAAGGCCTATTCGACTGTGTGGCGACTACTCTATGACGCTCAATCGTCTTATCGACGTGGACAAGTACAAGTTTCTGAAGATGGAGGAGATCCTGGCTAAGATTCCCAACGCAAAATTCTATACGGTCCTAGACTTGGAACAGGCCTTCTTACAGGTGGCTCTATCCCCGGAGAGCCAAGAGCTCACTTGCATTTCTACTCACATGGGATTCTTTGCATTCAGATATCTACAATTCGGGATTTCCGCTGCGCCTCTAATATTCCAGGAAATCATGGACGAAATGCTTCGGGATGTACCATTTACAGCCTCATACCAGGATGACATCATTATTGGGACTCCTGAGGATTCAGCCGAAAAACACATGCAGCTGGTTCGTCAAGTCAAGGATCGTTTGGCAAACTGCGGGTTCAAGATAAACCAGAGAAAGTCTCAGGAATGTCGTAGAGAAGTTCGATTTCTGGGCTTCATTTTGCGCGATGGAGGCATGCACCCTGACCCAGCTCGAATGGAGGCGTGGAAGAGGTTACCATATCCGAAAGACAAGGACCAACTACGCAGCACTCTGTGCACCTTCCGACACTATGGCGTCTTCTGCAAGAACTTTTCAATGATTGCACGACCGTTATATCAGCTGCTGAAGAAAGGAGTTCATTGGAGTTGGCATGGAGAGCAGTCTGCGGCATTCGACAAGCTGAAGAGCATTATTGCAGGTGGTGTGATAACAGCATACGACATTACGAAACCGTTGTACTTGATTTGTGACGCCTCTAAGGATGGCCTTGGGTACGTTCTAGCCCATGATCCAATGCAAAGACAAGTTGTCTGGCTAGGCTGCCGAGTCCTGACTCCAGCGGAGAGCAACTACGCTAACATTGAGCGGGAGGCGTTAGCGATCATCGAAGGGACCAGATACTTTCATCAGTACCTCGCGGGTTGCAAATTTACCATCATTTCTGATCACCGACCGCTTCAGTACATATTTAATCCGAACAAGGTCTCCGAGCGAGTTTCAGCAAGGATTCAGCGATGGGCATTACTGTTAAGAGCTTACGATTACAACGTGATGTACGTCAAGTGCGAAACAATGTATGCTGCAGACACTTTGTCAAGACTTCCACTGCAGTCGGACTCAGAGGATCAGAAGATCAACCTCCTAGAAATCAATGCACTGGATGGTTTTGGAAACTCCGAACAGCTACTGCAGAGGATTGTGCGAACTAAAGATTACAAGTTGGACATGCTCAAGAAGTACATTCAATGCGGCTGGCCTGCTTATACACCACCAGTTATGCTGCCATATTCACGCAATAAGTTGGAATACACAATCCAAAACGGAGTGATTTTCAAGGGATTGTCCCACCCTCTAGCCTGAGAAACGAGATTCTTCAGATGCTTCACGAGGACCACCCCGGCGTCGTGAGGATGCTACGTCTATCCAGACAGTACTTCTGGTGGCCCGACATAGATGCTCAAATCAATGCATTCGTTCAACGTTGTGTTCAATGCCAGCTACATGCTAGGAAAAGAAGGAATGCAAATCTGTCGTCATGGCCGGAGACAAAAAGTTTCTTCGAGAGAGTTCACGTTGACATCGCTACTTTCAAGGGTCAACGCTTTCTTGTCCTGGTCGACGCATTTTCGAAATGGGTTGATGTGCAGTCCATGCCGTCAATGAAAGCATCCATTGTCATCAGTGCGCTGAGAAAAACGTTCAAGTATACCAGATTGCCGAAAAATCTGGTTTCGGACAATGGTGGAGCTTTTGTGGCAGAAGATTTTGTTACTTTTCTGCGAGAGAACTACATCGACCACACACTTACTCCCCCAGGACATCATCAGTCCAACGGTCAGGTGGAGAGGGTCATTGAAGAACTGAAGTTCTATTTAAGAAAGTTAAATGCTGGTGCCAATCTTTCTGAGTTGGAAAGGCATTTAGCAGGATTCTGTCTATTTCAAAATACGACTCCTCACTGCAATGGATCTATTCCTGCACTTCTGGTGTTTCAGCAGTCGCCCCGAACACGTCTATCAGCTATTTGTACAGAGAGGACGAGGCCGGTTCAAGAGCCAGTTCCAGTTTTCGTGCGTGTGGAGCACAAGGAGCAACGAGTCCCCTCTGAGCTGAAGTCTACCGTTGGTACAAATACTTTCCGAGATGCAGAAGGACGACTAGTGCACCAGTCCGATGCTACTGCTCGTACAGAGGAACTACCGATTGATGATTCGAAGCAGTCTGGGATCACCCCTCGTGATACTGATGTAACTACGTGCCAAGACAGTGCTACCACAAGTCCAATGCGTCATGCTATGCAGTCGCCTAGGCACAAGGAAGACGGTGTGCTCGAGTTCCGTAGGAGCACGCGAGTCAGGCGACCTCCAGAGCGTTTGACTTATTACTGAATTTGCTTGTGGCGTAACTTTGAACTGCACTGTATAGGCATCGGTGGGGGTGTTACGTATTGCTATGACTGCTGCAAAGTTTAGACTTTTATTTCGGAATAGTCTATGGTTCATGCGACGCGATACAGTACTCTTCTTTGTTTGCTAAGCTTCGAATCTTTTCATTTATTAAAGCAGAACCTTAGGAGCGCGCTGCCGCTAAAATATATCTTAATTTCAAACTACCATTATTCGTTGACTTGGCGTTCCTCAAACAAAACAATAATCAGTTGGCTGAGTCAGCTGATCTGGCTGATTGATTTGGTGGCAAACCAAGGTAAGTTGCAAAATTGCCAATGTAATTCACAAAATTGGCAATAGAAGTAGCAAATTTGGTAAAAATCAAAGGGGTAGCTAAGTCACAAAATTGAAGGGATAAGTTGCAAAATTGAAGGGATAAGTTGCAAAATTGAAGGGGTAAGTCACAAAATTGAAGGAATAAGTTGCAAAATTGAAGGGGTAAGTTATAAAGTGTGCAGTGTAAGTGTAAAATTTTGAGGAGAATACAAGCAAAAGCACAGCAAGTAGGAAGATATTGTATAGATAAGAAGTGGTTTGCGGGACCCTTTTTGGTCTTTCAAACTTTTGCCCCAAGTAAGTTGCAACTTTTGTTTGAACTAAGTCACACCAACTGACTAAATTTTCCAAGTTGTTAAGTTACCAAGTGTCTAAATTGCTATTGAGATATTGTTTGTTGCCCTTCCATTTTCAATGCTATATATGCAAGTAATATATTATTGAACTCCCCAGTAACATAGGCCCTACTTTCTAATCTTATCTAATTTGTTTATTCTTAAACTATAATAAAAGTTTAGGACTTAACCAGATGCACATTGTTATTTTTCTATTTTTATTTTAATAATTGTTTCATTGTCTCCTAATTTAATCAATGGTATACTAATATACACAGGGAATAGACTAACCTTGTACTAGTCAAAGACCTTGTCCTTGGTAGCTATATGCAATTATTATAACCAAAGATACATGTTAAATCTTTGACTTAATAGGCTACCTTTGCTATTGGATAATTCTAGCATTATTATACTATCATGGTTATCTTAATTAATTAACTAATCCTAGGCCTATTAGCTATACATGGTAAGGCACCTAGAAATATGACAACTTTAGTAACTAATTACAAGTACTTATATTAAAATATTATAATGACACTCAAGTCTAAACTAGTAGGATAGGCACTATAAAATGACAAATGAATTTTTTGAGCAAGAAAATTTTTGGGATATTGTATTGCAGAGTACTAGGATTTATGTACTTTCAAAACTAAGTAATAAGAATTTATACTACATTGCATACAAGGACAATTTTATAAAATTTGGCAATGTTGCAATTTCTTTACATTATTTATTATTATAAAGTTTGAATTGGTGCCGATATGATTTCTAGAGTCTAGACTTCTATTATACTATAGAAAAGCTTAACTTATTAATTTATGCACTTTCTATGCAAAAAACAAAATATAGATAAATTAAGGACTTTGACAAAAGTCATTTAAACTATGAAAATATTTTAACTTAAGAACTGGCCTAGCTACAATGAAATGATGGTCTATGACCTTAGTGATTGTAATTAAATAAATTAAGTAACTCATTTAAGAATAAGAGGTCGAGCACGGCTTTTCTAGCGAATTTTAAAAGAATAAAAGTAAATAGTTCAATCACAAATGGGCGCAGCTTGAACCACACAACAGAAACAGCTAATGTTTAAACAGTACATGCTCGGCTGGCGTTGAGTTGATTGCAAAACTGTATATTAAAAAATATATAATATTAATTATTGCTATAACTTTAAGGTAAGATAAACATTGAAACTTCTTTAACAAGTTTTTAAGAATTGCACAAAAAAGCAAATAACTGTAGAAAATCGATACTTTGTATTTCACTTTGTTAATGTAAAAAATTAGCTCCGTAAAGCCGATAATTTCTGCTGACGAACAAATCATATCTATTGATTTCATTTGCAAGCTATGTGGCACTTCGCACTTGGTGCATGTTCTTTTTTCGTAGGCGATTTTCGCCAGAAAAAATCGTCCACTTTACATAAAAATTAAGTTGGTGCTTTCCCAGCCGAAATTATGCTCAGGTGTGTATCTTAATTGTTGACGGCTGCGCGATGTCTACCATGTAAGAGTGTACTTAACTCAAGGACATCTTAAGTAGTAGGACGTGACACGGGTGTTTCTTAGAAATTTTTTTTTGAAGGCTGATTTTTTGCGAAAAATACACGAGCAAGATAGGAAAATTTCTTGTTTTTCACAAAAATTCACACACATACGGTCGAAGTATAGAGTGGTATAATAAGAAAGCGAAATTTAAAAAGCTCAATTTTTCGTTTACTTTAATTTGACAGCCCTAAAACACAATTATATATTGTAGAATGAAGAGTTTGTGACAACATATTAAAAAATTTTAAAAAACTAACTCTGCTGTACAACAGGACACGAGAGCCACTTTTTGCTGAAAGACATAAAATTTTCGCGAGTGTATTTTTTGCGAAAAATTAGCCTTCCAAAAATTTTTATAAGAAACACCCGTGTCACGTCCTACTACTTAAGATGTCCTTGACTTAACTTAAGGAGAGTTGCATTAGTGGTTAAGTATGCCTTAGCATAGCTAGGTGGAGTAAATATATTCTGCGAGGGAAAAGGCCTAGCTGCGGAGGAAAGGCTCTATATGGCCCGTCGTGGGATTGCTTGCATGATTGCATCTTTTAATAAATGAATAAGTTTTTATTATGTGTTACAGAAAGAGTATAGCTTAAGATTTTTTATACTGATGTATCGTGAATGATAAGTCAGTTAATTTACTATTGACTAATTAATTGACTAATCTAATACTTGCCCTTTAACTTTTTCTTAGGAACATATGAGCAGTTCATTTTCTAATCTAAAATAAGAGAGATGTTACAAAAATGATCTACATGTACGGTAGGTGGCCTAAGTATTTCATCGTCTTTTATCTTTCATCTATCGACTGAGTTCTCACGACCTAACATGTAGATGTAGAGCACTGCGACTGACACAAATAGAATTGCCGCGATGGTTACGCAAATGTTTTCATTATAATGAGAGTAATTTTCTTACAAAACTCTGAGAAACACTGGTAACTCATTTTTAATGAGTGACAGCTCAATTACCCAAGGCTCCGCTCTCACTAATGGCGATGGAAACAAAGTATTTGCTTCGCAGCACAGCAGTAGACCGAGTGCAGTAGCAGACACCGATTGTGCCTTGCTTAGGATAGGCAGAAACTAGATGAAGAGCTGAGCGCGGAGGCCCAAATCAGGTAGAGCCGGAATTTCTCACAGCTGGGTATTTATTTCAATAGACACACAGTAACAAGGTAAGCCTGCAATAATTTAACTGTGTTTTGCCAAGCGAGAATTTTCACCTGCGAGTTTTAAACTTTCCACAAACCTCTCCGTTTAAATAAAGTGCAAACAAAAAGTACTTTTAACTAAAGTGCGACCGAAAATTCGAGAAAATCTCAGGCCCAGCACTACTTGTACAAATCGTCAAATCGTCCATAGAAGAAACGGAACTCAAAAAAGCATGGGACCACTCCCAAAATCTGGTCGAACAGATTGAAACCAGATTTAACACAGTTCAACGCGATCTCGATTTGTTTTGTTCGCATCTGAAAGACCAGCTTGCCAGTGCCAATAGAGAGCGCAGCAACAGTGTGGAGCAGCAGCTGCGGATTTTAAAGCAACTGGAACAGCTGCTGAGCAGGCATGCGGAAGGAGCGCGCGAGTCAATAGACGCTGCAGTGACTGCAAGACCGCTTGTGACAGTAGAATTTGTAACCACAGGACCAGACTCGACAGAGGAACGCATGAGCAAAGAACAAGATATCAGAGGCGACACGGTCACTTCCAGATCTGAGGAGACGGACGGTGCGGTGACCGCGAGACCCGATGAGATAGACGCTGCCGTGAGAGAGGCGATGCTTCTTGGTGACATCTGCTTCAGTCACGAAGTGAAGCTCGATGCTCCCGTCACTTGGCTGGCTGTGTGTAGCGACACGAGCGGATTTGTTGGTGACAGCTCAGGCCGTGTGGTGCCGGTTGACTCAGCAAATGACGGTTTCGACGCACTGCCTCAGCCTTGCATCATTGCATCATTGTACTTTAACAAGGACCACCTACTGTTGCTATCTGTGAACGGCTCCAAAAAGTATAGGTGCTACTGTGATGTCGACTGGAGAAAGTTTATTAGGGGGCTTTACTGCAACAATCAGCGGCTGTTCATTGCTCAGGATGATAGAGTGACAGTGACGGATTTAAGTGGTAAAAAATTACGCCACATACAGCCAAACATCCATGGCTTCGGTGAGATCAAAGGAATCGGCGGCAACGCAGCCTCGGTGTTTGTATCAAGTCGAAACAAAATCGCTGCGTTCGGCTTGGCGACTGGTCAGATGGAGACGGTCATCACGCTGTCTCAGCTCCCTAACGCTGATCTGCGCAACCTGGCCATTCGCGACAATTTCATTCTGGTGAGAGACGTGCGTCATGATCAGGTGCACAGAGTGCGCATCGACACAAAGCAGCTGGTCGCCTCCTACCCGGCACCTCCTAATGTTCAAAAAAAGTTTTCTGATCTGGTTGATGCGACCATCGACAGCAGAGGCCGCCTTTTCCTAACTGAACGGGATGGTCGCTCAGTGCGGGCGGTGGCTGCTGACGACGGGTCGCTGCTCATAACCCTGGGGGCGCCGGGTGAAAGAGGCCAAGGTGACGGCAGACTGCACTGTCTGAGCGGTCTGGCGGTGGTGACGGTCGGTCAGCGCGAGCAGCTGGTGGTGGCTGACTGGAGTGGTAGACAATTGGTGATGTTTAATGTTTAAAATCGCTTCCAATAGTTGTTTTGAAACTGTCTCTGTTTTGTTCAAACTGACTAATTTCAGTAAAACACAAATTTCAAACATCTAATCATCAAAGTGAGCTGTTATTACCCGTGTGATCACAGTATCCCCGTAAATACAAAATTATCACGTCAGTCGATTTGATTTTAAAGAAATCGAAGTAAAAACAGTCCTTATCGAAGTAAGAACTGCTTTCTCTCTCCGTACTTTGCTAACTCATTTCTTACCCATACAATTTTTGTTCAGTGAATTAAGAGTCATCATTCTTCCCTCTGCTGCCTCAATGGCTTTCACAATTACGAACTTGCTTTAATCAGCCACTGCAGCTTTATATATAATAATAGTAGTGTTTTTGGATGTGCTCCTGCAGCTCCTATTTGCCCTTCTTAGCGCCAACTTAATCGCTAGAATGCAGAACCCCCTCATCGTCGAGCTATAGCTCAAGGACCACAGAACGCTCTTCGTTCAATGGTCGTCTCACTCATTCTCAAGCTACGGTAAATCAGCTCGACTCCGGTCCTATTCCACTTAAAGTACATTTTGATATTATGATAGAGCCCGCGACTGCTTTCCTGGCAGATGGTTTTATCCCTGTGACAAAAATTTGTTCCGCCTTGCTTCAATAAAATTGCTGCTCTTCGAGCAGCTCTCGGAGCAGGTGGAGGAGATGGCGCAACGTGACACAGGGGTCATCCTCGGAGACCTGAACGCAGTTCCGCGTAGGTCCGAGCGGTCACTGTTCGTTACACCGCGTGAGAACTGCAACACTGGAGCGCTCGAGGACTCCTGGAGAGACAGGACATGGTGTCGGTCAACACCAGGTTCCGCAAGCCACCGGCTCAGCTCGCGATTTTCGAGGGCTGCAAGCGGAGGCGGCGGAACGCGCGCGGCCGAAACGCTACCCGGAGGCTGGCACAGCTCGACCACGTGCTGTTGCGCTATCGGTAGCGCGGCGCCACGCCATCAACTGCCGCACCATTACGCCGCTGGTTCTGCGGTCCGATAATCGGCTCCTCGTCTGCGACCTGTCCGTTCGAGATCCGCTGTATCGCCCACCGAAGCGGCTGCCGCAGCCGGTGCAGGAGGTGCTGCTGCTTACGCTGCAGGCGCCCTACTGGCGAGGAAAAGCGCGAACTCGGCGTTTCGTCGATTGCCTTCTGGCTGACGCCATCGCCCCGATTCTGTCGGCAGCGCGGCCTTCATTCGCAGCCAGGCCTTGAGGCGCGCCCTGTGACGCTGCTTTTCCATCTGACAGCGTGATTTGTTGTGGTTGTTGTTCAATAAAAACTTTATTTATCTTTCTACAATCGAATCAACGTCCGTTTGAGGTTGTCTTTTCCTTCGTAAATGCTGGTATTGAAGTCTTTACATGTGAATTCAAGCGTTAAGATCAAGTGCAAAAATCAAGCAAGGCAGAGGCATGCTTTGGGAAGGTTAGCTGCAACTCCCATGTGCCTTACAAAAAGTTGCGATTCTCCTTCCCAGGGGCCGGAAAAATTTTCTTGATATTTGTGCAATTTTGCATTTTTATTCATTGCGTGTAATTGTAAATAAGTACCACAGCATTTAATTTTATTAAACTTGAATTTATTTCTTGATAGTGAAGATATAATTTTTTGTTTTAATTTGTCACTTCACACGAAGCGGCTGAGCGCGGATTTTTGTAAAATTCTAAAATGTCGTTTTTGCAATCTGCATTCAGATGGCCATGTAACGAAGTCATTATTTTTTGTATTTTGTGCTCTTTGTGCTCAGCGCTTATTTTATTTTTTATATTCTATCAATGAATCTATCAATGAGTCTATCAATATATTGTACTAAGTATATTCAGTGTGCTTAAAATATTTATGCTAACTTAAATTTTATTCAATTTTTTTGCAATTTAAAATCAATAATATGATTTAGCTTTAACCTGTAAGTAATTGATTACCATCAGCGGAATATAGGCCTTGCCTAGTATTGCATATACCAAAGCTGTTTTATTGGTATTTTTTAGTTAACTTAACTTTACTAAATATATATTTAAAAATTAAAATATATTGGCTGTGCCACTTTGACTTTGGTTGTACCTCTCTCCTATTTTGTCTTAGGATTTTTAAGTAAGGTATTACATAGCTAGTGCCTGTTTCTTTCTAGAATGTTTAGATGTGGTTAAAGAAACTTAAAGGTGCTTCCAAACATAAATATTTTAGTATAATTATAATTTTGAGTAATACTCTCAAAGTTAGTTTCTTTAACAATGCTTTAAAAAATATAAATTGTATATAACAAAATATAACAAATAAATATGCAATAAAAATTCTATATAATTTTATAAATATTATATAGTAAGGATTTTCTTTTGGGGCCAATATTAGTTATATGTAATTAGTTACATGTAATTATTAAATAAGGCAGATATAAATCAAAGACCATATTAAGTTATAATAAAGCTGTCATTAGGCTTGGTGCAAATAAGAAATTTAAATTATAATTTAAATTGATACATTGATATAATGATCTATTTATGTATTGAATTAAGATATTATTGATATAATAGATATATTTTCAACCTTGATAGCTAGAAAAAATTATGGAGTTAGCATAGAATCTGCAATATGCACAAATGTATCATATAAAAATATATAGTAAGTTATTGATTATGTGTACACAGTAGGGCTATTGTCCCTAAGTACCCAAAAATGGATATCCCTTTTCAGAAAGTGGCTGCTAAAAATTTTCAACCATATAGTCACATGACTAACAAACTAAATAAAGGGAAAAAGAGAGGAAGTAAAGGAGAATTAAAAATCTTTAAGGCTAGTCACCTCACTACCCACCCAACCCATTTACCAAAACTCAGCTCACCACTTAAATTGAAGTTACAACTTAAGATAGGGCAAGAGGGCATCCATTTTTTGGCATAAAATATATAATCCCTATCATACATGCGCAACACCCGGCCGACCCGGCCGAATCGGCCGGGTGACAGGCCTGCCAAGCAAGGGATGTCACAAAATTGGCAATGCAAGTCGAAAAATCGCCGATGTAAGTCACAAAATTGGTGAAAAACACGAGGGGGTAAGTCGCAAAATGGAGAAGAATTGGGAAGATTCAGGCAAGAATCGTTCGCAGGACCTTTTTTTTGGTCCTTCGAAATTTTTGTGGCCAACTAAGTCGCAAATTTTTCCACTGACAACCTATGTCGCACTTACACTGAACAACGTTGCACTTTTGGTCAGAAACAATGTCGCACTTACACTAAACAACGTCGCACTGGCCGGGTAAGATTCAGGGGGTTGCGCATGTATGATCCCTATTTGAATAAATGTCAAAAACCTGCAGATGCATGACATGGGTCTCAAAAATGTGGCTCCAAAATGTGATGCTACACAAAATACAATAATAACCTAACCAACTAACTACTCTTTATCAATTGCCAGGGTATCGTGCTACATTGTAACACCCTAGCAATTCCTTTCAAAACAATGCAACATCAAAAAAGTCTAAAAATGCAATGGATGGTTGGACTCAATTTGTCAACTGATTCAAATAGGGTATATAACCTACCATTTATAGAAAAAAATTATTATAGTATTTTGCTTAAGTGGGAACTAGGGAATTGTTAGGATAGCACTTTTGCCAAATAAGCATGATTACCAAAATTTCTTTTGCCAAGTTTGTTTGTAGGAAGAAGGTTTTGCCAAATTTGCTAGTATACTATAATTATAACATACCAACTCTTTAGTTTTTAATGCATAACAAGGCTTGAAATTTACTTAGTTACTGAAATATTTACTTTTAATAGCTTTATTCCATATTTTGTAAAAAGGATATTAGGTATTATATATTGTAGATGCTCAATAGTTAGCCAATCACGCTAACTAATTTGGTGGCTGACCAAGGTAAGTTGCAAAATCAACAACATAAGTAGCAAAATTGCAACATAAGCTGCAAAATTGGCAATGTATGAGCTAAGTTGCAAAATTGGTAATGTAAGTTAAAAAATTGTTAATTTAGAAAATTCATGATAACATGAATTGTTAAAATGGTATCATAAATTTTCTGTGAAATATAAGTGTGGTAGGGCTCCTTCTCTGTTGATATATCTATTTAGTGTTCTTCTCTAAAATACTTGCCCTATAATATTACTTTATATCATCTATACTACTAGCATGTATATGGTAGCGTTTCACACAGTGCCGAGCAGCAAGCACTGGGTTTCCAGCCTTAAAGGTGTACTGTGGATCAGAGGGTCACAGCCTTTCACTCTAGCTTCACTCTACTATCACTCGTCCTTTCACTCCTACTTTATGCACCTGATGTGCGGGATATGAGTATCAATTCGCAAATGCTTTTTCCAACATTCCTTCTCCCCAAGCCTCTGCTCAAATAATTAAGACTTTAGCTTGCCAAACTCTAGATAGGTTTTGCTTGCAAAGTTCTTATTAAAGGGCTAAAAACCTCATGCCTTTCTTGGCTCACAAATTGCTTGTATTTATAGTAATTTTTAGTTTTTATTTTAATTGATACAATATACTAATATTATTTATCGCATTTAAACAAAGTTATTTACAATAATATGGTTTTGTTAGATGAATTCAAACAAAGTATTACCATAATAATATGATATTATTGGCACAGATAATAACAAATTTTTGCACAGATTTAAATTTTACATTGACTATTACATAAGACATAATAAGTATAGTGTCTATGTACAAGTTTCTTCATGTTTGTTTTGTTTTTTTTGCTAGAAATTTTTATTGCCTTTAACAAAAATAATAACTTAAACTTAGAAATATATATATTTAGCTTTTATAAGAATTGCTAAGGACTCTTTGCAATATAACTAAGTAGAGCAAAAGGCAAACAAGTATATGGCTTGAAAAGACAGTTTTTTTCTAATGAAGTGGGCAGCAAAACAAATATTTTATGTAACATTAATTTCCCTGTTGCTGGGAAAAGATAGAAAGAAGTAAATTTTGTATCAATAAACAACAAGACTAGTATATTTTCGGCTCTATGCTCTCTGATTCATTCATTATTTCTAAGTTTATATGCAAAATTTCTAAATGTACAAATATTGTTTTTAAACAAGGTATCTTTACTTGTCTTGCAGATTGTAAGCGCCTAGTTCCCTTCAAATTCCATTATTAAATAGCTTACCTAGCATAGCAACTAAAAACAAGCAGCCAAAAAGCCGAGATCTTTTATCATTGAAAAGCATGCCGCACTTCAATCGCAATCCGCCGACCACCGCCGCCGCCGCTGCCCGCGGCCCGGCCACATCTAGGGCGGCCAGCAAAAAATCTTCGGAAATTTCCAACAATGACGAGAAATTTCGCGCCCTCAAAGCCGAATTGTCGTCCAAGAAGCAGCTGTACGAAGACCCGGATTTTCCGGCTGTGCCGAAGAGTATCTTTTATTCCAGGCAGCCGCCAAGACCGTTCGAGTGGAAGAGGCCTTTTGTAAGTTGGGAGTTTTTTTCCGCTAGTGCTGTGCACTGTGGGACTGACAGGGCAGTTTTCCCTGCTGATGCCGAGAGACTGGTAGATAGAGAAGAGAACTAGTGAGAAGTAGACAGGGAGAGTTAGATAGAGAAGATAACTAGTGAGAAGTAGACAGCGAGAGTTAGATAGAGAAGATAACTAGTGAGAAGTAGACACTGAGAGTTAGATAGAGAAGAGAACTAGTGAGAAGTAGACAGCGAGAGTTAGATAGAGAAGAGAACTAGTGAGAAGTAGACAGCGAGAGTTAGATAGAAAAGATAACTAGTGAGAAGTAGACAGCGAGAGTTAGATAGAGAAGATAACTAGTGAGAAGTAGACAGCGAGAGTTAGATAGAGAAGATAACTAGTGAGAAGTAGACTTGTATTCTACTGTAATAAGTAACTAACTAGTTGTGTTGAAAGAGGCTAACAGAATATAATTCCCCTTTCCGCAGGAACTTTGCGACAATCCAAGATTCTTTGTTGGCGGCGCCAGTCGCTTTGATGTCCGACAGGGCGAGTTGGGTAAGACGCTCAGTTTCAGCTAGCTTGGTTTAATTGTATTTAGCTTATAGCATCAAATAATAACTTGATTATTTGGATTCTTGGTTGGGCATTTGATAGTAAAGGAACCAGCCACTTTTATCTAATGTAGTTTGAAGCTCTCTGCGAGTGTTTTTTTGCTTTTATTTTATCGTCACTGATCTCTTTTCGCTAAAGTTCATAGAGCAAAGTTTTTCTAGCAATGGAATGGCAACTTTGGTTTGGCCCAGTATATATTATTAGTGTTAGGTGGAGGACTGGGTAATCTAAAATTAAATGTTTTGAGCATTGCGATAGTTCAACTGGTGCATTCGGGGTCAGCTGAAGTATTCGCAAGAAAGACAGCTTTCTTTGTGTATCTTTACTTCAAGTATTCAAGTAGCTTATGGGAGGTCGTTGGTTCGAGTCTCAACTATAAGAATTACCACATTGCTTCAGTTTTATAAATGATACATTTAAAAAAACAATAACAACAGTCATACAAGCACCGAATAAACTTGGCGTAAAAATAATGTATATTTAAAATGCTTATAACCCTGGATGAATGTTTTAACTTTGGGCTTGTAGAATAGTAGAAAGTTTTTTATTATTAATTGCGTGTCTGTATGATTTGCTTCGACCTAGAGCGTGGTAGGCCACCGCTGTTGCAATTATTTTATTTACCTTTCCTTTCGTCATTTTTGTTTCTATTTCTCTCTCTGTGAAGAGATTTGTGTGCCTAATTAATTTATTCTGTGTGAAAAGCAAGTTTCTTCTTTTAGTCGAGGTAGCAGTTTATTGCTTAATTGTTAAGGCTCACTTGGAGGTATTAATTTAGTTAGATTGTTTCCGTAGTATACAAATATATAATAAGAGAGACCCTCCCTTAATGCGCTGGGTTCCCACACAGCCATACGGTTTAAATAGCGGAGGGTTGTCATAGCCATAGCCACTTAATTCGGTCTGTCTGAGTTTCCAGTTTAATTGCTTCTGCGCAGGATAAGTTAGGTTGCACTTTTACTACGAGTATGCCAATACGATTCTATTTGATCGCTTTTTTATCAATCAATCGATTCTTATTATTTTTTGGACATTGCATGAATCATTTGTACTATAAAGTTCAGCCTTTAGGACGCGGAACCAAAAAGAAACAACATGCACCTTTGGGGCGGAATGATTTCCGCAAGACTATCATATCTTGCTGGCATGACATTTACACTGTGTTGCACCACTGGCTTCTTATTTTTTTCTTTCTCTCAGACCCTGTCTGAAAAGCTCCTGGCGCCGCAGTTCTGTCCAACTGTCCAAGCGAGCGAACTTTGTAATTTAAGCTTAGCTTCAGCTTGCTCGTTAGTTAGTGCCTTGGGCAAGGGGGTTAAGAAAGTAGAAGAGAGGGTAAGAGAAAAGAGCGAAACGGTGCAGATCTTGGTATCGCAGTATTTTTTCCTCGAGTAAAAATTGCCACGAGCGGTAGGTTTAGTCATTTGGAACAGCGAGGTACCTTGGTATTTCTTCGGCATTTGCCTTACCACCATTTTTATGAGGCTCGCGCAGCGTGTGCGTACAAAAATCGCTAAAAAAAATCGATTCCATTTTCTTCCTTTCTATCCCCTGCGACTACCCCCCCCCCCCAGTGTGACTGGGATATCTTTTTAACTGTAAAGGTTTGTTGGGATTTGCGGCGGGAAAGACAGACAGACAGGCGGGCTGAAATGGTGGGCCAACCATGAGGATGAACAGGCTCGTAAAGTTCATATATCTGCCCCATACCCCTTCCCAGCAACATCCAGCCATCGCTTGGGCGCCATCTATCAGTAAATCTCCTTTGGGATATCGGACCCGGAATTCTTAGTAACAGGCAGTGTTGGTCGCTTATATGAATGATGGTGTAAAAATCCCAGTATGTGTTTTTTTATATAATTCATTTTTATTGCCAGTGTTTATATCGGCTGGGGCTTGCAGCTATTCTAAAATATTACTTATCCAAGTGTTAATATTTAATTAAAAAAACAATTTTCGATCGATATTCCCTACTATCCTACTGTTAGTAGTATAAAACAGTACAATATAAATATTCTAATCACATTCTGACAGCTATTATCGGTCTCTATTGGAATCGGAGCCGCAGATTTTATGTACGAAATACAAAAAATGAAGCTTCTGTGATAATAAATTTATTGTGTATTATATTTCTCCATTTTCCAGGAAAGTTCCATTGTGTCTTTATACAATTTTATATTCCTATGTTTGCTGTTGTCCCTCTTCTGAGTTAAGCTCGCATACATTATTATTCTTTGTAAACGCGTCATTCTTTGACATTTTATCTCAACTGTAAGGTTTATAAAAATGATGCAAACGTTAAAACTAATAATTTTTTTCAAATTAAGCCAGCAGGCATTCAGTTTATCCAAGAGAAACCAAAATATTCTCTAACTGCTCTTCCCATACTAATTAAATAATTATTGATTTTATTTCTATCAAAATGCAAAAAATGCGCTATGGGTTTGTAGATCAACTTACGTACCCTAAAATCTAAAAAAATGTGGAATAGGTGATAACTTGTACATAAATGTGACAAGATTAAGAGCAAAATTTAAATCATATTCAAATGACTCAGTACAGCCTGTACAGGTAGTACGCAGCCCATTCCGTACAGCCTGTACAGGTAGTACACACCCCACAACATACAGCCTGTACAGATAGTAAACAGCCTGTACGGATAGTACACAGCCTGTACAGTTAGTACACAGCCCAAAACATAGTCTGTACAGTCAGTACACAGCCCAAAACATACAGCCTGTACAGTCAGTACACAGCCCAAAACATACAGCCTGTACAGATAGTACACAGCCTGTACAGATAGTACACAGCCTGTACAGATAGTACACAGCCCACAACATACAGCCTGTACAGATAGTACACAGTCTGTACAGATAGTACACAGCCCACAACATACAGCCTGTACAGATAGTACACAGCCTGTACAGATAGTACACAGCCCAAAACATAGTCTGTACAGTCAGTACACAGCCCAAAACATACAGCCTGTACAGTCAGTACACAGCCCAAAACATACAGCCTGTACAGATAGTACACAGCCTGTACAGATAGTACACAGCCTGTACAGATAGTACACAGCCCACAACATACAGCCTGTACAGATAGTACACAGCCTGTACAGATAGTACACAGCCTGTACAGATAGTACACAGCCCACAACATACAGCCTGTACAGATAGTACACAGCCTGTACAGGTGGCACTCGCTCCACTCCCTATGAACACCCGCGCAGGCGACTGCTGGCTGCTGGCTGCCGTAGCGTCGCTGTCGATGCATCCGCAGCTGTTCGACCTGGTTGTGCCGCAGGATCAGGACTTCACGGACGCCGACTATTGCGGCGTTGTTCGTTTCCGTTTCTGGCAATTCGGCGAATGGACCGACGTTCTAGTTGACGACCGGCTGCCAACGTACAACAACCGGCTGGTGTTCATGCACTCCACCGACAGCAACGAGTTCTGGTCGGCCCTGCTAGAGAAGGCCTACGCCAAAATGATGGGCAGCTACGAAGCTTTGAAAGGCGGCTCAGCCTCCGAGGCCATGGAGGACTTCACCGGCGGCATCACCGAGTTCTACGACCTGCGCCAGAACACTCCGCCAGCACTGTTCGAGACCATGGTCAAGGCTAACAAGCGCAGCTCCCTGATGGGCTGCTCAATTGAGGCCGATCCTAACCAGATTGAGGCTCAGCTGGCTAACGGCCTCATCATGGGCCACGCCTATTCCATTACGGATGTGCGAACTGTGAGTGGGTCCGCTGCTGCTGCGATTCTCCATTGTGATGGTCTCCTGGCTAGGTCTGAAATCCTGTGATAGGATACCGAATGATTTTTAAATCCCGTTATTTGATTCCAGATGCTCCCTAAATCCCCTTATGGGATCCCAAAGATTCTTCAATCCAGTTATGGGATTCCAAATGATTCCTAACTCCGGTTATGGGATTCCAAATGATTCCCAAATCCTGTTATGGGATTCCAAATGATTCCCAAATCCTGTTATTTATTACCAAAAGATTCCCAAATCCCGTTATGGGATCCCAAATGATTCCAAATCCCGTTATGGGTTCCAAATGGTCCAAAACCTGTTATTTAATCCTCAAAGATTTTAAATCCAGTTGTGGGATTCCAGCTGCTTTCCAAATCCCCTTATGGGATTCCAACTGATTTCCAAATCCCCTTATGGGATTCCAACTGATTTCCAAATCCCCTTATGGGATTCCAACTGATTTCCAAATCCCCTTATGGGATTCCAACTGATTTCCAAATCCCCTTATAGGATTCCAACTGATTTCCAAATCCCCTTATGGGATTCCAACTGATTTCCAAATCCCCGTATGGGATTCCAACTGATTTCCAAATCCCCGTATGGGATTCCAACTGATTTCCAAATCCTGCTACTTAATTCCAAAAGATTCCCATGTCCCGTTGTGAGATCTCGAAAAATCCTACTTCGAAGTAAATCCCGTAAATTTACAAAGCATAATCCTCCTAAATGCCCCGCCAAAATCCCCTTCCGCAGGTGGAGGTGAGCCTGCGCGGCAAGAAAGGCGCGGTGCAGCTGCTGCGCATTCGCAACCCCTGGGGCAACGAGGCCGAATGGAAGGGCGCCTGGGGCGACAGCTCGCCAGAGTGGTCCATCCTGTCCGAGGACGAGAAGAAGAAGATGGGCCTGTCGTTTGACGATGACGGCGAGTTTTGGATGAGCTTCCAGGATTTCTGCGCTAACTTCCAGGTTAGGAAATACAAAACTATAAAGTAGTTGTCAAAAAAATCTGACTAATGAACCCATCAATCAATCAATCAATCGATCTATCAATCAATCAACCATCTTATCCATCAATCAATCAATCAATCAATCAACCGATCGATCAATCAATCAATCAACCATCCGATCAATCAACCAATCAATCAATCAACCATCAGATTATTCAATCAATCAAACAATCAACCATCCGATCAATCAATCAGTCAATCATTCAACTATCCAATCAATTAATCAGTCAATCATTCAACTATCCGATCAATCAATCAGTCAATCATTCAACTATCCGATCAATTAATCAGTCAATCAATCAACCATCCGATCAATCAATCAACCATCCGATCAATCAATCAACCATCCGATCAATCAATCAATCAACCAATCAACCATCCGATCAATCAATCAGT
Source organism: Macrostomum cliftonense (assembly GCA_950096795.1). Taxonomy (NCBI): domain Eukaryota; kingdom Metazoa; phylum Platyhelminthes; family Macrostomidae; genus Macrostomum; species Macrostomum cliftonense. The sequence goes on from CATNEM010000142.1 coordinate 2,274,374, forward strand.
CAATCAATCAACCATCCGATTAATCAATTAACCAATCAACCATCCGATCAATCAATCAACCATCCGATCAATCAATCAACCATCCGATCAATCAATCAACCATCCGATCAATCAATCAATCAACCAATCAACCATCCGATCAATCAATCAACCATCCGATCAATCAATTAACCAATCAACCATCCGATCAATCAATCAGTCAAGCAATCAACCATCCGATCAATCAAAAAATCAATTCTGATCATCCAATCAATCAATCAACCATCCAATGAATCAATCGATCGATCAACCTTCTGATTAACAATCATCCAATCAATCAATAAACCATCCAATCAACCAATCAATCAAATAATTAACAATCCGATCATGTAATCAATCAATCAATCAACTACTTGATCAATCAATCAAATATACGAATAATCCGCGAACCGGCCGCGCAGAAACTGGAGATCTGCCACCTGGGACCGGACAGCCTGAACGAAGAGCAGCTGGGCGCCCCGGACAAGAACAAGCGCCGCTGGGAGGCCATCACGCACAATGCCAACTGGAAGAAGCGCGTCAGCGCCGGCGGCTGTCGCAACTTCCTGGACACATTCTGGACTAATCCGCAGTTCCGCGTCAAAGTGATCGACCCGGACGAAGACGACGACGAGAACAAAGGCTCCATCATCGTCGGCCTGATGCAAAAGAACATGCGCAAAAAGCGCTCGGAAGGCGTCGACTTGCACACCATCGGCTACGCCATCTATCGCATCAAGGACGGCGACGACAGGCCTTTGGACATGAAATTCTTCAAGTGCACTGCCAGCGTTGCCAAGGCTCCGGCGTTTATTAATTTACGCGAGGTTTGCGGCCGTCACAAGCTGGACCCCGGCACCTATGTGATCGTGCCCAGCACGTTTGAGCCCAATCAGGAGGCCGAATTCCTGCTGCGCATCTACTCCGAGACTAAGAACGAATCCGGCGAAATGGACGATGTTACCACTGTTGAGGATGTCAAGGTATGCTGGTTTCGATACATATCGGCTATTTTCTGTGTCCATTAGGATGGTGGCTTGGGAAAATTATTATCAAAACATATCGATCATTTTCAATACCTTTTCACTTTTTCTATCTTTAGACAAATAGGTTATTAAGGTTTTACGAAAAATATGGCAAGCAAAAAATATTTTCGATACATATCGGCTATTTTCTAATGAAGGCTAAAAATTATTATCGATACATATCGGATCTTATCCAAATCTTTACATTCTTTCCTATCTTAAGAAACATGGTTTGTAGATTTAAAAAAAAATTTGGAAAGTTAATGAAATAGTTTTTTTTCGATACATATCGTCAATTTGTAGACAATGACAGTGATAGGAAATTATAATAGGCACACACGAGCTATTGGCGAGCTACTAGCTGAACAAAACACTATTTTCAAGTTCAAGATTTCGACTTTGTAAAGCTTTTGTCTTTAACCTTTCGTTGTTAACAAAACGAAAAGAATGTGTAGCTCGGGTACTTGATTCGCATTTTAGCTGTTAGCGGTGAATGCATTGATACTGTGCACATGAAATCCCTTATTTATTCCTGCGAAAATTGGCAAATTGCATTTACATCAACTATTTATTCAGCGCACCCTAGCTATACCATATTTATGATTTTATTTAATCATTGTAGAAAGTATTTAACCCACCGCACCAGGTCTGCAATTCAGTTTTATTTTATAGTTTATTTTATAATGAATTTAAATAAAAAGATACTGTTGTTAGTATTATTAGCATTTTTGATTAATTTTACAGGCTTTTAAATAATTTTAATTATTATTTATTGTAATTATATTATATATTTTACGGTTGCTTAATGTTTCATAACTTATAGCTTTACTTTTATTGTTATTTTATATTGATATTATTATTATTATTATTATTAATATTAATATTATTATACTATTTGTCAGTTATGTTGCACAAATTAATTTACAGGACATGGACCCGGCTCTACGTGTAAGGCTTATAAGATTAATATATAATATAAATTTTTTATAACTAGGCATGTACGTGGATTACTTATTCGACAAGAGTCATTAAATGAAGCCTGTTATTTTTTTACTGGATGCTATTGCTAAGAAAAAAATATGGTTTGCCATTGTGTTTGCTAAAAAAAATTGATGCGCAGTTAAATAAGCTAGGTATTCTACTGTATTTTAGTTAGCTTTAAGTGTATGCATTTATTGTGCATAATGGTATTAACTACAGAATGCGCGTGCTGCTTATACAATTCACGACACTGCTTTTTCACCATATTTAAAATGGCTGTAAAAACCGCCGAAAAAACTGCCGCTTATTTGCTGTTACATTTTTTGCATTGCCACTTATTTATCCCTTTGACTGGTATTTATTGAACTCACATTTTGTAAACATCATACGCATAATTTTTAGCAGTTTTTTCAGCGTTGGAGCTGTTTTTTTACTTCCAGGAAGAAGATTCCACTGTTAATGCGCATGGATTGCAGGTCTTTGTTTTTTTCTGAATAAGTTTTAGTTCACACAGAGAGTTCAGAAAATTTTTTCAAATTTTCTAACGTTGAGAGGGAAAACAAAATGGGCGCTTTTAGGGACACTTAAAAAGTTTTTCGTGTCCAATTTCGCCTACTGTTAGTAGCGTGACGCACTAAATAACCGCTGAAAATTAATTTAGAGCAACAAGAAACAGTAAAAAACATCAACTTTCTGGTCGTATTTTCTTTGTCTGAGTCGTCGCTTTTCCACTATTTTTCATTATCAAATTTGCATGAGCAATAAATAAAAACAAGCCAGATAATTGTAACAATATTAGCTTGATTTTTGGCTCATTGGCTCATTAATTGCTGTGCATGCTCAAATACGCGTGATTGAAATTTCGAAATGCTTCATTCCAATTTTCTATGCAATGTTTCGCTTTGGTGACGTAATTTTCAGGCCTAACATCGAATTAATTGCTTTTTTTTGTCAAACAACTGTTAGTGCATTTCTGCCTTTTTATCAACAGGAAAAATATTTTTTTCTAATGGAGAATTATAAATATTATACGCTGAATCATAAATTGTTCCCTTCCCAACTTGTCCCTTATTTAGCCGGATCGGGAGCCAACACCTCAGGAGAAGGCCCAGGAGCAGGCGCTTAAGGAGGCTTTCCAGAAAATCGCCGGCGAAGATATGGAGGTCGACCCTTACGAGCTGCGCGATATTGTCAACACCGCCTTCCAGAAAGGTAATCCATTTCTCTAATATGCCTTATTAAAATTATGGGATATTACACTTTTACCCTACTGTTGTTAGTAGCATGATGTAGCAAAGAAATCATATGCTCATAAAATTAAGGTGATAAGTGTTAAAGAAATAGGCTCTTATTAGAATTATGTGCTTTATTTTGGCTTTGACTATAAGCTTCGCTTCAATTTTATTGCTTCTTAGTTTTTTAATAGTGTGTCACAGCTTTGGCGTTTTGCTTTGGAGTTTGTACGAAAACAAGGTTTTTAAATCGAGGCTTAGGGACGATCGCCGGGTATAAATATTTAAGCTTACCGCTAACCAGCCTGTTAGTCTGGTGCTTCGCTGGCATGAAGGGGTGACTTGACGGGCGCTTTTGTCGCCCTACAATCTAAAACTCTCACCCTTGGGAAGGTCTGAGATTCAGAGCCCGCGTATCCCCTAGCAGGGGAGCCGCCTCTAATTGAGGGCGCCGGCTGACAGAAAATGCTTGGGGCCGCCGGGCACGGCTAGGAAGCCTTACGGGCGGTCAGACTAAAATTTCAGTTTGGCTGCTCCGGTCAAGGCCGAGCCTTATCGGTGGTGAGCCAATTGAGACTGGGGGCCGGTGGCTAGCTTGTGCAGTGCAATATGCCTTGACTACTCAATTCAGACTACGTGGCGCCAGACTACATTTTTGAAAACTGCTTTGTGCGTTCTTTGTGGTTTCATGCTTCTTGTAGGCTAGCTTAATTACTTATACAGTATACTCGTATTACGAGCAGAAATGGGCGAACAACACAGGCTTCTGCTTTGCAATTTACAGAAAATTATTTGTTTTCCTTTTACGGCTCTGCTTTAAAGCTTAGCTTTTTTGTCATTATTGCTAGACATTTTTTGTCAATTTATTTTTAACATGTTATTAAACTTTTATCAATTATTTTATTTCCAGGCGGTGGTAAGTGGATATTTATTGCACTTTATAAACATATGCTCGTTGTAGTAAACTATTCGTTTCATAGCTATTTGTTCTGTCTCATATTCTCTTTATCAGACTGCTTTAAGTTTCTTGCACTTTTTAAATAAGAATTAATTTCTTTCTTTCTTATCACCTGAAAGGACTCTATTGCATACAGAAAAAATTGTTTATATCCAATCAATCTGACCTGTGAGACGTTCGTTTGTTGGAATGACTGAAAATTTTGTTTTGTTATAGTGTGTATGCCAATTTGGCAGACGAAACTATGCGTACTTAGTGATCAGAGTAGAGGCGCTAACTAAAGTTTCAGGGGGATCGGAGCAATACTGAAAGTTCAGGTTAGAGGTAATCACTGAAGTTTCATGAGGATCGAAGTAATACTGAAGGTTCGGGAGGTTAGAGGTGCTCACTAAAGGTTCAGGAGGATCGGAGCAATACTGAAAGTTCAGGTTAGAGGTAATCACTGAAGTTTCATGAGGATCGAAGTAATACTGAAGGTTCGGGAGGTTAGAGGTGCTCACTAAAGGTTCAGGAGGATCGGAACAATACTGAAAGTTCAGGTTAGAGGTAATCACTGAAGTTTCATGAGGATCGAAGTAATACTGAAGGTTCGGGAGGTTAGAGGTGCTCACTAAAGGTTCAGGAGGATCGGAACAATACTGAAAGTTCAGGTTAGAGGTAATCACTGAAGTTTCATGAGGATCGAAGTAATACTGAAGGTTCGGGAGGTTAGAGGTGCTCACTAAAGGTTCAGGAGGATCGGAGCAATACTGAAAGTTCAGGTTAGAGGTAATCACTGAAGTTTCATGAGGATCGAAGTAATACTGAAGGTTTAGAAGGTTAGAGGTGATCACTGAAGTTTCAGGAGGTCAGAGGGGCCCACTGAAGGATCAGGAAGTCAGAGGTGCCCACTGAAAGATCAGAAGGTCAGAAGTTCTCACTGAATTATCAGGAGGTCAGAGGGGCCCACTGAAGGATCAGGAAGTCAGAGGTGCCCACTGAAAGATCAGAAGGTCAGAAGTTCTCACTGAATTATCAGGAGGTCAGAGGGGCCCACTGAAGGATCAGGAAGTCAGAGGTGCCCACTGAAAGATCAGAAGGTCAGAAGTTCTCACTGAATTATCAGGAGGTCAGAGGGGCCCACTGAAGGATCAGGAAGTCAGAGGTGCCCACTGAAAGATCAGAAGGTCAGAAGTTCTCACTGAATTATCAGGAGGTCAGAGGGGCCCACTGAAGGATCAGGAAGTCAGAGGTGCCCACTGAAAGATCAGAAGGTCAGAAGTTCTCACTGAATTATCAGGAGGTCAGAGGTGCCCACTGAAGGATCAGTAGGCTAAGTGTGCCAATTTGCATGAATTCTAGTCACTACTTACAATAGTAGCACACGATTATTTTTCCAATAGTCAGTTCAGTGTTTCATTTTTTTATGTACTAAAAAATTGGGTAAATAAAACACTTTTTGGCCACTAAAAGCATCGTTATTGCATAATTGTTCTAGAATGCGATGCGCTTTGACTGGACTATTTTGTAAAGTAGACGAATGTATTTTTTATTACTTAATAGCCAGATATTTGCCGGACAACCAAATACTTTTCAACTTGATAGGGTGGCTGGGTTGTCATGCATTTTCGTTCAGAGCGTAGTTAGTGATGTACTGTGTGTTTTAATTAATCTCGTTATTTACTATTATCGGCGTATTTTCATCTATTTGCGTACTAACATTTTGAGCTGTTGTCAATTTGAACGTGAAAATGGTAAGACAACTCAACTTGGGCTATAAGAGTACAAAAGTTCTCAAAGAGTCTATAGATTCCCTTTGCAAGCTGATTTGCGCTTACTTGCATTTATTGGTCCCCAAATAATCCGATTCCCAGAATTTAAATTCGACGGATTCAGCGTTGAAACCTGCCGCTCCATGGTGGCTCTCATGGACGTTGACCAGTCTGGCAAGCTGGGCTTCGACGAATTCAAAACTTTGTGGAACGATTTGCGCCTGTGGAAGACCGTGTTCAAGAAGTACGACTCGGATCAGTCTGGTAACTTCAACAGCTACGAGCTGCGTCAGGCTCTGAATGCTGTTGGTGAGTTACTTGTTTTTGTACTTTATTGACAGCTGCATTGCTGCTTGGAAAACCTGAGCTCTAGTTCCTGTACTGGGCCAGTTCTTCTAGGGAGCTTTTCTCGCTCTTTCATGGCCGCTACTCTGAGTCCTTCATAGCCGCTACTCTGAGTCCTTCGGGGCCCCGATCTGAGTCCTTCGTGGCCGCTACTCTGAGTCCTTTGTGGCCGCTACTCTGAGTCCTTTGTGGCCGCTACTCTGAGTCCTTTGTGGCCGCTACTCTGAGTCCTTCGGGGCCCCGATCTGAGTCCTTCGTGGCCGCTACTCTGAGTCCTTTGTGGCCGCTACTCTGAGTCCTTTGTGGCCGCTACTCTGAGTCCTTCGGGGCCCCGATCTGAGTCCTTCGTGGCCGCTACTCTGAGTCCTTCGGGGCCCCGATCTGAGTCCTTCATGGCCGCTACTCTGAGTCCTTCGTGGCCGCTACTCTGAGTCCTTCATAGCCGCTACTCTGAGTCCTTCATAGCCGCTACTCTGAGTCCTTCATAGCCGCTACTCTGAGTCCTTTGTGGCCGCTACTCTGAGTCCTTTGTGGCCGCTACTCTGAGTCCTTCGGGGCCCCGATCTGAGTCCTTCGTGGCCGCTACTCTGAGTCCTTTGTGGCCGCTACTCTGAGTCCTTTGTGGCCGCTACTCTGAGTCCTTCGGGGCCCCGATCTGAGTCCTTCGTGGCCGCTACTCTGAGTCCTTTGTGGCCGCTACTCTGAGTCCTTTGTGGCCGCTACTCTGAGTCCTTCGGGGCCCCGATCTGAGTCCTTCGTGGCCGCTACTCTGAGTCCTTCGGGGCCCCGATCTGAGTCCTTCATGGCCGCTACTCTGAGTCCTTCGTGGCCGCTACTCTGAGTCCTTCATAGCCGCTACTCTGAGTCCTTCATAGCCGCTACTCTGAGTCCTTCATAGCCGCTACTCTGAGTCCTTCATAGCCGCTATATGCAGGCTTTTTTAACGGCTACCCCCAGTCATTTAGCGCCGCTAACCCCTGACCCAATCCGCCCCCCCATTCCCCGGGCAGGCTTCCGCGTGAACAACAAGATCTTCAGCTGCCTAGTCATGCGCTACGCTACCCGCGAGGGCATCATTGAGTTTGACGATTTCGTGCTCTGCTGTGTGCGTCTCAAAACCGTCTTCGAGACGTTTAAAGCTCAGCCGAAGGACAGTCAGGGCAAGGCTACGTTCTCGCAGGAGGAGGTAAATAGCCATAAAAATATTTCGCTAATCGCACAGGTCTTAATGCTCATCTATCACCAACCAAACCTGTATTTACAGTTCCTGCAGACTATCATCTACGTGTAAGAAGCCCGGCTTTTGGTCGCTGATGGGCTCAGCTACTGCCTCTCGTCTCTCTACTAAATAGCTGACTAGATACCGATTTGTAACGCAAACAATAAATATGTTTATCATATTACCAATTTTTACGAGTTTTTTTATTTTTAAAAGTCTATTTCTCACCTGAAATTAAATTTTGTCGGGTCAAATCTGGCTAATTTTGTTACTAACAGTAGCAAGTAATGAAAAACCGTAGTAGCTATTAAAAAATAGAGTTATAAAAGACAATACGCCCAAATTTGTCCGACAAGCATGTAAAAGTAAATCGTTTAAAAATGCGCTATAAATACTTGTGTGATTATAATAAATTTACAACAGGCTAGCTAAGCAGTGCTTTTTTGCTGTATCCAATCATAATTTTCGTCTTCAACATATATTTATTATTATAATGCACTAGTGGCTTCGCAATTTAACCCATTAAATTAACCGTGTTAAGTTTTTGAGCAAATATTTATTGCCACGCTGCAAGCTATATTATTTTTAGCTAGTAATGAGTGGCTTCATTTATCTGATTATAGTCGGTTGTGCCGTGTGTTTTTATCATTTGGAACACCAACCAAAACTTTTTTTACTATTTTTTCTTCAAATTAACAAATCATGTGGCCCATTCTGCTTTAGACAGCTACTTAATAGTCTTTGTTGTGTTAGTATTTTGAATTTGAATTTAGAGTTTAAACAAATCATTTTTCCCTGTTTTTATTGTTGCTGCGGTTGCTTGACAGCTAGAAAAGTATCATTTTTAATTCGCCGACCAAAGAGATAGATAGATAAATCTGCAAATTTTCAATGTTAAAACCAAAAGATCAAAAGTGTTTTTTTATCCGCAAATGGTTTTACGTTCTTATTCCTTGGGCTTATCTGCTTGGTGAAAGTGCTTTGAATGGCGGGTATGTTTTCTCTTCAATACCCAGCGCGCTTCTCCTACTGATTAATCTTCCCTGGCAAAACCGAACAGAATTTTATTAGCTTTTGCCTAAAATTTCAATTATATTAGCTAACCGCTATCTATTACAATATAATATATAACCACTAATACGATAATGGGCATCTTTTGCCACGTCATACGCGGATTTGTGCTTTAGAGTTATTTGTTGAAGCCGACAGCTTTTCAATGTTTAGCTATTTTAGGCTGCTGGATTAGCAATAACTGCCGAGTGGATTATCGCTGAGTTCTTTGGTTATTTTAACGGTTGCAAGTTTTCGGGCTTGATTAACACGTTTAGTGAGGTTTTCAATTCACACAGTAGCCTCTCCATTCACACAGTGAGATCTTCAATTCACACAGTAGCCTCTCCATTTACACAGTGAGATCTTCAATTCACACATTGAGATCTTTAATTCACACAGTAGCCTCTCCATTCACACAGTGAGATCTTTCACTCACACAGTGAGATCTTCAATTCACACAGTGAGATCTTCCATTCACACAGTGAGATCTTTCACTCACACAGTGAGATCTTCAATTCACAGTGAGATCTTCCATTCACACAGTGAGATCTTTCACTCACACAGTGAGATCTTCCATTCACACAGTGAGATCTTTCACTCACACAGTGAGATCTTCAATTCACAGTGAGATCTTCCATTCACACAGTGAGATCTTTCACTCACACAGTGAGATCTTCAATTCACACAGTGAGATCTTCCATTCACACAGTGAGATCTTCCATTCACATAGTAGCCGCTCCATTCACACAGTGAGATCTTCCATTCACACAGTGAGATCTTCAATTCACACAGTGAGATCTTCAATTCACACAGTGAGATCTTCAATTCACACAGTAGCCTCTCCATTCACACAGTGAGATCTTCCATTCACAAAGTAAGATTAAAGCTCAAACCTTCAGTAATAAAATTAATAATAAGATTCACAAAATAAGTAATGCGGACACGTCAAGGCTGAAATTATCTTATTGCACGCACACCCGACAGGTAGAAAATATCATCTCTATAATAGATAGGCAACGATTGTTTATTGCTGTACTGACAACTCCTCGGGCTATAAGATTTACAAGCTAGGCAAAACATGTCGATTTTTAGGGGCAAGAAGAAATAATTTCTCAATGAGAAAAAACTTGCACTTTTTCTTAATGTAATATCGTTCGCAGCTCAAGGCATTTGCTGGCCATGCAGACCCGCGGCGGAGCAAGCAAAATTTCTTTCAATTGCGGATAAGACAAAGGAAACAAGCTAAGTTGACAAAATTTAAATAAAAACAATAGACAAGCAGGCAAACAGCACTCGAAGCAATAGTAAGCGAGTAAGTAAAAAATGCGAGTTGTTTGGGATAAACGAACGAACCATTACAAGTCGACGACAATAAAAAGGCAGCGGCCGGCATTAAAGAGATCGCGGGGTGAACTGTACATGCAAACGGGCTCTTACAGTTGTTATAGTTTGAGTTTTAGATAATTTATTATGATTAGCTGTCAAAAACAAGAGAGTATGATTGCACCATCTTCAGACGATAATCACTAGGAATACAATTAACAGTTATATATTAAATTGCTCCTAAAAAAGTGCAACCTATGCATAAAAAGTCATGAAAGTACAATGGATGTACTTTTAAATTAAGACGCTAAATCAATCATCTACTCCCTAAAGTACACTTTTTTACTCTAAAGTGCCGTTTTATATATTTTTCCTAAGTACATCTTTATTAGATGCCTACATTTAACGAAGCATATAAACTTTAATCTCTAGAATCCATCAACTACAAATCCAGAACGTCACACCCGAACGTCCTACCCTAATTTTCCAAAAAAATTGGAAACAAAAATAATTTGCCCTAAAAGCGCCTCAGTTTCAACAAAATGATGTGGAAGCTAAAAAAATATTGGCAATAAAAAAGCAATTAACAATATCCATTAAGCAGCTTCTGCGCTTCATAAAAAACGAGCACAAAGCAGCGAGAGCATTAATAATTTCGCAACACAAAAATATCCTCCGAATAAAATCGCACAGGCAAGCGCATGCAGGGGTCGCTTGTTTTTTTTAGAAAATGAAAGAGCGAAATAAATAAGCAGCGTTCTGTGTGGGTGTGTGTGACCGGGCACACGTCTAATACTTGAGATATTGATTATACTCAGTAATAATCAATTAATTAACAATAATCGCCAAATAATGCAACAAACAATATAGGCAACACGCCCAACCCCACATCACCGCCTCCCATTGCCCAGGACAGCCACCCCGTCTCCAGTCTCCTCGTCAGCCATCGCGCCTACAGAGGCTACTGAAGGATTCTGCATCATGCTGAAATTCTCGCAGAATTCCTCCTCGTCGAAGTCTTCGTCTAGAACGTTGTCGCGGCGACGCCGGTTAACTCGGCGGCCGCTGCGGCCACCCTCCCTGGCGCCATTATTCAATAGTCTCATACGGCGCCGGCGCTGGCGCCTGTTGAAGCAGTGCTGCTTCAGCGACACGAACGAGGCTGTTAACAGCAGCAGGAGCAGCAGGACGCCGATGCCCAGGCCGAGTTCGACACTGAATGGCAGTCTGCCGGCGCTGCTGCCGCCTCCAGCCACAGGCGGATGTCCGTGAGGCGGAGCAGCAGCGGCGGCAGAAGCAGTTGTTGCTGCCACTGTTGCTGCTGCTGTAGGCTTCGACGGTGGATCAGGTGTTGTCTTGGCGTTTAAAATTGACGCCATGGCAACGGGACTGAAAGTGTGCATGAAAGTAGTAAGTGAATTCCTTCTAAGATAAATAAAAAATATTTGATAATGATACAGAAAAATAATTATCTACAGCTAGTGCCATAGTGAAAATCTGGAACTTATAAGTCTTCGACATGAAAAATCTTTTAGCATTTAATGGTTTATTTATAGCCTTATTTACAATTTGTGGCAAATTATAATGATGCATTTGGTATCAAATTTAAAGTATATTTCATTTGGAAAGTTACAAAAATTGTTGGGATTATAATATACCTTTTAACAATTTTTTGGACAAAAGTGAAGTTTATTTAGTCCTTGGCCAGCTCAGGCCTAGAAAAGTGAGTTTGATTTAGTCAGCACTCAGGGTTTACTGTAGACTATAGTAAACAAATGAAATCGATTTAGTCAAGTGCCGTGTTTTTAAACCGTTCCATGACTTGATTTTAGTCAAAGTGAATTTTATTTAGTCATCATGGTGGCAGCTTTAGGCATTCGCAGAGTTACAATCTCTGAGCAGGACCGGCGAAGACTCATCGACTCCTTTATTGGCAATGCCGATTGGCAGCAACTAGTGAGACAGCTAAACATGCCACGTCAGTCTGCCAGAAATGTTATCGCTAAATACAAAGTGGACGCGTTCAGGCATTGAGACGTGGTGGAAATAAGCCAAAAGCTTTAACTGAAGCTATGCTCGACAGCCTTGTTGAATTTGTTGGTGAAACACCCACCATGACGCTTAATGACATGCGGCAACGCTTGATTATGTTGTTCCCAAACTGGCAACCCTGTACCATTCAAACCATAAGCCATGCTCTGGACGGAAGATTGATTACTCTAAAGCTATACGAGCTATATTATGCACCATCCCAGAGGCATGGAATGCTGACCGCATCAAGCAGGAACATTGTGACTTTGCCCACTGGATCATGACCGATGGATTGGGGAAGCTACTGATCTACTGTGACGAAATGGGCTGTAATGTTTGGACAGCAAGGACTCAAGGTCGCGCACATGCGGGAGTCCCTGCAGTGCGAATTGTGACAAACCAACAGGGACACAATTTTTTAGTGTGTCTGGCTGTCAGTCTGATGTGCAGTCTAGTCTACTGGAAAACTGTGCAGGGCAGAATGACATGCGAACTTTTTGCAGAGTTTATGGCTGAACTGTCTGCATTGGTTGGTGAGCCATTCTGCCTTCTTTTCGACAATGCTCGTGCCCACTGGAATCCACCAGCCATGGAGGCAGAGCAAGAGGTCAAACCTTTACCACCTTATTCTCCATTTCTGTATATGACAGAGCATGCCATCTTGTTGGTGAAAGCATCACTAAAGCAATCACTAAATCAAGTGGAGTTGCAGCATCAGCTAGGCGACAGGAACGCTGCCAATGCACTTGGCATCACTCTACAAGAACACCCGCCTGCATTCTTGAGCGCAAACTGGAGGCAAGTATGGCAGCTGTCACACAGCCTCACTGCAAAGCCTGGCATCGTGAGAGCCTTCAGTACATACCCCGCTGCATTGCCATGGAAGACATTGTTGATTAAATTGAAAAGGGGAAGTGTTGTGACATAACATTTTAAGTTTATGTTGTTCTTGTTTAAGATTTTGTCTCATGGCTATAATGAATAAATAAATTTCACTTTGACCTAATAAAAGTTACAAAGATAGATTCAGAGGGACTTGACCAAATTGATTTCATTTGTTTACTATAGTCTATAGTAAACCCTTAGTGCTGACTAAATCAAACTCACTTTTCTAGGCCTGAGCTGGCCAAGGACTAAATAAACTTCACTTTTGTCCAAAAAAATTGTTAAAAGGTATAATTACTCTTTGATCACTCTGTCCAATAACAATTATTGCCTTGATTAATAATAATATTTGCACATATTTCTATAATACAATGTTATCTTTTAGATTATTCAATTCCATGCAAAAAGATAGTAAAAGCTATACCATTCTATAGAAAATATTATTCTATAGGCCTAGGGCCTACTTAAATGCTATTTTCTAATAGACACACAACATTTATTTACATTTACCCATGGAGTATATTTTTATTACTATAGCCTTATTTTTGGAAATGGCTATTAACTATTAGTTGGTAGAAAAAAATAGCTTGCAAAATTATCTACTAATTAGACAAATAAGCAACAAATAATGGAAACTATGTTGCCTAATGTTGATAACCATAAAATATTTTTTAGATGTTAGGCCTATTTTTTATTTTTTACAAATATACAGTAGTAGGTTTTTTACAAATATTAAAATGTAGGCCTATTGGATTTAAAGGATTCATCAAATAGCTAGGCCAACAAATTTATTAATATGTTACAATTATAAAAAGCTAAACAACTTATTGCTATGTTAATTTATCAATATTAGATGACTTAAGATAAATGCAATTTTTTAGGTAAAATCATTTTTTACTTTTGCTAGATACATAAAATAGTACTTGTACTATACAATAAGTAAACTGAAGGCTAAGTTGAATACTGAGTAGAACTGGATTGGAGGATAAATTATAGATAGAGATAGCTACATTAAAAAAAATGAATGTGTGGCAAATTATAATGATGTAATTTTGATTAAATTAATGTACTCAGCAACATTCATGACTACATGCATTTTAGGAAAAATAATTCTGAAAGTATTGCTAGGCCTTATAAGTAATTAACGAGGCCCTAGTCTAAAAACACACAGCAATGCATTGACTGCAATTGAACTGGGACAGAACAACCAAAATATAGCCAACCTACTACTCTATGATATGAGTGAATAACAACTCAGAATTTTGTAATAAAAATACATCCCTCGAAGCCCTATGAAATTTAAGATAGTAAATATAAATTAAGTTTCTTTAGTGTGCTCAAACAGTTATATTCGCTATTACGGAGAAGATGCTTTTCCAACAAAGGCATACTTTAAAGTGATTTACTTAGCAAATACGTTTATAACGATGAAAAATTGTCACAATGTTTCTAAACATGTAAGATATAATTTTTTGCTCTTTGTGAGCAGATTTCAGACAAGCGCCATAAGTCGACATTCGTATTAATTTTTAGCACTAGTAGTGCTCAAGGTGTCCTTGATTTTAGAATTCAGGAACCACTCGTAAGTCACCCGGGTGGCAAAGCGCTAGGTCCGAATGAGGTGCCCATTGAGGCATTGCGCATTAACTGCGTGGCCACTTATGTCGCCAGAGTTATGAACCACGTGCTTTCCGGGGAGAGTGCGCCCAACGAATGGACTGCAGCCCACGTCGTCACTATTCCGAAGAAGCTTAGGAAGCTTGAGGAACATCGAGGCATCTGCCTTTATTCCTGCGCCGCGAAGCTGTTTTAACTGGATACCTGTTAGAACGCGGTTGCAGCCCGTGCTCGATCCCTACCTGCGACCTGGGCTGAACGGGTTTCGGCCAAATCGCGGCACAGTGATGCAGATCCTAGCTCTTCGGTGAGTCATCGAGGAGGCGCAGACACGCCAGTCGATATTTATTGTTTTCTTTGATGATTTCAAGAAGGCTTTCGACCCGGTCGTCAGGGCCGCACTCCCCAATTGGTGCTCCAGGCGTTCAACGTGCCAGAGCAGCTGATCGCCGCGGTCATATTCCATGCGATGTACTATGAGACGACTGCTGCAGTTTCAACACCGGACGGCCTGTCGGACTTCTTCGAGACACCCTCGGGGATGCTCCAGGGAGATACGCTGGCGCCGTTCCCATTTATTCGGGTGCTTGACTAGGTGCTACGAACTGCTCTTCCTACCAACGACGACGGCTTTCTGCTGCGGCGACGCGTTGGTCGACGTCAACTGGAGAGGCGGCTCAACGTGTTTAGCTACGCCGATGATCTCGCCGTTGTCCCCGATCGTCGAGGGAGCCCAACAGCAGCTGGACAGGCTGGTTGCCGTTGCAGTGAGTGTCGGCCTGGTGGTCAACATGCGGAAGACCGACGTGATCTGCGTCTACCTCGGCGGTCCCTGACGTTCGCGGAGACCTGCGGCGTCGCCAAGGACTTGCCTGGGCTGCCTTCCGTTCGATAAGGTCAGTCAGTCCGTGCCGGCCTGGACCGTCCAAGCGAACTTTTGCGCCGTCGGCTACTCCAGCTGGCAGGCCATGTCATCCGCGCCGAGTCGTACTGCCCCGAGCCGGTGCAGGAGGTGCTGCTGCTTACGCTGCAGGCGCCATACCGGCGATGACAAGCACAAACTCGGCGTTTCGTCGATTTCCTGCTGGCTGACACCGGCGCCCCCGATTCTGCTGACGGCGCGCCCAGGCCCTGAGGCGCGCTCAGTAGTGACGCTGCTTTTCACTACCTACACAACGTAGTTTGTTGTTGTTTGTTGTTAGTATTCACTAATTTCAGAATGCCGAAAACAAAAAAGTTTCGAAGTTAACATATACATAGAAAGAGGAATAAAAATTAACATGTGCTACAACGACGCCTTTCGCTCAACAAAGAGTATCTTCAGGTTCAATAGTAAAAATTGACTTGAAAATGTCGGCTCTAGGTATTGGTAGTTAGCGCTTCAGCGCTACCAGGGGCTCTTACTCGTACGCTCTATAGTTAAAACGACTACTACCAACGTGTGGACTAAATCACCAAACAGCCCTATAATCAAAAAAGGTCTCGACTGATGTTCAATAATGCCGATCGATGTTGTTGATCGCCGATGCTTGGGGAGAGGTTCGCCATTCCTAAAACAGTCAGAACCTTCAAGCCTTTCAAATCCCCAGGACCTGACGGTATCTACCCTGTCCTTTTGCGCGAGGCAGCCAAGATCCCCAGGTTTCTGAGAATCACCTGCAACATCATGCGGGCCACAATCCAGCTCGGGTACATTCCCAAAAACTGTACCAATGCTCGTGTTGTCTTTATTCCCAAGCCGGGAAAAGGCGACTATCAGAGCGTTAAGGCCTTCAGGCCCATCAGCTTAACCTCGTTTCTGTTAAAGCTGACTGAGAGGCTCGTGCACTGGCGGCTGCTGGCTTGCGAGCTGACAGCCATGCCTCTCAGTAACAATCAGCACGCCTTCCGCCCCGGAAGGTCCACTGACAGCGCACTCCATGCGATTGTTGAAAAGCTAGAGAGAGCCGTGCTGGGCAACGGCTATGCTCTCGGCTTACTCCTCGACATAGAGGGGGCCTTTGATAATGTTATCTTTGATGCATTTCAGAGTGCCCTTCGCGATCGCAATACCCACTCTACCATCATACGTTGGATCATATATATGATATCCAACCGTACGGTCACTGCCCACCTTCTTGGGCACACTGCCACTACCAGAGTTTGTAAAGGAGGCCCACAAGGCGGCGTCCTCACTCCAACTCTTTGGAACATGGTCATTGACGCTCTACTCAGGAGCCCTGGACCAGATCCCGTCTTCAAAGTCGGCTATGCGGACGACGTTACTGCTATCGTGGCAGGACCCTCGCCCAGCACTCTCAGGGATCTCATGCAAGCCTTTCTTCGCAGAGCAAAAACCTGGGCGCGCAGCAATCGTCTTTAGCTCTCTAAGCCAAAGACTGTCGCTATTATGTTCACCAGCAAAACCCGCTGGGACATTAAGCCTCTGCAGCTCTATGGCAGAGAGATTGCCTTCGCAAAGCAGACCCGGTGCCTCGGGGTAACCCTCGATCATAGGTTAAACTGGTCTAGCCATGTGAAGACTAAAGCCAAACGCGCCTCTGCAATTCTAGCCCAGCTTCGCTGGGCGCTTGGCACCACCTGGGGACTGTCCCCAAAGCGTTTGTGGTGGATCTATACCTCTGTGGTCAGACCCGCCATTACCTACGCCTCCTTAGTCTGGGTTAGTGCTACCCAGATTAAAAGCCATGCAGATAGGCTCAACACAATCCAAGGACGAGCGTGTCGGCTGATATGCAATGCTACCAGATCCACACCTTTTGCTGGTATGGGAGCATTTCTCGACCTGTCTCCTCTCGATCTATTTGTTAAAGGTGAGGCGGCTAGAGCAACCTGGCGGCTCCTTGACGCCGGTATAAACTTCCGCTATATGAGAGCACCAGCTAAGTGGAACCTGGTCCCACACAGCGATATGTGCCTCAACATCCTCAGTGAATGCGAAGCTTACCAAGTCCTCACGGACAGCATCGCTTCAACGCTCAACGTGAGACAACGCTACTCGGTAGACATCGACTCGCGTGACTCCATTAGTGACAATTGGAACCCTGGAGAGATCCACTGCTACACCGACGGTTCCAAGCAGTCAGCTAACACCGGCTTTGGTGTCTGCATTATTCTCAATGGGCGGGTCATCGCCACCCACGCCCAGTACACTGGAACCAGCTCTAGTGTCTTTCAAAATGAAGTCCTAGCTATCAGCTCGTGCTCAGCAGAGCTTCTCGCCTCTGGCGTTGCTGGCAAGGACATCATCTTCCACTCTGACAGCCAAGCTGCACTGCACGCCATCTGCAGCTGCAGTGTCAGCTCAGCAACAGTCCTGGACTGCGTCAAGCATCTCAACATGTTGGGCTCATCCAACAAAATCACTCTTAAGTGGGTGCCGGGACACAAAGGTTTCCGGGGAAATGAGCTTGCAGATGCGCTTGAAAAAGCCGGCTTATCTGGATCCTCCATCGGGCCTGAGCCCCTCGTCCCGACACCCTCCTGCGTCATCAACTCACGGATCAAAACGTGGGTCAGGACCCAGCACTACTCGCAGTGGGCGAACTGGATCACTTGCAGGCAATCTAGAGGTGCTGTTCCACAGCCCTCTCGCCAGCTCCGGAACCT
This sequence comes from Macrostomum cliftonense, assembly GCA_950096795.1. NCBI lineage: Eukaryota > Metazoa > Platyhelminthes > Macrostomidae > Macrostomum > Macrostomum cliftonense. Next base: position 2,292,421 of record CATNEM010000142.1, read on the forward strand.
TCTCCTTCGGCTTTCGCGGAGGGACATCCGGGCTGCCACTATGACCCTCTCAGGCCATGGTTGCTTCTCCAAGCACCAGCACCTGCAGGGCAACATCCCTAGCGCCACCTGCAGCTTCTGCAACTCAGGCGACGAGTCAGCTGAACACTTCGTCAGCATCTGCCCCGCCTTCACGCGGGCCAGACTTAAATCCCTCGTGCCACACACTTCTACGAGCGTATTTATGATGCGTGCAAACCCGGAAATTTCAACCAGCTCATGCGTTTCCTCCGGGCAACCCGCAGGGCTGAACTCCCAATTCCAGGGAGCAACATAGCTGCCGGCGACACCGAGGGACCCCCCTGGGCGACGCCAACCATTCGCTCATAACGGCGCGTCGGTCGTCCAGGGGTTAGCGGACTGGGCGGCTGCGCCTTCCCGCTGCGTCCCCTCCGGGACCTCCCTGCAGCTAAGTCAAAGTCAAGAGGTTCGCCATTTAGAGTGGAAAAACTTAGAAAACAGCGACGCGTTCTGATCTTTAATTGGGACGCACTCGACGGAGCCTGTAATTATCGTGAGAGGCGCCGATTAGATAAAAGATCGCCAAATTATCCATTTGGTCAGGCCGAGTGTGTTACTTCGTATAACGGTCGTGCATTTTCCTGATTGGCTGGTGATCTGACCACGTGACACAACCGTGCGATCCCATCGCTTTTTAGGATGATTTTATCAGTTACCAAGAATAAAAAATGACAGGTGGCATCATTGATTAGTGCAAATAAACATGATTTACGAGCGAAATAACTTAGCGTGGTTTGCTGGTGCCAACTAGCGCCATAAAACTGACAAAACCAGAGGTCAGCTCGTCTGGAAAAATGGTATATGCTTCAAAAAAGAAGTTCGTATAATGACCTTTACTAGTCTGCAATGAAAATTATAGATGATTCAGACAGACATTGCCTGACTACTTGCATGAGTAGGGAGTAGAGAGAAGACCGTTGGGAAATCTGCCAAGCGAGCGACAAATTGCTCCCCTATTATAATCGTATGCGTATACGAGTACAGTATTAACTTTTTACACATAATAATGTCATTCAAGCATCAATGAGGTATGTACTGTGCAGTGGAAGTAACGCTTATGTATTCCTGAACCGCGTATGTGTTTTGCATGATGCTAATGCCATCGCACTTCAAGTTGGGTCGATCCTGGAACCCAATTGTTCATGAAAGTGTTCATGCTGTGGGGCTCTTCACAATGGTTCTCGAGGAGGCACGCCATGTCAAATTGTACGCCTCGTGCATGTCGCGCCAGTGGATCCTGAATTCTATTTCCGTTGATTATTTTCGCTGATTCCCGGAATAAGTCTAACTCGGCTTGCGCGATTTCCGTGTTGCATGCACATGCAAGCATGCATTACATGTAACGTTGTAAAGCAGCAGATTTTCGCGACCATTATGTACTTTGCCGAAGTGTACTGAACGCGTACAGTTACAGTACTTGTTCCAATTTAGTTTTTCGCTATCCATGTGATTGTGCATAGCCCAGCGTTGAGACTGCATGCATTCAGCCCTTATCGGAACTTTACCATAAAGAAAGGTAGCATAAATTGAATAAATAGCTAAAACAGCACAAGCCAGGGACATGTAGATAGCAGGAAACCATGCAGCCACGCTCGTACTCAGAAACAGGCCGTTAAGGTAGTACGTGCATTAAAGCACCATACACACACTGAGTGCAGTATACAGTGCAGGTGCATTCAAGTTAATAATTAATGCCGAAGTAAATGCGAACTGAAATAGGCAAGAAAGAAAGCAATTAGCAAGCTAATACTTCGTATTCCCTAACTTGAAAGAAACAAAATTTGTGAAAAAATGTCCCTGAGAGCAAGACAACGCACCAGGGCGGCAGCACTAGCCAGTGAAACCACTACGGAAAACCTCAACAGCGCAGCTGAACAGTCAACTTCGACAGATGATAACGACAGTCAAGACGTCGACAATTGCGACAAACTGACCATGATGAAGCAAGGAGTCGCAGAATCTTCTACTAGTACTAGCGAGCTGCTGAGCCATCGGAGCCGGTTGATGTTCATTGAAGGCGAACTGGAGAAGCTGCTGGAATTCGGCCAGCAGTGCAGCCAGATTATCACCGATACAGTTCAGGTGATGCTGGAAAATTAGATCAAACGGGTCCTTTGAAGGATTGGATTTTAATGCTATTTTATCTTTCAGACCCTGCTCGCCCGTTTCGAGAGTCAGAAAGACGCCCTGGAACAACTTATGAAGTCGGAGGACCACAGCGGGACAACTTTACCACCATTGGAGCGAGCAGTTGCATCCGCGTCTTCGGAGTTTTCTGCTCAAGACGAATTAACGGGAGTCTGCGAAATGCCGACTGGTCTAACTGAAGACACGACGCAGTTTTATCTGAAGAAGCTGAGTCGACTGATGGAGGAATTTTCACGCGCCGTATCCCAATCAAGTCTGCGACCGGCTGTGGAAGCTGCTACTGGTGCCAGACGGACCAGGTTGATTACTATTTTGATTTGGTGCAGTCTGAGTTGTGTTTAGTGTAGTCTGAGCTGCATTTGTCACAGTCTCGGCTGATAAAAATTATAATTTTCTACATGCATATTTTAGACGAGACGGTCGAAGGAGCCGTGTCCGGGAGGCGGCCAAGCCGGTGCGCATTCTCGAGGGCGTGGAGGCCCTGGACATCGCGCTAGTGGTGAATACTGAGGGTAGGATTCGCTACCGACAGGAGGACGGCAGTCTCGCCTTTTTCGGCATCGGCCAGACGGAGCAGCTGCCTGAGACCAGCTGGAGTCCGCTGCCAAGTCAGACTCTTTACTGCGCAGTTAGCTACTCGCGCAGAATTGCGGTTGTTGACACCAATGGACGACTGTTGACGTCATTCAGCATTTCGGATGCGGGTGAGGTTTGCGGCCGTCACTTTGCCCTGTCTGTCGAGTTTTCTGACCTAACTACTGATTTCTCTGCACAGGTGGGTCGGACACAACAGGCAACTTCGAACGGGTCAGCTACATGCGAGCTTCAACACGACTGCTCGTCTCAGACTATCACAGCCTGTACATCTGCGACTTGTGCGGTAAGGCGCAGAGTTCGCTACACAAATTCGGCTGGATTGTTGGCCATTGCGTTGATGAGGCGGCGGGAAGGTGTGTTTACCTGGCATAGTTCTGTTGTGCATTGCAATTTGTGCCTAGATGCACACCCATTAAGTGTGGTATTGTGAATCTATCGCTATCTTCTGTATTACTAAAATTGATCAACTGAATGCAACCACCGCCTTGTCAGGCTCTACATCGCAGACCGCGTAAACGAGTACGTTTCTGTTTACTGCTTAGCCAGCCTGCAAGAGCTCAGAGGCCTCGTGCACAGCAGCTTCACCGACGGCCTGAGCTCAGTGTGCCTGCTCAACCAGCAGCTGCTGGTCTCTGACCGAGGCGCCAACAGGATATTCGCATTCAATGCGGACAACTTGGAGCCGATTTACTCTGTGCCGCTGCGGTGTCCGCTGTTTCTGACCACCGATTTCAACTGTCACATTTACGTCACAGTTGGCGGCAGCGGCGGCGGCAAGAATTCGGTGAAAATTCTCGACAAACGTGGCCGTTTGAAGCGCAAACTGGTGCCGTCGGGCAGTCAGTTCGGATCGCCTGGCGGACTGTCCGTGTCTGCCGATGCGGCTGAGCTGTTCGTGTGCGACCTGGACAACATGCGCATTCAGGTGTTCCGGCTCTAGACTATTGAGTTCAAGGATCACTAATAGTCCCTGGTTTGTCAGGAAGGATCCGGAACACTCATACAAACTGACAATTAAATCATTGCGAATGCCACGAGACCCATGCAAATAAAATTAGTTACTAACTCAATTAAAGAAGGATCAAAACATGTATTTTTATCCAAACTATAATTTAGCTCGTTTTTTTAGAAAAATTTTCGATTTTCCAGATGGTTGACATTAATGGCTCTAAAATAATTTGAAAGCGTCGTTAGAGAATTATTATCTAAGAAAAGCTCGATCGAGAGTAGAATATCAATCAGCAGGCTTGAATCATGTCAGCCAGCTGATACGCTCGCTACAATTGCCGATAATTCATTATTCAATCATTATCCGAGGCAATCTCCAGTTCAGCTAGAGAATCGGCTTCATCGCCTGGATCAGCTGCGGCACTTCCGCCTGACGAGCCTTTCCGCCTGCTGTTGTACATGCTGATGAAACGCTCGCCCGACGGCCTGGCACTCAGCCAGAGCCTGCCAGCCATCAGGGCGTTGCGTCGCTCTGAAGCTGACTGAGCAACCGGCTGCTGATGCCTGACTGGCTGCTCCTGATGCTCCTCCTGATGAGGCTGAAGTTGAGCATTTGTTGCTTGTAGGAAAATCTGCCTAGGGAAATTTCCTTGTTGATTTTTAGCTAATTATTACTATCTTAGAGTTTGGAAATCATGCAACAAAATTAGTTAGCATGTATCTTTGTCAAACAACACCTCCAATCACGGTGTTGACTTCTTCAAAATCACGCTTGTACCCTTTCCCAAAACGTACCGGCGTTTTGTCCACAAATTTTGCGGCATTACGGCGTCTCTGAGATTTCTACAATGACAAAAGCAGCGCATGTGAAGTACATGAATACGGTGAAGATTCAGCATGGACTATACTTAATGAAACAGAAACTACTCCGCAATTAGTACCTGGCCAATCTCCTGACGCTCCCTTTCTGACAAGGTGACGCCACCATTGAGGCCCAATGAACTTGCGGCAGCCGCTTCAGCCGACGCAGACGCCGCAGCAGCAGCAGCAGCCTCGTCCGCTGCAGCGTCGGCTCGCCCCCGGTCCAGCCGGTTGAGCCGATGGCGCAGCAGATGCAGGCGGAGGCGGTGAAACGCCAGGCCTGTCGCGGCCAGCCTGCGATCCTGTTCGAGGCCGCCCTCCTGGCTGGTGATGGAGCAACATATTAATGAGGCGTTTGGGAAGCTGACAGCTGTGAGTGAAGTGTCGGCCTTACTAATTGAAAATCGTCAAGCTGCTGAGCCGCAACCCTCCCACACCAGCCAGGTTTCAAAGACCCTCTCTTTGAGATCGATTTTTTCTAGATCCCCAAGACCCGTTGATTTACCAGATCCTTAGCTTGGTATGCCCCCGTTTCCGATTCTCAGGTTGCGAAACGTCCATTCCAGATTCAAAGAATGCGCAGACACCCTTCCATGGTCTTAGAGTACGCAAACACCCTTCCAGGGTCTTAGAGTACGCAAACCCCCTTCCAGGGTCTTAGAGTACGCAAACCCCCTTCCAGGGTCTTAGAGTACGCAAACCCCCTTCCAGGGTCTTAGAGTACGCAGACACCCTTCCAGGGTCTTAGAGTACGCAAACCCCCTTCCAGGGTCTTAGAGTACGCAAACACCCTTCCAGGGTCTTAGAGTACGCAAACACCCTTCCAGGGTCTTAGAGTACGCAAACACCCTTCCAGGGTCTTAGAGTACGCAAACACCCTTCCAGGGTCTTAGAGTACGCAAACACCCTTCCAGGGTCTTAGAGTACGCAAACACCCTTCCAGGGTCTTAGAGTACGCAAACACCCTTCCATGGTCTTAGGGTACGCAAACACCCTTCCAGGGTCTTAGAGTACGCAAACACCCTTCCAGGGTCTTAGAGTACGCAAACACCCTTCCAGGGTCTTAGAGTACGCAAACACCCTTCCATGGTCTTAGGGTACGCAAACACCCTTCCAGGGTCTTAGAGTACGCAAACACCCTTCCAGATTCTTACAATTCGCGAGTAGATTCTCATATAAAGGAACCACCCTTACAGCTTATTAAATTACGCAATCAGTCGAGGTTTTTTAAAGAAAAGATTTAAATCTCCTAATGTGGATGAGATCCTCAATTAGGACAAGCCCTAGTCCAAAGCCAGCACTCACCTGCAGTCAGCTGGTGGCACACCCGCACTAGTGCTGCTGTCGCGGCTCCGCAGAGAACGCACTCGCTCAGCTTGCAGGCGGACGGCATTCTTGGCTCTGGCCACGAACTCGCCAGTGTCAATGGGTGAGTAGTGATTGTTGGCCTAGAGGTTCGGGCGGGTGTGCGGAGATATCACGGATCTGGTGCGGGTCGAAAGCGCTTGGAATCGTGTGAGTCAGCAGTTCAGAGCCAGCTTACCAGGTCTTCGTTGTGCGTTTCCGCTGCAAAGATCCAGCCCTGCTTCAGCCGGTTCTCATAGTCTTTGTTGGCAAATCGTCGATGAATTTCGCGCGAATCGATGGAGGAGCTGCTTCCTCTCTGCTTTGCCGTCTGTTGATAAATTTTGAGCTTTTTCAGAGCTTTTAATATAATTCAGTAACTGTTATTCAAATTAACTCATACAATCTACAATCAATCACTCACTCACTCACTCACTCACTCACTCGGTCACTCACTCGGTCACTTACTCACTCACTCACTCAGTCACTCAGTCAGTCAGTCAGTCACTCACTCACTTAATCACTCAGTCAGTCAGTCAGTCAGTCAGTCACTCACTCACTTAATCACTCAGTCAGTCAGTCAGTCAGTCAGTCACTCACTCACTCACTCACCCTGTCAGTCAGGCAGTCAGTCAGTCAGTCACTCACTCACTTAATCACTCAGTCAGGCAGTCACTTACTCACTCACTCACTTACTCATTCGATAATTCGATAACTTAGTCAGTCACTCAGTGACGATCACTCACTCACGCAGTCATTTAGACACTCACTCACTCACCCACTCACTCAATCAATAGACGAATTAAATTTTCGATCCCAATAATTGATAGAAACAGCAACTGTCCAAATTGAGTTGCACGCACCAACAAGAACTGCGTCACTGTTCCCGTCAATAGCTTCTTCTTTCCTTCTTCTCCCTTCTTTCCCTCTTGGACTTCGAATGTCAACAGGGATTCCGTCTCATTCTGAATCAGCGAATCTCTGCCGTTCTTTGACGCCGCTCTTCGTATTAGCGAGCCGGCGGGAGGAGCTGTGGGCTTTGCTGGCTCTTCTGCAGAGCGAAATTGAATTTTGTTTGTTTGTTTATTAAAGAACTCACAAGAAAGATTGTTTAAAAATAGTTTTATGCTAAACGAAAGAGCTGCTTACTTTTCTCAATTCCACTGTCGACTTTTGCTAGAGTTTCGCCTTCGATGAACTCCAAGTGCCGCTTCTTGGAGGCGCTGCTCAGGGATGAGCTGGATTTGAAAAGTTATGTGATTTGTTAAGTTTGACAAATCAACTCAAAAACCACCAAACCACCGACCATCAGCTCAAAAACCATCAAATCACCGACCATCAGCTCAAAAACCATCAAATCACCGACCATCAGCTCAAAAACCACCAAATCACCGACCATCAGCTCAAAAACCATCACATCACTGACCATCAGCTCAAAAACCATCACATCACTGACCATCAGCTCAAAAACCGTCAAATCACTGACCATCAGCTCAAAAACCACCAAATCACCGACCATCAGCTCAAAAACCATCACATCACTGACCATCAGCTCAAAAACCATCACATCACTGACCATCAGCTCAAAAACCGTCAAATCACTGACCATCAGCTCAAAAACCACCAAATCACCGACCATCAGCTCAAAAACCATCACATCACTGACCATCAGCTCAAAAACCGTCAAATCACTGACCATCAGCTCAAAAACCACCAAATCACCGACCATCAGCTCAAAAGCTATCAAACCATCAGCTCAGAATTTACCAAGCGCACAGTCAGAAACGAGCTGAACTCACGGAGCTGACTGAATCCTTTTGACCCGGCTGAGATCCAGTCGCCTACCCTCAGCCAGGGAGGCGGCAGTCTCGCACCTGTAGGCCTGCCAGGTGCGCACGGTGGATCGGCGTTGGCGCAGCTGCGCATCAGTTGGTACCGTGCCGGAGCGCTCGCGAACCAGCCTGCTAAGGTTCTGGCGGCCCAGCACGTTGAGCTGATTGCGGTGCAGTTTGTACACGGTGACATGCGATTTGGCGCACACTGACAGACTTGATTCGCAGCCGTGAAGCGGGCTTTCTTCACCGAACATGACACCTGAAGTAAATAGCGGGCAATCAGAATTGACTGTGTTGGGCGCTTGCCCACATGTATACTCACCCTTGTCGAAGGTTCCTAAAGCGAAGGCCTCGCTTATTTGGCGGCCGTCCCTCTGAAAGCTGAGTATTCGATAGGCCTGGCACCTGCCCGCGGTGACAAAGTACAGCCAGTCGTTTCTTTCGCCCTGTTTCAGCACCAGCGAATCTGGGCGAATATTTTCCTTCACTAGGTGAGGCACAAGGGCGTCTTTCTCCGAGTCAGGCAGCTGGCACAGGAAGTTCCAGTCGGCGTTCAAGAACGCGACCGTCTCGTTGCGCAGTTGAGCTTCAATGCTGCGCATCAAAGAATGAAACTTCGCCCGATCCACTCGCAGCAGCTCGCAGTCCGTCTTGCAGTAGAGAGTGGCTGGCGGCGCCAGGTCGCTCTGGTCCTCGTCTCCGTGGCTTAGCAGGCCGAGGTACTCGCCCATGCTGTGCGTGTACACAATGTTGGGCTGAAACATCTGGTGCGACACGACCGCTTCTTCTTCGCCATCAGCCGGAGCAGCGGGTTCGTACGTGGCCTCGAGGCTTCCATGAAGGATGTAGTAACAGGAGAATTGTTTCTCGTGCGGCCGCTTCTCCACATACTCAAACGCTTTGTAGGTCTCGTGTGTGAGACAGTTGGCAATAGCCAGCTTCACGTGATTCCTGCCCCGGTGAATGAGGCGCAAACTGTCAACAATGTTTTTCAATACTAGCCGTTCGGATTCGTTTAAATGAAACTCGTGCTCCCGTTCGAGTCGTTCGTTCCGTTTCATCACGCGGGCCGCCGTGGCCGTGATGGCGATGCTGCCGACGCCGAACACGCGCTTGTTGAATATCGGCGGGCCCTGGCTGTTGCTGGCGCCACTGCGTTGTTTCTCTTCCTCCCTAGCTTTCGCTGTCGCCTCAATAAACGACTTTCGCTCTTTCAATCGTTGTAGCAGGCCCAGCATGCTTTGCCAACTGCTGCGAATTCAGGTGATCCAGCTAATCTAGCACACGGATATTCTCTGCATGCGCTGTCAAGACGTGTGTTTATTTGCTCTCCTTTTAAAAGAACTATGACGGAACGGAAGGACACAGGTGTCTGGCGAAGGGCAGAAAGACAAGCCAGAGTGCTACAATGCAGTCTCCCCTAATATAGTTAAAATGCCTTGCTTTAGGCGCATTATCGATTTCAACTTGCCATCGGATAGGTCGTCAAGCCAGGTCTCTATAGCCCGCCAGGCACGCGTGGCCATTGCTGTCCCTTTCAATATTTTCTATGTTCTTTCATCCCCACACGCTCTCCGCATCCCAAACTCGCATCTGTCTGTCTCACATTCATTGCTCTAGTGAAACAGTGTAGCAAAAATTCTGCTCCACTCAGCCAATTGAGGGGAGTGCGCACAGGCATAGGAGAGCTGCAGCACCTGCAACCAACAACTGCAACACTCCGCTTCTGCCCACGGCTCACGGGCAGACTTGCTGGGAGTTTCTAGTGGGAGAGAAGGCAGCTTGAGCACACGTTGTCATTGGCGACCACAAAACTGCATTGTTTTATGTTTCCTTCTTGGGAGACAGATTTAGAGAGGCAGCGTTAGATAGAGAGGACGGGAATACAAAATACCAGCTAGTGCACAACTGCTTCCGTAATCGATGGAATAATTCAAGATTCTTAGTTTGCCCTAATCGAAATTTAACACGGAAACTTGGCAAGCTAAAGGTATTTTTGCTACAGCTCCAGGTCAGCAACTTAGGCATGGGCTACGCTTGTACCGAATTTCCGGGAAATAATCCGGCTGAACTTTCACAATTTCCTACAAGTGTATATCGCAGAACGAGCCGTGACCCTGACTTTGTGAACTACTTAACATGGCCAAACTTGAATCATAGACTCCCGACCAATGTTCAAGTCGATCATTTATTAATTATCACTGACACAAGGCACACGCTCAATCACAAGTGTGCATCCACATAATAAAATGCTTTTTTGAATAAATATTTACTAACTTATGCGTGCACATCTGTTCCGACTTCTTAGTGTACATCTGACCCGACTTCTGAGTGTACATCTGACCCGACTTCTGAGTGTACATCTGACCCGACTTCTGAGTGTACATCTGACCTGACTTCTGAGTGTACATCTGACCCGACTTCTGAGTGTACATCTGACCTGACTTCTGCGTGTACATCTGACCCGACTTCTGAGTGTACATCTGACCCGACTTCTGAGTGTACATCTGACCCGACTTCTGTGTGTACATCTGCTCCGACTTATTAGTGTACATCTGCCCCGACTTGTGTGTTTGCATCTACCCGACATCTGTGTGTCCATGTGCCCTGACATCTGTGTGTACATTTGCCCTGAAATCTGTGTGTACATTTGCCCCGACATCTGTGTGTACATTTGCACCGACATCCATGTGTTCATTTGCACCAACATCCATGTGTAAATTTGCACCAACATCTGTGCGTACATCGGCCCCGACCTCTGCGTGTACATCCGCCCCGACTTTTGTGGGCACAATTACTTCTGTTTGACTGTGTACATCAACCTTGACTTCTGAAGAGTTAAAATACGAGTCTGAGCAGATGCAGGGTTGTAATTTTTATGGTTGTGTTTTAAAGTAAAATAAACTACAATTTTTTGGAATTTAATACTCTGCGTTAACTAACGCGTTAATTTACCACGTTAGAAAAATTTGAATGAATTTCCAAGACAAAACAATTACAGAAATAATTACTGTTTCAATTAACCAAATATAAACGTTGTCAAAACGCCAGCCGACATATATATCTCATACCAACACATAATTCAGAAGAAATAATTTGAACGATAGACAGTTTGTGCTGTAGCATTGTACAATTGTTTTAATAAACAAAATTAAGGCCCGTGCATCCGTATAACAAAAGACGCGAATATAAAAAAATACAAAACACATGCAGCAAAAACGATGTGGAGGCTGAAACATACAGAAAAATTACTAAAGCTTTTACAATTGGCATCAGAAATACAAGGCATATGAGTTAGAGCTGAAGCTATTTTACAGGACCGTTAAAAGCCAATTCATACTGTGGAAGGGGCGTTTAACAGTTGACCAGAAAAGAAAAGTTTGAATGATTACCGGTTTGGTCTAACTATCGGCGCTCAAACTCTCTAATTCAGTTTTCCTGCCCCCAGTTGAACATCTAAATCGGAATGTACAGCACCCAGTCAATTTTCCTGACCCCCCCATCGTGAAATCTCTATCCCAGCTGTACAGTTAGATAAGAAAAGTGCGGGTAAGAGGTTTGCCCACCCCCTTCCCTGCTAAACATATCTTGCAAGTGAAAAATGCCTTTAAATTAGGCGTTTTAAAAACTCTCGTAACGATTGTTTTTTGGCGTTTTAAACGGTTCATCTAATTATCTGTATTGCATAAAAAGGATAAAAACCATTACTTTAACAAGTTAGTATTTCTTGGTGACTGAAGAAATGTTTTTAATTTAAAAAATGGCAAATATACTAGAGAAAAAAGCAATAAAGCGTTAACAACATTTAAACGGTTAAAGCAGGAATATGCTTCGCCGAAAAAAACAAAAACGAACAAAAGATAAGCAAGCCGATTGCAGCAATAAGATTTGGCTAATAAAATATTTTAAATTTCATTCAACATTAGACAGGGTTATTACCAACAATTACGCATCCAGACAAATAATAAATGAACAGCTATAATTCTTTTCGCAATGATTTGGCCATCTAGCTGTAAAATGATGCTAACAAATCCAATAAGAAGAATGCTCAAGCAATGAAACACAAATAACATTGTAAGAATTCAATAATTACTAGAAACTGTAATAATAAGGCATCTAATAAAAGAATGCAACAGTGCGATTAAAAAAAGCCAACTACATGCCATAGAAAACTTGTTTAATTTATACATTAAAACAAAGCAAACAAAGATATCCGCAACAATTTTTTTACAAAAGTTATTAACATTTATTGCTAGGCTGCAAGAATTGGAATGTAAAAGACAATCGAGGTGTCAAAGAGAGTAAAATGGTGTCAGAAAGTAGAAGGGGAGTCACAGATAGCAGAAGGAGAGTCATAGACAGTAGAAGGGAAGTCATAGACAGTAGAAGGGAAGTCATAGACAGTAGAAGGGGAGTCATAGACAGTAGAAGGGGAGTCATAGACAGTAGAAGGGGAGTCATAGACAGTAGAAGGGAAGTCATAGACAGTAGAAGGGGAGTCATAGACAGTAGAAGGGAAGTCATAGACAGTAGAAGGGAAGTCATAGACAGTAGAAGGGAAGTCATAGACAGTAGAAGGGAAGTCATAGACAGTAGAAGGGGAGTCATAGACAGTAGAAGGGAAGTCATAGACAGTAGAAGGGGAGTCATAGACAGTAGAAGGGGAGTCATAGACAGTAGAAGGGGAGTCATAGACAGTAGAAGGGAAGTCATAGACAGTAGAAGGGGAGTCATAGACAGTAGAAGGGAAGTCATAGACAGTAGAAGGGAAGTCATAGACAGTAGAAGGGAAGTCATAGACAGTAGAAGGGAAGTCATAGACAGTAGAAGGGGAGTCATAGACAGTAGAAGGGAAGTCATAGACAGTAGAAGGGGAGTCAGACAGTAGAAGGGGAGTCATAGACAGTAGAAGGGGAGTCATAGACAGTAGAAGGGGAGTCATAGACAGTAGAAGGGGAGTCATAGACAGTAGAAGGGGAGTCATAGACAGTAGAAGGGGAGTCATAGACAGTAGAAGGGGAGTCATAGACAGTAGAAGGGGAGTCATAGACAGTAGAAGTGGAGTCATAGACATAGACAGACATAAAATCAGCTCCTCAGTCGGACGCGGTTAATCTTAAAATTCGTTGCACTTTAAAGCAATATAAAAAGCATTAAAAACAAATGTGCCAGATACTTAAATATCATTAAAAAGCATGCATATTGGCAATACACAAGGAATGCTGTTTCAGGTGCCGATATAACAGAACGATCAAGCCAGCTTAGCGAAGCCAACGCAAATCTCAAGTCAGAATATGCTATTAATAAACTCGGCTTACTAATCGCTCTCGTCCATAACCGGGCCCAGGTCTTCCATTGCCCGAACAAGTTGGCTAGCGAATTCGTCAGCCTGCGCTCGGACGGCAACCAGCTGGAGTTGCAGTCGGCGAAGCGTCGCGCTGCGCTCGGTCTGCACGCCAACGCAACAGCCAGGCGGAGGCGGCGGCGGACGCCTTGACAGTCGGTCAACCTCGGCCTGCAGCGCGGCCGCCTCAATCAAAAGCTGGTCGCAGCGCTGGACGGCGGCGACTCGGGCGGATTCAGCCGCGGCTGCCCGACGCTCCGCCTCGGTTAGGCGGGAATTCAGCTCGGCGATCTTAGCATCCCTGCGGAATGGGGCCACGCGGTTGCACCTGGTTCACAGCTTTCCAAACTAACACTCACAGGAAGTCATGAACTGACAGGAAGCCAAAACCTGACCACATAGACACCCAGACACCCCCATACTGACAGCAATGATCTGACACTCATACTGACAGCAATGATCTGACACTCATACTGACAGCAATGATCTGACACTCATACTGACAGCAATGATCTGACACTCATACTGACAGCAATGATCTGACACCCCATACTGACAGCAATGATCTGACACCCCATACTGACAGCAATGATCTGACACCCCATACTGACAGAAATTATCTGACAACCCATACTGACAGCAATGATCTGACACCCTCATACTGACAGCAATGATCTGACACCCCCATACTGACAGCAATGATCTGACACCCCCATACTGACAGCAATGATCTGACACCCTCATACTGACAGCAATGATCTGACACCCTCATACTGACAGCAATGATCTGACACCCTCATACTGACAGCAATGATCTGACACCCTCATACTGACAGCAATGATCTGACACCTCATACTGACAGCAATGATCTGACACCCGCATACTGACAGCAATGATCTGACACCCGCATACTGACAGCAATGATCTGACACCCTCCTACTGACAGCAATGATCTGACACCCTCATACTGACAGCAATGATCTGACACCCCCATACTGACAGCAATGATCTGACACCCCCATACTGACAGCAATGATCTGACACCCTCATACTGACAGCAATGAACTGACACCCTCATACTGACAGCAATGATCTGACACCCTCATACTGACAGCAATGATCTGACACCCTCATACTGACAGCAATGATCTGACACCCGCATACTGACAGCAATGATCTGACACCCACATACTGACAGCAATGATCTGACACCCTCATACTGACAGCAATGATCTGACACCCTCATACTGACAGCAATGATCTGACACCCTCATACTGACAGCAATGATCTGACACCCTCATACTGACAGCAATGATCTGACACCCTCATACTGACAGCAATGATCTGACACCCTCACAGAGAAGTCACTATCTGAAACCCTCACAGAGAAGTCACTATCTGACACCCTCACAGAGAAGTCACTATCTGACACCCTCACAGAGAAGTCACTATCTGACACCCTCACAAAGAAGTCACTATCTGACACCCGCAGATCTTGACAGTCAAGGATCAACCAGAGCAGCTAACCTCGCGGACAGCTGGCTATCCCGAGACCGACAGGCGGCCTCCAGCTCGTTGGCCCTGGACTCGGCGGCGATGCGCGCCAGCTCCTGATTGTCCCTGTCGGCCTGCACGCCGGCCAGACGCTTGCGAGTCTCGGCAGCGTCGGTTTCGGCCGATTCCAAAGCCGCCGTTTTAGCTTCCAGCTCGGCAGCGGCGGCTGCGGCGGACGCGTTGGCCGAGGCGAGTGCGGCAGCTGAGGCCGCGGCTTCTTCATTGCCAGTGGATCGCGTCTGCGAGGCCCTGCTCTGCGACTGGGCCTCGGCTGAGGTTTCAGTTGCCGCGCAGGCCGTCTGGGCGCACGCCTGGACTGCCGATTCGCAAGCCGGAGCCGCCTGAGCGGGTGCGACGTCGGCTGACGACTCCTCCGACAACGCCGCTTCAACTCGACGTCGCTTACCGCCACTGCCGCTGCCGCTGCTGGCACCCCGACGTCGGCCTTTCGAAGACGACGACGAATCGGTGCTGCTGGATTTCGATTTCGATTTTGACGCCTTCGGCGTTTTGATCTTCAACGGCGCCAGCGGCGATCCGGTTGGCGACGAAGGCAACGGAGCTTCAGCTAGAGAGGCCGCCAGCCAAGCTGGTGGGGCAGCGGGAGGCGTGTCGGAGTTGCGCTGATCGGAGACAATCGAGTCATTCAACAAGTCGCCAGACGGACGCATTGGCGAAGCTGTTGACGAGGCTGAAGTTCTGTCGGCAGCTGGTGCTGGCACGCTGTCGGGCCTGTCCTGCTGCTCCGGTTGCTCATCATCCGGCTGGGACACCCGCAGCTCCTCCTCCTGCTGCTGCTGATGCTGCTGCTCAGCCAGCGGCTGCCGACTGTCTTGAGCATCCTCTAAATTCTGCGGCGCTTGAATTCGTTTCAGGCGAACCGTCACCGGGCCCAGCGTCAGATTATTGGTGGCGATCAAAGCAGCTGATCGGCGAATGCGATTCTGTTGCTGCTGCTGCTGCATTTGCTGTTGCTGCGGATTTTCGCTTGGCGCGTCCACTGACCAGGCCTGCCGTTCCGACGCCTGCCCTGCATCCTGGGCCGCAGACGGCGAAGCGGCTTGTTCGGTCGCAGCCGCAGCCGCCGCCGTTTCGTTTGAGTTCGATTCTGTTTGAGCTGGCGGAGGCTGCGGCTTCTCCGTAGCCGTCTGCTCTGGCTGCTGCTTCTCTGACTTGGGCTGCTGCTGAGCCTCCTGAGTCCATAGCGACTGCAGCTTCAGAGTGTTGATGAGCCTGTCTGGGCACTGCAATAATTCGTTAGCGGTGACAAAAGAGCGCCTTGCGTTGAGAATCTTAAGTTGTAGCGCTGTCTGTGCCCTTAAATCTCACAATCTAGGAGGGTGACACCTACCCGACAATCTGGTAGGGTGGGTGGGTGTCCCAGTCACACCAACCCGACAACCTGGGAGGATAAAATTAATAGGCCTCAATAAAGCATAAAGGCGTCGAATTAAACGAGAACGCTCACACAGACAACTTCAATTCTGCGGTCTAGATAAACTGTCTTATGCAGGTCAGATCGGGCCTTGGCGGCGCTGGCAGCCTGACGAAAGACTACAATGCCCAAATAGGACTTGCACGCGCCCGTCCCGCTTCTGTTATTGGCCACCACCTGGATGCGGAGAACCTGGCAGTAAAGAGAAATTCATTCAATGAAGTCTGGCTAGCATGTTGGCAAATTTACGAATTTAATCTACAAAACACAAAGTATGTCTCACATCGCCAAATGGAGTGAATAATGATCGCAAATGATTAGCAGTGACTGAATGATCCAGGTTCTTAATAAGCAATATATTGCTACTGTTAAGCATTTTGCTGAAAATTAATGAAGTTTTGATTAGAATGAGCTTAACTAAAATAAGATAGTATCAAGCGCATTTGTAAACAAACAATACAAAAATGTCATTAGTGATAGTTATTTTTAGGTGTTTAGAATATTTTCTAAAATTTATAAAATGTAGCTAAACAAATGTGCCTAAAATACAATCAATACCTAAGAAGAATAAAAAGAAGAAATAAGCAATACTTTGACAAGTGTAATTTATGAAGAGCTTAGGCAAACAATACTATAGTAAAATTAACCAAAGGAAAACTAAAAAAAGAACTATCTAAAGATGATCACTTAAAAGCAAGGGCATTTCACTTCCTCAAAAATTAACTTTCTTGAAACTTAGCACTTTGAATCACGCAAAATTTCACTTTTTTAAAAGCCAAAAGTGGCAGCCACTTACTTTTTTGAAGCTTCACTTTTTCAAAATTTCACTTTGTCAAAAAGTAGTGCATAGCAATTTCACTTTCTTGAAACTTCACTTTTGCTTATTTTACAAAGTATCTCATGATGCTTTTTATTGTGGATATTGAAAACTGATACTTTGAAATGGATGTGGTTATTGGCACAGTGGTCATTCCTATCTTGTCATGGATACCTAGAAGTCTATTGGTATTTGTCTTCTAGAAAGTGAAATTTTGAGAAAGTAATATTTTGAGATAATGAAAGATTTCTATTTTCCAGAAAGTGAAATTTTGAGAATGTGAAAGCATCCAGTGATAGAGTAGCTATAGCTTTTGATTCTTTTGATAAAAGTGACAAAAATGGGTTATTAAAATTTGGAGATATTGGCTAATATACCAATATCCCCCTGGCTATGCAGGTATAGCATTATCAACCAAGCAACAGATCTAAAAACCAAACAGTAGTATACCTTTTGTGCTTTATTAGTATAAAGTAAAGAATATATCTAAGACCATGAAATTTCTTATTATAAAAATTTATAATATTCTTAAGGGTAATAGCAATTTTTATTGTTTGGTATTTTTAGATTTTATAAAAATAATATATGCTTCAAATAAGCAATATTTTGCCTAATTTTGCTTTTTTCAAGATTTTAAGAAAATACTATTAGATGCTATAAGTATAAGTATGGAATATCAAATCAATCAGCTCAGTGTTTAGAATAAGTTAAAGAAATAATCATAGCAAAAACTAGCTTTATTTAACTAGAATCTGCTCTGTTTAGTTTTTTTAATACTGAAAAAATCAGACCAAAAGGGGACACTTTTGTATTTCACATATCAAGTATTTAGGGAAACCATTATAAGTGAGGTGTCATTTTAAAGATCAACCCATTTGCAACAACTTTAAGCAAAAAGCTCTACTCACAGCAAATTTTGGTGAGTAGAAATTAGCAAAGAAAATTAAACACATGAATTTTTTGGTTGACAATGCTTTAGGCCTAGGCCTATAATTTTAAAGAACTTAACTAAATATGCTAATTTGATCCTAGTTTAATAATTGAACTAGCTAGGGCTAGGCCTAGATGATGTGTAGGCTAATAGCTAGGATTTATTATTATAAAAGACAATAGACCTAGCCTAGGTATTGGCATTAATTTAACGGAGTACTTATAGGCACGGCAGCCATGCAGGCTCCATTGACACGGCCGCCGTGTCTCCAGTCTGGGGCGCTTTAAATATTAGAGACACGGCGGCCGTGTCTATAAGCTCCAATATTATAGACACGGCGGCCGTGTCTGTAAGTATGGTCCTGGTCATCACTTGCAGAGATGGCTGCCGTGTTTATAAGCTTGTGGATTATAGACACGGCCGCCGTGTCTCTAAGTGTGGCATTAATTTAACTTCTAGTTTGCAAAGGGACTTTTTTCAAATGTAGCTAAGCCAAAAATTTTATGCTAGCTCTTGCTATCATTATCTTGAATATTTTCTAATTTTAGCTACTGCCAAATTAGACTAGCCTAGTATAATAGTAGTACCAAACCTGGACCTAACCCAAGGGGCCAAGCATTTATGCTTAGAATGTGGTGGCAATTATTATATACAGCCAAATAAGCCCATCTAGACCCTGACTCTACTAAAATAGGCCTGCATAGTTACTTAATGTAATTAGCCAATAATAACGTTGCGAAACTTAAGATAATTATTGATTTGAGTAGGCTGCAAAATGATATACATGATGTCTGGTTAATTGGAAAAGAAAATTGGTTTGGGATTTCGGTGATAAATTCATCGACGGTTGAATCGGCAGTGGTTTCTGCGAAATTATCAAATCGATTTTAAAATCCTTGGCCGATGATTAGGGAGTCTCCGTCTGCCAGGGTCATTAAGAAGGGTAGATAATCGGTAGCTAAGCGGTAGCTAAGCGGTCTGTAGGCAACTTTGTGCTAAATGGCTTTTAACAAGGATAGATTTGGTGGCGACACGCTCGAAACGACTACCAGCTACTCGTACTAGCTAAAATTACCGTCCTCAAAGCCGTCTCTTTTGTCACCTCCGCCAACCGTCCGACCAACCGTCACCGCCAGACTACATTGATAGCTACATTTAAGTCCTGCTCTCGGCTGCAGGCACCCAATTAAAGTCATCAGCAGTGAGCCGCCGTTTGCAGTCACCGCTCGTACTGAGACCCTTCCACTCAGTCACGAACAGGCGGCCTCTGCTGTTAGCGGCAACATCAGTTGGGCAAGCAAACTGTTTGAGAGGCCTGAAGCCTGACTGCCACCAGAATACAGTTTTCGTGAGAGGACAGGTTGCCCAGTCGAGCATGAGCAAGCTGAGACAGCGTGATGACCGTTTCCATCTGGCCAGTCTCCAAGCTGAACGCAGCGATTTTCTTTCCACTTTACACAAACACGGAGGCTGTGTTGCCACCGATTCAACAGATACAGTATCCCCGAAACCTTCAATTTTTGGGCGGATTTGACCGCACCCTTCGATCATTCAGGTTCGCCACTATCACTGAATCAGCTGAGCAATCGAACATCAGCTGGCGGTCGCAAGTTCTCAAGTTATCCTTGCTTTATTTCTTGTTCTTTCAGCTGAAGCATATGATGATGTTTGCCTTGACAATTGTTTACTTCAAAAGGTCGCATGCAAAAACACTGCAGGTCAGAGTGATTGATCCCTATACAATCGTCTCCGAAAACTTCACGGATGCCAGAGCGCCATGTTTGTAAGATTTGCGACAGTGCCTCTTGAGTTTGTCGCTGGCTGCAGCTTCAGGCTCTGCTACTTCACCAAAATGGAGGGAGTTGCATTTACTTTGTAGGTAGATGTAACCTTGGTACTCGAAGGGTGAAACTTCGCAGCAGGGACCTTGTTTGGGTTATGAATCACAAGGATGACTTATCCCAAAGTCAGGAAAAGTTTGGAAGATTCCACGTAAAAATTTAATAAAAATATTCGAGGCCTATTACGATTAAATAAAAAATAAACCTCGAGGCCGCTGCTACATAAATTAAATAGCTACTTTAGGATCAAAATTACTCAGCAAAAGTTAGCTCGTAACTAGCATTCGCATATAAAAAAGACGATTCAATTCAATATACTGTAGTTGAACGCTTAGAAAAAAATTTAAAGTAATGGGATTGATAGCCAAGGCGCTCATATGTGGCTTTTAAGACCATTATGATCAACTAAAGCTACATACCTTCCGCTTTTGTAATGTATTTCTGCATCGAATTAGTGCGATAAAACGCCTTCTTTTTGGCCTTCTGCGCCTTTCAAGATTTCTGCACGTGGGCTTTTTTAGATTTTTCTTTGCCGCTAACAATGTCTGTTGATAATTCAAGCATCTGCCTCTTTGAGAATCCTTTGAGAATCCTTGCATTGAATAGCCAGCGTGCCAAATGTAAGGGGAGAGCCCAAAAATTCGACTTCTCCGGGGGACTCGAAGATATGCTTTGACACGAATTAAGCATGGCTGTGTGGATGTTTAAGCATGAGCGAGCACTTTAAGTGCTGAGAAATCACACTAAATGATTTTCAAAAGAATAAGGACGATCGGGCAAAGCAATTTAGTACACGTGCGCGGAAAGGCTTAAACTGCTTCATTGTCTGGCAACTTTGACAACTTCCCAAAAAAGGTCTTGTCCTTGTAGTTGCGTCTTGCTCTATGACCAAAAAGAATCGAACTGAATGCAAAGGCTTCCCTGAGTACTATTTAAGTCGAGTACCATTCTGTCTTCAATAATCGCCTCATTGACGACTCTGGTGGCATCTCGAAGTGCAACCGAAAGCCAAAATGCAGGTACTGAATCTACTCAATGCGAATCGTTCAGGTAGGCGTTTAAAACAAATGTTTTGCAAGAATTTGCAGATTTTGTCAAAGTACTTGTTCTGTCAAGCGTTTGCCTACTAGATAAACGTCAAATAACGTCAAATTAGTTTTTAAAACTCAATTTTTGCCACCCCTGACGCTATTTTATAACCCAGTTGTTCTGCAATACTTTTTCGGCACGAGCAACATCAGTTTTTTCATCCCTGATGAGGAAATCCCACAAATGATCAGTTTTGCCATCCGATCAGAGCTAACCCGATTCATCAAATTCTACATGGGCAACGTCAAGAGTGCCGGCTTCTCGTTCGGGCTGGTGCTGCAGATTCTGGCCGTTGTCTACCTGGTGCGCGGCAATTCGGGCTACTCCAGATCCGCCCGAAACTGGTTCCTCATTGTTCTGGGCGCCGACATAGGCAGCACGCTCTACCGCGTGTACGAGCTGATGACGGACGACTTTTTTTTGCAGACTCCTCAGGGGCAGCTTCCGCATAGAAGTATCTGGGGGCGCCAGTTCGCTGCTCTGATGTGGGGTCTTAGGCGAAAGGAGGACCAACAGATGCAGGAAGTATTCTGCAGAGTCTTCTTCATCATTCTCTACTTGCCGATCTTCCTGTCACCGATAGCGCTCACGGTGAGCTCACTGATTCGCTGCTACTGCGTCAAATTTCCTCTGAGAGCCAAGGCTGTGCTCACTACGCGAGTTGACCGACTGCTCATCGCGTTCACAGTTGGCCTGTCGCTGGCCATCGCTGTGATCATTGTCGCGCTGGCTGTCGATGCCTGGTCAAGCAGCGGCATCGAGATAACTACACTGGGTGACCAAGTTTTCTACGGAGAATGCGTGATACCGACTTACAGATTGGCGAATACTGACAAAAATTTATTGTTTATTGGCATGAACTTTATGCTTGCTATCATCTTCCTGATCTGTGCGTTCAATATTTTGTCAGCAATAGTCATCATTCTTGTCCTGTTTGAGGCCAAGAAGAACCGCAGGTCCATGAGTGCAAACGAAAGCACAGACTCGAAAGCGGAGGTGAAAGCCACTGCCATGCTGTTAGGCATGAATATTACACTGTTTATTTGTTTCTTCATGTCGCGCCTACTGTTGGTGATCAGCACCAGGATCGACATCATTAATCTGCCTGTTCAGTGTAAGTATTACGGATTTTTAATCTATTCCTCGATCACTGTACGAGCTAAGAACTCACATTAGTTTAAAAGAATGGCATGCCAAACCATTACGTGCGAAATCTTAACCAACAGATGTCATATTGGAGCGGCTCTCGGCCTATCTGTTCCATATTCCCTACTACACAAATTCGTTTTTTATCGCGGCCTTCTCGAGCAAATTCTACGAGTTTTACATGCCCTGCCTCTTCCGCAAGGAGACTAAAACGCCGTCAGCCGTCAGCCAGAAGACAATGGAGGAAAGCAAGATGGGTTGACTGGAAACAAGGCGGCCCTGGACTTTTTAATACAACACAGACGCATAAATTTTCATTGTTGGCTTTTGAACTGATTTTACGATGAGTTTGTGCGCGAGTTCAAATCAAACTTTAACTGCCAACCCTTTCTAGTCGATAACTCAATGACATTGACCAAATGGAATCCGCTAAAACGTTGGCTGGAAAAAAATTAAATCACGACAAAAAATTGCACGTGTTTTTATTGACGGAAAAATTGTTTACACATAAAAGCAGAATGCCGAATAAGGCAGGACTAATGACTAGAATAGATCCCTTCACGATGTTTCAACTTTGCGAATTGCCTGAGGGCAAAGCCGTGTACCTGCTTCTAAGGTGTTTTTTGTCTTAATGCAGCTTATGGGTATTTTGACGGGATTGCTACTAGTAGTAGGAACGGAAAGTTAATAATCCAATTTTTACATGTAGAACTTCTGATGACTGAAGTGGGGATACCCATTTCTGTTTGCCAGACGTTGTAGCATATATTGCTGAAAATTGCGAGCCAACCTTCTGGAAGGAACTTGTATTTTTATTGCTAGCTACGAGTAATCTGGCTTATTGAATATATGAGCTGCTACTCTGTGAGGTTTGCACCAGGGATCTCCGAGCTCATCATCGCGGTCCGCTGAGTTGTCGAAGATCACCGAATAAAGGAGTCGACACGAGGATTTAAGCTACTGCCGCGTGTAGCAGACCTTCAACTAGATGGGTTTCAATTTGTTTAAGTTTCAATCATTCACTCAAGCACTTAGACAATGGAGAGCCAAAAGCTGGGTGGCTTAGGAACAGAAGCTTCGAACGGGGTGATTACTTAAAACGGTGGAGAAAATTGGCTTCTGGGGTCTCAGTTAAATAGGGATCACGCGGAGGGTGGGTCGTGGGAACCAAGACCCGGATGAAAACATGTTTACAAAAAACACATGATTTCTAAGGAAATGAAATATGGGGAAAACACTCAGAAATTTTCCAAATTAGGAAGATGATTCACCGAAATAATCAGTCATGCATAACAAGTGCACTAAGTCAGAGGGCTAAAAATGGCATCATTACGCATAAAAAACAACACAAAGAGTACAGGCATGCATCGTAGGCTAAAAATAGTACTCACACAGCGGATGTTTACAATAACAGTCACATGGCAGGGCACGGGATAAACAGGCAGACAAGAAAGTGCACGGCGATCCCAGTGCGCTAAAAAATATGAAACATGAATCACTCGGTATAAACAATGGGGCCAGGCTGGACCAAGAGTAAGTTGTAAAACTGACTCATGGGACAGCCTGGGAAAATGAGGAAACAGGGCGTTGACATAAAAAATCAACTCTTAAGTTAGATCATAGTGACAATTAAAATTTCCCATCTTACAGAGTGACGCCACTACTAAGACCTAACTGGTGGCTCACTTCAAAACTATGGTTGGTCGACGACTACAGCTAGCAGTCGGCTGTCGACAGTCATACAAAAATGTAATTTGAAAAAACAGTCGGAGATCAAGGATGACTCGAGCTTATGCATAAATGTTCAATAAATAGCGCACATATGCTCCATTCGTCCTTGTCAGTGATTTGCATTGGAATCCATACCGTTTTCATCATTCAGACTGGATTTTTGTGTCGTCAGTCGTTTTTTTTACTTTTTCTGCAGCTACGAGAAATCTCGTAAAATCTCGTAAAATAAAAGCTAGCTAATTAAACTGCAGTTGCGGACACGAATACTTTTTTTTGTCTCCGATGTACATAGCAAAAATACTGGCCTTAATAAAGAATGTATGAACAAAGTAGGAATTGCTTTAAGATAGCCTTCCCAAGAGGAGGGAAAGTCCTCTGAGTTCACAGGAACTGTGAGCTTCTGACTTCTGAGGTCTGTACTCTGAATCTCATGTGAAATAAATTATGCGTTCTTTAATTTGTATTTAAAGCACTTTATTGCGATCGTATTATTAGATTTTGCATATTTTTTCAACTGTTACGGGATTGAGTACCGTTAATCCTGCGGCAGACGTCGGTGGTCTAGGCGCGGAAGCTGATAGAGCGGTCCAAGAGGACGCCAATAAGACGCAGAGCAAGGATGTAACAGTCTCTGGGTTAAGTACCATCTTGTTATCGATGCTCCACTGGGCGACGCGGTCGAGGGCGGTCTGCACCAGTTGGCGGGCCTGTTGTGGTGCCGGGCTCGCGTAAAGAGAGATAGAAGTGGGATCGGAATGACAAGGTTGACAGCATTCATGAAGAGTGGGAAGATCACGGACCCCTGGAGGAAACCTTGGCGCGTGATCACTGGACGGCTAGTAGCTCCTTGAAATTGAAAGCGGTTTTGGAAGGAACCAGCCGTCCATTTAATGTGGAGCCGAGGGACTCCAATGGGGGCTATGATGATAATCAGGCGTTTCTGCCAGACTTTGTCAAAGGCCTTGCAGAAGTCCAAAAAATCCATAATGATGCGCCCAGATGGCAGAGTTTGAGGCCGCCCCTGATGTCTTGTATCACTCTCATGAGTTGGTCCTCGCTGCAGTAGTTCGAGCAAAAGAACTACTAACCAAGCCGGCTTGGTTAGGGCAGATCCATTCATTGAATTCAGGAAGGCGGCGATGCCCAGTGATGAGGAGTCTCTTCAAAATTTTGACAACCCCGGATTTTTTGGCTTTAAGCAGAGGGGCCATGAACCACGCTCGAGCAACACTATAGCGGTCCTGAGCGATTGCTCCGAAATGGATTCGGTACCGAACTGATAGCTGCGTAGTGGTGCGGCAGAAGCGTTGTTGGCTTTATCGTTGTCTTCGACGAGGAGGCGATTTTTACCTAGAGGGTCTCGTTGTTTCGGCAGTTGCAGTCTGGAGTGCTGCGGTACCGCTGAGTCGACAGATAATTTTCTAGGCTTGGCTAGAATAATGATTTTTTCCGGGTCTGAGATCATGTTGCGCAAGGATTTTTCATTGGATTGCTTGGCGAGGCGGGAAACCTGCGTGAAATAAGGATCCATTCGTCTCGATGCTCAGAAACGGAGGGGTGAATGCAGTTAAGATGTTTGATGGCTGCATTGAGTTAGCATTGAGTTTGCAGAGCTGTCACCCGTCCTTTGTCCAGGAAGTCCATCAGGAGGACAACTTCGGCTGGAGTAGGTGCTTCCTTCGGCTTCTAAGGCAGCGGCAACCGATTAAGCGCATCGTCTCGCAACAGCGATTTGCGGCCGCTCGGTGTACCATCGAGTACTGGTAGCTGGCGAGGATGATACAAGTGGAACTTCTTGACTCTATGGACTATCGCGAGCGCCTCCTTCTCCAGCTGCGAGTACCGAGTGCTTCGTGCAATGTACGAGAGGCGAAAGCGATCGGCCCATCGACTCCGTCGATCCGGTGGCTGATGACGGCACCGATGCCGTACGGTGAAGCGTCGCACTACAACACGAGCTGCTTCTGCTGATCGAAATGCACTAAGGTCGGCGCTTTGCTGAGCAGCGATTTGCAGGGTCGGAACGCGCTGTCCTCCACGGCACTCAATCGCTAAGGAGCACTCTTGTTCAGCAGCTCATTAGCATTATAATACTGTTATCTCTCAAACGTATGTGCACAGTGCATACTTCAAGATGCAACTGTTTAGCGAGCAAACGTCCTGTGAGCGATTTTCGGAAAACAGACTTAGCACTCTCAAAATGTCGTCCATACAACATTTACGCTCGTAACCAAAATTTTCTTCTCCTTCGTTCAATTTCTAATATTTTTACTATTACTTAGTTTCCAAGGGAAATTATTCATCTTAAGTTTCAGCGCGGAGTGGACTGTGGTCTGAACAATTCTGAAGCTTCTAGCGGTAGTCAAACAGTAGGTCAGTAGCTGGATCTGGCATACGAGTGTAAGGGCTCAAATGTCTGGAGGACAAAAATGGCATGTTGGGTCGAATATTCGGATGCCATTTTCGATTATTTCAGGATGCTATGTCATAATTCTATAAGGCTTAAAAAATCTACACTCTTGGTTCAGCCGCCCCTCACATAGTGAGGACTCTAGCTAGCGGTGCAAGGTGCAAGGCTACATGCGACCTGTACCTGTCCTTTGTTACTTTTAACTGCACTGCGTGAAGATTTCTTCTCTAACAATTTAACGCCTTCTGCTAAACCCTGTGTTTTGAATCTTATCCTGCAGAATATACTTTTGTACTTGGGTACAAACATTACGCTCTTGTTGGATAAAGCGAAATCTCATCATGTTTTTGAAGTCTTATTACAGCTGATCGCCAATAAACAACAAAAATATTATGCAATAATTTATTGTACGTCTTCGCTCCGATGAGTTGTATAGGTATCATAAGATTAAAGCCTGGAAGCAAAACTTGTACGGCTTCATAAACAATTGTATGCATAAATTTCCGAAAAAATATACGAGCTCGTATTTTCTCTGCTAGAAATCAGCCACTCTATACATTGAAGGCAAAGGACTGCGGCAGGTGGAGAAAGACTGCGGAAATGAATTTTATCAAATTTTACGGAAATCCTGACGGTGAGTACTTAATCCAAAAAAATGATTGAAAACCTAAAAATGAGCTTCTTCTTAATCATTTTTTCCTTTCAGGCCTTTTTGCCCTGCTGAAAAATATGTTTAACAACTCAATTTCCCAGTCGAAGCTTGACGACGCGTACATTGCTGTCACGGAGCAGCATTGGACTAACTTCATGAACTATGGAATCGGAATGTGCAAAGCCGTGGGATTCCCGCTCGGCCTGCTGCTCCAGATCCTCACCGTTCTCTTCCTGGTTCGCGGTAGGACCGGCTTCTCTCCGTCTGCAAGGAAGTGGTTTCTGCTGGTTGTGGGCGCTGACATCGCTGGAACCCTGTACCGCACGTACGAGATGCTCACCGTGGATTTCGAACTTTCGGATCCCTACGCAAGTGAAGGGCCGGGAAGAGTCTTGATGCTCCTGATGTGGGGCCTGAGGAAGATGGAGCACGCCTTTCTACAGAGAGTGATGTGCCGAGTGTTCTTCATCGTGATCTCGTTCCCGCTGTACCTGTCTCCGATCGCCCTGACCGTCAGCTCGATGATTCGCTGCTACTGCGTGAAATATCCGCTGGCTGCAAAGGCCAGGCTCACGAAGCGGCTCGACCTGAGCTTGATTCTTGGGGCCTCGCTGCTGGCTTTGGCGATCTGTGTGGCTCTCGGTAGCCTCGTTGTCGACGGCTGGTCAAACTCATCGTTTGCCACTAAAGTCCTCGGTCTAGATATTTACCGAGGTTATTGCACTTTGCCTAGATATACTTTATTGAATTCACAGCAAAATCTTCTAACGATAGGATACTACTTAATGCTAGTTGTGGTATTTCTCATATGCTTTCTGAACATGCTGTCGGCTACAGTGATCATCGTAGTGCTGTTCCAGTCCAGGAGAAGCAGAGCTCTCATGTCGGGCAGCGCCAATGACGGAGGAGACGGCGTGAGTGCGGAGGCTCGAGCTACCGCCAGACTGCTGGGGATGAACGTCACTCTGCTGCTGTGCTTCTTCTTCTCCCGACTGCTGCTGGTGGTCAGCACCAAGATTGATAACACGGTGGATCCAATTTTGTGTAAGTTTTCATGTCTACTGCCATGATTTATTTGCAAAGGAGATTTGCTTTGATAAACAAAATGAATTTCAGATGTGGTATCTGAGCGGGTTTCAAGTTTACTGTTCCACGTTCCGTACTTTACGAACTCGCTGTTTATTTGCGGTCTCTCTAGACGCTTCTTCGAGTTTCTGATTCCGTGCTTAAAGAAGTCAAACTCGAAATTTTTATCGAATCTTACTGGCAGTCTGAGGACTATTGATTAACTCTAGCTGTTTTAATTGACTACTTGAAAAAATCACGTGCGTTGCGAAGACCCAAGTGCATTCAGAAATATGTTTCGTGAGAAAAAAGTCAGTTTTATTGAAACTGAATAAATTTTATGCTTGAAGATTGTTAGCTATGCCATAGCTAGCTGAGTGTACTTAAAAGTTATCAAACTACTAATTTTTTTTAATTTAGTGATGCTCTCCGTGTGGTTCTTCAAATTATTAGTTTGATTTTTTCATCTCGTCAAAAACTTGCACAGGAGCTCGTCTCGCTCCAACCACAGCTATAATCCCATTTCTCGGAAAGTATTGAGAACCCTGTGAGCCAGCATTGACCTCTGATTTTCAGGGAGGGCTTAAGGTTTTTGAAGTGACTATCTTTGCTCAGCAACCGCTTTCAGGCAGTTATTGTGCTTTACCACGAGCTAGTCGTTGACCACATTGCGCCTCTACTGCAGAACAAGCCTCGCAAGGTTCATCCGCTGATTGCTGCGAATCCAGCTCAGTCTACTTTTCTTGCCGCCATGAAGTATGGTCAAATTACATTTACATGGGCCGTGCGACTAGAAGCAGACATCCTTGTTGTACAGCATGTTTAAGCCGGCCTGAGTGCTCTGAAATTGCACAACTTCCCGACTATTAAGTAGATTCCATTCCATTGACCTTCGCGTTCTTTGCTGCCTTGCGCTTGCAGTAGCCTCGCGTCCATTAGCTGCTAGTGACGCTAAACTTGTGAAGCATCTCGTAGACTGATTGACCGATGGCCTCACTTCTTTCCCCCAGAGTTCTTAAGCTCATATACTGAAGTTTCCGCCCCTATATTAAAAGCTTCCGCCACTCGATGAAATAGCTTTCAAAGCCGACCAAAATCGGCGTCGAGATATTCAGCGATTCTTGTCGAAGACCCTGGTGGCAAGAACAACTAATATTACTCTGTATAAGCCTTTGAGGTGAATCCATAGTGGCTCAATAACCTGGATCCATTTGCCTTAGAGCCTTCGCTCTCAGCATCCCGGGAACCAAGGTCCTCTTCACCGTCTGGACATCGGCGGCGACCGTCAAGACCTTCACAAAAGCACCCGATCGGCATCTCAGAGACGGCTGCTTTCCGACAGCTGAAATAGGAGAATCTTCTTTATGCAGCATTCAGTCGTTAGACATAATCAATGAATGAAATGGACGACGACCCTCTAGGCTGACCTTTAGACAGATTAACTTCGGGACCTTCAACGAAGTTTCATCTCGCAGCTCCGAGCAAGTGGCACCACCAACGTCGTCGTTTCTTATCAATGCCTCAAAACAGGCATGTCTGCATATTGTACGATGGTTTGCACCATGTTTAGCATTCATCACATTCTGGACTATGTACATGTTGTTGTTTAGTGCTAGGGGTGGTTGTTAACTGATTGAGGGGGTTGCTAACTTTCTAGAGGGGTTAATTTCTTAAGGGGTTAACACTTGTTAAGGGGATTTACACGCACTCGTACTTACTAAGGATTGCTTTAAAAAAACTAAGGGATTTTAAACTCATTAAGCAGGTAGTCGTTAATCTGCTAAAGGGGAGTTTAAAATCCCGAGGGAAGTGAGCTGTCTAATTGATATGCGAGAACTAAGTGCTTTGCGTGGGTTGTAAAATTGTTATTTCTGTAATGGTGGTGGCTTATATATTGAAGGTTATTTATTTACTAAAGCAGATAAATCACTTAGTAAAGAAAACTTTTAAATTCCAGAACAAAAATATTTTACCTGCTAAATTGTGTTTGATCATATTTTTGTCAGGTCGAATTGCTACATCATAAATTGCTACACCAAAATATGCGGGAGTTTGTGGGTGAAATTTTATGGAAAAGTCTTTGTAGCTTACAGGCATGACCCCTCCCAGAAGGGGGTCAAATTTTGCTAGTCTCTTTCTAAACCTTGAGACTCTGGGGACCTGAGAGAGAAGTTTCATTTTGCATCTCAAGAGAAACATTCATAAATGCATAATGGTGACGATACAAGGGACGACTTCGCCAAAAAACGCATTGCATGAGATACAATCAGGTGAACTCAACACGCGTCACTCAAATAATGCACTTCTGACTGCTAACCATACATCAAGGCTGCCAACAGACATGTACATGTTGTTATTTAGTGCCTTGAGCTGAAGACCACGTCGTTGGTGGTGGCACACCATTGAAGGTCTATCGAATAGAGCGGCTAATTTGAGCCCGTGGATTTTCGTGGCAATGCGAGCAGTTGTTTATGGGATACAGAAAAATATATAATTTTGGATTTGAAATACCCCCGTTGTCTTTTTACTCTAAAAAAACGTACCGTATTTGCAGTCATTTCAATCTCTACAGCTCTAAAAAGGTTAAAAATACACATGCACTCTTCGCTGTATCGTTGTATCGCTTTCAGTCAATAAACAATTGAAATCATGTTACACTGGACCATTTGATGTTTTGAAGCCATAAGATTGTCATAAATACAGGACAGACAAAACGTATAAGGCTTCTACCAAACTTGATTGATCTGATTCTGCATATATATCTCTACTGCGTAATATACGATCAAAGGCTTTGTGCTTTTTACTGACAAAAACTGCAAATTTAGGCTGTGCGCATGAACTTTGGTCAATTTTACGGCAATCCTGCAGGTAAGACGTCATCACGGAAAGAACATTTTGAAATGCATAACAGTTTGTTTCCACTGGTTCTCTTCCTGTTTATATGACTTCAGGCTTAGCAGCATTCCTGCAAAGGCAGTTTAACAATTCGGCTCCGCAGTGGATGATTTATGGACTGTACATTGCGATCACCGAAAGTCACTGGAACAACTTCATGAACTATGGAATCGGACTGTCCAGGGCTGTGGGATTCCCGCTCGGCCTGCTGCTCCAGATCCTCACTGTCCTCTTCCTGGTTCGCGGTAGGACCGGCTTCTCTCCGTCTGCAAGGAAGTGGTTTCTGCTGGTTGTAGGCGCTGACATCGCTGGAACCCTGTACCGCACATACGAGATGCTCACCGTTGACTTCGAAATTTCGAGTCCATACGCAAGTGAAGGGCCGGGACAAGATTTGCAGCTCCTGATGTGGGGCCTGAGAAAGATGGAGCACGCCTTTCTGCAGAGTGTGATGTGCCGAGTGTTCTTCATCGTGATCTCGTTCCCGCTGTACCTGTCTCCGATCGCCCTGACCGTCAGCTCGATGATTCGCTGCTACTGCGTGAAATATCCGCTGGCTGCAAAGGCCAGGCTCACGAAGCGACTCGACCTGAGCTTGATTCTCGGGGCCTCGCTGCTGGCTTTGGCGATCTCTGTGGCCCTCGGTGGCCTCGTTATCGACGGCTGGTCAAGCTCGACGGCCACTAAAGTACTTGGTCTGGAAGTGTCTACAGGAAGTTGCCGTACGCCTCGATATACTTCAGTAAATTCCATGCGAAATCTACTAAGGATAGGATTTTACTTAATGCTAGTTGTGGTATTTCTCATATGCTTTCTGAACATGCTGTCGGCTACAGTGATCATCGTAGTGCTGTTTCAGTCCAGGAGAAGCAGAGCTCTCA
Organism: Macrostomum cliftonense; assembly: GCA_950096795.1. Taxonomy (NCBI): domain Eukaryota; kingdom Metazoa; phylum Platyhelminthes; family Macrostomidae; genus Macrostomum; species Macrostomum cliftonense. The sequence goes on from CATNEM010000142.1 coordinate 2,324,007, forward strand.
TGTCGGGCAGCGCCAATGAGGGAGGAGACGGCGTGAGTGCGGAGGCTCGAGCTACCGCCAGACTGTTGGGGATGAACGTCACTCTGCTGCTGTGCTTCTTCTTCTCCCGACTGCTGCTGGTGGTCAGCACCAAGATTGATAACGCGTTGGACCCCATCTCATGTAGGTGTTCAAGCTTTACTTCCACGATTTATTTGTTGATGAGTTCTAAGCATTGATAAACGACATGATATTTTCAGATGTTGTATCTGAGCGCGTTTCAAGTTTACTGTTCCACGTTCCGTACTTTACGAACTCGCTGTTTATATGCGGTCTTTCTAGGCGCTTCTTCGAGTTTCTGATCCCGTGCTTGAAGGAGTCAAAGGCGAAACTGACTTCAAATCTGACTGAAAGTCAGAGGACTGTCTGAACAACTCATGCTTTATTTAATTAAAAAAGGGGCAAAAAGCGCGTTTGGCAGAATCTTTTATTGACTACTGAAGTTAATTTTTATATAAGGACTTTAATTACGGGCTTTTTTATGCTCGAATACATATGTTGCGGCAAAGTTTAATTTTTGCCTTTTTTGGAATTGCTTCGTAAATTCTTGTTGATTACTTGGCCTATTCTTAAATCTTTAAGGTGCAGATCCGCAATGTGATTAGGCTACAAAGTTGAGGCGAAATTATTGACGTCATTCGCTTAATGTATTGGTACTTGGCTTAAATTTCCGTTAGTGCACTGTATTGTAAAACTTTAAAGCCACCAGATTTGTGACCACATCTTTAGCTTTTATGCAACAACCACAGCCACAGCTTTGATGGCACTAAAAGCTTTCTGCAGGCTTGACCAGAGCTCAAATCCGGCTTTTATTGCTTTGGGGGATACGCTCGTACTTTGCACGACAATCTTCGAAGACAATCAATATCTTCGGTTGTAAAGCTGTGCTAATATTAAAAATAGTCTTTGCGCCTCGACATTTCAGCTTTTATAGTTCATGTGGCAGCTTTACAGCTTATATGTTAATCAGTGGTATGTCAACCTGGCTATATTTCAGCGTGATATTGAGTCGCTAGTGGTGGGGCATGACTGAGAATTGGCACTCTTTTGGCATCCTTATTTGCAAAAGGACTTTCCTGGCCTACTATCTGACTGAATTTTAAGTGCTCCACATTTTTCTAGCAGTGCAGCAACCCCCTACTTGTGGCAGATTTTTTACTTTGCCTTTCTCGCCTTTGTTAGTGCTATACACAAGGAAGCTGGCTGCTGATAGTCCAGTACCGTCAGTAAGCTTCGGGCATTGGCATTCTTAATTAGAATTAAGGTGCAATTACAAAGGCATAGCAACTGATGAAGTGTGTGGTGACTTCATTGAACATGGTCGCGAGGGTGGCACTTAGGGTGCGAGGTTATAGAGCAGATGCTAGAAATTATAGATTCATACTATCTCTTACGATCGGATTTAACTAAAAATAATGTAAAATTAATTGATTTACTATACTTGCAACGTGGTATTTGCAATTGGCATTTGGTGGAAATGTGTACCGGCCTTTAAAGTTTCAGTTTAAAGAATTGATGACTTTATTACAATCGAGACGCCTACCAAGAGAAACTTTACTCTTATATGCTGGCATGAGGCATCGAACGCGAAGACACTTCAGCTGTCTTCGTAACTTTGTTTGGCTGGCGGTGCTACGCCATCCTAAGAGACCTCTGCAGCCCAGAGAAGCCAAGTGAGCTGCAATGAAGCGTCCTAATAGAGCGTCTTCTTCTTGCCAAAGAGACCTGTCATCGCAGAACGTTGTAAGTTCTACAGGCGTGCTCAAAAAGAGGGCGAGACAGCCGCACAGTTTTTGGCTAAAGATCCGCCTCTTTCGCGCCGCTGTCGAGCCGAGTATATATGCATTTGTATTTTGACAATAACTAGATTAACTTGATTATGGACCCACTTGACTTACTTGACTTAGCTGCAGGGAGGTCCCAGAGGGGACGCAGCGGGAAGGCGCAACCGCCCATTCCGCTAACCCCTGGACGACCGACGCGCCGTTATGGACGAATGGTTGGCGTCGCCCAGGGGGGTCCCTCGGTGTCGCCGGCAGCTATGTTGCTCCCTGGAATTGGGAGTTCAGCCCTGCGGGTTGCCCGGAGGAAGCGCATGAGCTGGTTAAAATTTTCGGGTTTGCACGCATCATAGATAGAAGTGTGTGGCCCGAGGAATTTAAGTCTGGCCCGCGTGAAGGCGGGGCAGATGCTGACGAAGTGCTCAGCTGACTCGTCACCCGAGTTGCAGAAGCTGCAGGTGGCGCTAGGAATGCTGCCCTGCAGGTATTGGTGCCTGGAGAAGCAACCATGGCCTGAGAGGGTCATAGTGGCAGCCCGGATGTCCCTCCGCGAAAGCCGGAGGAGGAGGTTCCGGAGCTGGCGAGAGGGCTGTGGAACAGCACCTCTAGATTGCCTGCAAGTGATGCAGTTCGCCCAGAGCGAGTAGTGCTGGGTCTTGACCCACGTTTTGATCCGTGAGTTGATGACACAGGAGGGGGTCGGGACGAGGGGCTCAGGCCCAATGCAGGATCCAGATGAGCCGGCTTTTGCAAGCGCATCAGCGAGCTCATTTCCCCGGAAACCTTTGTGTCCCGGCACCCACTTAAGAGTGATTTTGTTGGATGAGCCCAACATGTTGAGGTGCTTGACACAGTCCAGGACTGTTGCTGAGCTGACACTGCAGCTGCAGATGGCGTGCAGTGCAGCTTGGCTGTCAGAGTGGAAAATGATGTCCTTGCCAGCAACGCCAGAGGCGAGAAGCTCTGCTGAGCACGAGCTAATAGCTAGGACTTCATTTTGAAAGACACTGGAGCTGGTTCCAGTGTACTGGGCGTGGGTGGCGATGACCCGCCCATTGAGAATAATGCAGACACCGAAACCGGTGTTAGCTGACTGCTTGGAACCGTCAGTATAACAGTGGATCTCTCCAGGGTTCCAATTGTCACTAATGGAGTCACGCGAGTCGATGGCTACCGAGTAGCGTTGTCTCACGTTGAGCGTTGAAGCGATGCTGTCCGTGAGGACTTGGTAAGCTTCGCATTCACTGAGGATGTTGAGGCACATATCGCTGTGTGGGACCAGGTTCCACTTAGCTGGTGCTCTCATATAGCGGAAGTTTATACCGGCGTCAAGGAGCCGCCGGGTTGCTCTAGCCGCCTCCCCTTTAATAAAAAGGTCGAGGGGGGGCAGGTCGAGAAATGCTCCCATACCAGCAAAAGGTGTGGATCTGGTAGCATTGCAGATCAGCCGACACGCTCGTCCTTGGATTGTGTTGAGCCTATCTGCATGGCTTTTAATCTGGGTAGCACTTACCCAGACTAAGGAGGCGTAGGTAATGGCGGGTCTAACCACAGAGGTATAGATCCACCACAAACGCTTTGGGGACAGTCCCCAGGTGGTGCCAAGCGCCCGGCGAAGCTGGGCTAGAATTGCAGAGGCGCGTTTGGCTTTAGCCTTCACATGGCTAGACCAGTTAAGCCTATGGTCGAGAGTTACCCCGAGGCACCGGGTCTGCTTTGCGAAGGCAATGTCTCTGCCGTAGAGCTGCAGAGGCTTAATGTCCCAGCGGGTTTTGCTGGTAAACATGATAGCGACAGTCTTTGGCTCAGAGAGCTTAAGACCATTGCTGCGGGCCCAGGTTTCTGCTCTGCGAAGAAAGGTTTGCATGAGATCCCTGAGAGTGCTGGGCGAGGGTCCTGCCACGATAGCAGTAACGTCGTCCGCATAGCCGACTTTGAAGACGGGATCTGGTCCAGGGCTCCTGAGTAGAGCGTCGATGACCATGTTCCAAAGAGTTGGAGTGAGGACGCCGCCTTGTGGGCCTCCTTTACAAACTCTGGTAGTGGCAGTGTGCCCAAGAAGGTGGGCAGTGACCGTACGGTTGGAGATCATATACATGATCCAACGTATGATGGTAGAGTGGGTATTGCGATCGCGAAGGGCACTCTGAAATGCATCAAAAATAACATTATCAAAGGCCCCCTCTATGTCGAGGAATAAGCCGAGAGCATAGCCGTTGCCCAGCACGGCTTTCTCTAGCTTTTCAACAATCGCATGGAGTGCGCTGTCAGTGGACCTTCCGGGGCGGAAGGCGTGCTGATTGTTACTGAGAGGCATGGCTGTTAGCTCGCAAGCCAGCAGTCGCCAATGTACGAGCCTCTCAGTCAGCTTTAACAGAAACGAGGTTAAGCTGATGGGCCTGAAGGCCTTAACGCTCTGATAGTCGCCTTTTCCCGGTTTGGGAATAAAGACAACACGAGCGTTAGTCCAACTTTTGGGAATGTACCCTAGCTGGATTGTGGCCCGCAATATGTTGCAGGTGATTCTCAGAAACCTGGGGATCTTGGCTGCCTCGCGCAAAAGGACAGGGTAGATACCGTCAGGCCCTGGGGATTTGAAAGGCTTGAAGGTTTTGACTGCCTTAGCAATCAGTTCCTCATTAATAAAGCTCGCAGCCAGGTTGGATCCTTCCAGCGAATGGTTGGGTTCCGTGCCAGCTGTGGGAACCTCGGGAAAAAAGCTGGCCAGCATTTGCTGCAGCACTTCCTGAGGTTCGTTGGTGAGAGAGCCATCATCTTTTTTGATCATGGCTAGTTTGGACATTTTGTCCATAGTAAGGGCCTTGACCAGCCTAGAGGTGGGCCGGTCTTTGTCCAGCTCGTCGCAGAATTGGCGCCACTTACTATCCTTGGCCCTACGGATTTCACACTTGAAATGTCGCGAGGCCTGTCGGAAGAGATCCATGTCGTCAGGGTTACCCGACTTCATGGCACGGCGATGAAGACTTTTGGCCTTTTGCCGGAGTTTTCCCAGTTCCGGGTTCCACCACGGAGCTGAGGTTTTGCCTTTGTAGGCCCGAATGGGGCAGGACGCTTCGTAGGCCGCAGTGATGCAGCCCGAAAGCGTCTCAGCCGCGTGATCGACACCCTCGCAACTCTTAATCGGATCGTTATCCATGAGTTCCTGAAGGTGAGAATCAAGGGTAGCCGTGAAGGCTGCCCAGTCAGTGTTACGGATGTTGCGTCTCCAAGTTATTGGAGATGGTCGCTTAGTGTCCGTAATGTTGAAGGCTATAAAGAGATGGTCAGAGAAGGATGGCTCATCGGTCCAGACCCTCCACTCCGTAATCCTGTCAAAAAGTTTAGGAGAGGTAAGGGTGGCATCGAGAACCTCCGTCCATCTGCCATTGTTAACTGCCATTTTTTATGGACCCACAGATAATCCATCCTTTTCACAATATCGACAGCCATAAAAAATAACTGTAGGCGTAAAAATCGCACGCAAAAAAGTTACTTATTGTACTAATTTCTCTATCCCAATTTTATATTCCCATATTCGCGTGAAGTAAAAATCTAACAATCTCGCTTTCGCAAACACCCAGCCCCAGCTTTGCTCTAACCACTTATTACTCCCTTTACTAATTTCCTCGCGATGCTTTCCCTAAAACCGTTCGACGGATCCATTTGATCGATTCTCCTTAAAATCTTCTAATTCCACAAATGCTTCTTATTAGGCAAACCTCTATATTTGATTTCATGCTCATGCAAACCACTCAATATTTGGCATCTACGAGTAATTAAAACTCTAAAGGGTTTAAAGGTCTGCAATACTTATTCTATGGAATCTTCCATCCTTTACTGGAGTGAGGAAGCTTTTCAATTATTGCGTAAATGCTAAAGCGAGAATTCGGGCGTTGCTCTTCTTGAATATTTACGAGGGGTGTTCCATAAGTACTTATACTTTTGCATGCCGCTTAAAAACTACTCAACAGATTCTCACAAGCTTGGTGTCGTTGGAATGCGGCTTTATCATTCTATTTTTTGACGCAAGAGTTATATTATTTGATGAGCTATTTCAAAAGTTACAGAGCAATATGTACTCAGGGGTCACCCATAGAGTTAAAAGAATTAGAAGTCAAGAATTTCAGTAGAAAACGATGGAAAAAGAAATGCAGAAGCGAGGTCAGTAACGTTAGGTGCTCAGTTTACTTGTCCTCAAATACGGAAGCCTTCTCAGCATAGTTGCCAGCTAATTTGGTGCACTTCGTCCATCGAGTGAGCATGCTGTCGATTGCTTATGCATACAGCTGTCGAGGGAGAACGTGCAGCGAAATGCGGCGAACTTATTTCTCAATCTGGTCCCTGCTGTCGTAAACAAGACTTGCACCGCACTTGCACCATGAATAGTGAGCAAATCGGAATGAACTTCCGAGCGCTTTTTTCCAAGCTTCCAAAGAGGGAAGATCGCAGCACACTGTCCTTCCTTTGACTGCATATCCATGGTGGAGTAGCAAACAAGGCTGGTTCAAGTTCGCTCAATAATGCAAGAAGCCAACACTAAGAAGAAAAGTTCTCAGCAGGACTTAGGCCATATTGTACCATACAGAAATTCACAGATACGCTGAGTGGTGTTGATAATAACTCTGAGCAGAATCTCCTTGAACTAAAATATTTTTTTAAGTCTATGGGTGACCCCTGAGTACAGGGGGGCGGGTGGCTCGGCGGTCTCGCGCGTCTGCCATGTGTGCCACTGGTCCAGGTTCGACACCGCGTTTTAGGTTGGCTATTTTTCCTAGCGCGGTTTCGTGTACAGGGTCACATTAATTTGGGGCCTTGTGCACGAATTGGTTGGGCTATGGGTCAGTTGCGCAATTTACGCCCATGAGGGCAACCCCCCAAGGCATAGAGAGTGTACATGCCTGGAATTACCGGTTTGTACGCCCTATGTGAGTGCGTGACTGGGTGCTATACTGGAATTCCGTTGCGCACCGTGTGTTTGTGTCTATGCCTGCTTACCGTATTTAGTGTGACTGAACGCGCTTCAGGAGTCAGCGCAATAGACAGTGATGCCCAGTCGCTGGTTGTGGGACAATGGTAGATTGTATAGTCAGTGGCTGAGTGGAATAATGGCCAAATCACGAGTGCGCGTAGCGCACGAGTTTTTTGGCCATTATTCCACAAAGCCACAGACTATACAAGTGCACTGTATTTACACTATCAGTCAAAAGGCTCTCATTATTCCACACTTTTGCGGCCATTATTACACACTTTTCAATTGCGTTTGAGAGAAAGTGTAAATACAATGTCGCTTCAAGCGTCAAAATGCCTACAGCCCTCCTACAGATGTATCTGTGTGTATGACCCCTGAGTACATATTTCTCTGTAACTTTTGAAATAGCTGATCAAATTAAATAATTCTTACGTCAAAAGATAGAATGATAAAGCCGCGTTCCAACGACACCAAGCTTTTGAGAATCTGTTGAGTAGTTTTTAAGCGGCATGCAAAAGTATAAGTACTTATGGAGCAACCCTCGTAAAATATAAAAAAGAACTAAGAAATAATGCCCGAAGAGAAACTAACTCTATGTTGTGTAGCGAAGCTACTGCAGCTTTGTTCCTTAGCTTTGTTCCCTAGTGTTTTTCCCTTGCACTTGTTATTTGTTCGTTCAACACCGCCCGTTACAGTTCTGTCTATGTCAGTTGCTACTGATCTGATAACTTATTTTCCCTTAAGACCTCGAGCCCCTTTTCTCAAGTCCGTTAAGAATTCACAACCTTCATAATGAACGCAATAAATACGCTGCCACGAGCAAGCTTCATACGTAGAGTTAAAGCAGAGTTCGACACATCAATGGCGGCGCCGTCATCTCTAGGCGAACTATCGCTGGGAAATCCTGACCGGGCTCAGGTCTGGCTAACCGCATTCGAAGCCCTTGCCAGAGCTAAAGGCTGGGCCGACTCTGCTGAAAAGAAAACAGTAGCTGACAATTTTCTGGCCTGCTGCGGCCTGACGGCATTGGAAAAGCTGCAGAACTTAGTGTCACCCCGCCTTGTGACAGACTTGTGATTTGAGAACATAAAGGCAGCTCTGACCTTCTATTTGCGTCCCAAAGAGAAGCTCACGATTTCCGAACGTGTCCGCTTCTTCCATATCCAGCAAGCACCCGGTGAGCTCGTTAGCGATTTTGTTAGTAGACTTCGCCGTTCGGCTGCTGATTGTAAGTTTGACATGCTAAGGACATGCCCGAGCCCCTCGGAAGAACTAATCCAAATGGCGCTTATCGCTGGTCTGCGCAGCGGGCGAGAGCAGCAGCGAGTTCTGGAGACGCTACAGCTGACAGCGTTGTCCGTATCCGAAATCGTAGACTGCATCCGTAACCTCGAGCAAGTCGACAGTTTCGTATCGAAGAGAACAGAACAAACGGTCCCTCCGCAGTACCACAGGCGCAAGCCGTAGTCTCCCATCAAGCCAGCTCGACCAAGGCTACGTTGCATCATGCCAGCCCAAATCGAAAAGACGGTCACCGTACTCGCCGAACTATCTCCGCATGCCGCTACCATGTAACATCGCATCCTGAAGGAAAATGCCCCGCCTTTGGCAAGACATGCTCTAAGTGCGGAAAGAAGAATCATTTTGGAGCTGTTTGCAAATCAGCTGACCGACCCATCCACCACGGAACTGCCGACGAGGACGATGCAGTTCCCACCCTGCCACCAATGACAAACATGCTACATCTAACTGACACACTAAACTAAATTAATTCAGCAACAGAAACAGTGCGCGTCAACAACAAGCCATTGCAAATGCAAGTTGACACGGGAGCATCCGTCTCCGTGCTTTCAAGCGCGCAATGGACCTCATTGGGCCAGCCGGCACTACAGCGCTGTCACCGGCGCCTAGAAGCATTTGATGGACACGTAACGCGTTCGCTTGGCAAGATGTCCACTACAATAGAGTTACGAAGGTGTCTCCATCCGGCGGAACTAATTGTAGTGACTTCAAACAAACGATACGGCTTGCTTGGTCGGGACCTCCTCGATTCAGACAGCCTGTTTCACACCGACGACATCCCATCAGACAATAACGCCATGGAGCAACTGCCCACCATCCGAGGTGTAAAAGCCCGCATGGAGCTGGTAGATGGCGCTCGCCCACAATTTTGCCGTGCTCGCCCTGTTCCCTTAGCCCTGGAAGACAAAATCAACGCGGAACTGGATCGTCTCCATCGCCTTGGCGTCATCGAGCCAATAGAAGGCCCAGTGAGCAACGCCTCGCCGATAGTGTGGGTCAAAAAGAAGGACGGGTCACTGCGAATGTGCGCTGACTACAGCGTACATGTCAACTCGAAAATCAAGTCAGATGCCTATCCAATACCGAACACAGAAACAATTTTTTCCAAACTCAAGAACGCCAAGACGTTTGCTACGGTTGATTTGCGCTCTGCGTACTGGCAGATCGAGCTGGACGAAGCAGCAAGAGATCTGTCGGTAATTAACACATCAAAAGGGCTTTACCGTGTGAATAGACTCAAGATGGGCATGAAAAATGCTTCATTTGTATTTAAACGAACGGTGAAATCCATTCTGTGCGTTATTAAAGGAGTACTAATCTACCAGGACGAAATCCTTGTGCACGCACCAGACAAATGCGCTCGAGAAGCGTCTGGCTGCTGTAAGGACGCGCCTCACTCAAAAGCGGGTAACCATTAATGAATCTAAGTGCGTGAGTTACTGCGACTGTTTCATTCCTGGCTTTCGGATCTCCGCCGCAGGAATACGGCTCGTACAGCCGGATAATAGGCTTATTGAGAAAATTCGCCACGTGTGCGTGCCAGAGAACAAAGCTGAACTTGCTCATTTCCTCGGACTCTTCAACTTTTTTGGAAGACTAATACCAACCTTGCAAGCAAGACCGCCCCTCTTAATAAGCTGCGAAAAGCTGGCGTACCCTTTGTGTGAACTGATGAATGCTCCAGGGCGTTTCAGAACCTGAAAACCGAGATAGCATCAGCAACTGTTGTCCAACCCTACAGCCTGACCAAGGAGCTGACTCCCACCAACGACGCTTCCAAAGGTGCACTCGCCGCTGTGGAAACGCAGGATGGCCACCCGGTCATTTACGTATCACGCAGCCTGACCTCCGCCGAAGCCAACTATTCAAACATCGAACGCGAAGCCCTGGCCATAGTCTGGGCCATTGCACGCCTAAAACACTACTTTCATGGCCGACCCTTTACCATTCGCACCGACCACCAACCACTTCTCCGTTTATTTGGTTCCGGCATCCCAGTCGATGCCTCCGCACGCATCGGTCGCTGGGCTATGTACCTCATGCCTTTCGAATACCGGATATAATTCGTTCGCGGAAGAAGCATTCCGCACGCCGACGCACTTTCCAGATTGCGATTCGATGGACACACCACCGACGATAAGGAAAAATTCGACGCCATAAACTATGTGACCTTCGAAGCGCCTGTAATTGACGCCAAACGAATCATAGACGAGATAGACCTGGACACGTACCCAGAGGATCAGCAAACGCTTTCGGCAAGGAGACTGGCGAAATTGTAGCCAGGCCGAAGCACATTTCAAAAAGGTCGCCGACAAACTGACAATGGAAGATGGATTACTCTATATGCAGAGGAGGGTGTTTATACCACCGCGACTCAGGCAGGCTGCCTTCAACACAATTCACAGCTTTCAAGAGTTCAAGCGATTGACCATCTGCAACGATCAATCGCTTGAACTCAGACACCAACTGACGCTGTCGGTTGCTCCAACCATCTGTCTCCGTCTTGTCCGGAGGCTGGCCATTTTTAACGCAGGTGATCAGCCGCTGAATGCATGCATCTTCCACCTGAGCCGTCCTAATCGTGCTGGAATCATTGAAGTCGACATTAAGGACAGTGCTGCTGCAGAAGCAGGGTCCAGGCGTGCATGGCCGCCGGCTGAGTGCATCGATACTCACGTGTTTTTCACCCCTGCGATACTCAATTTGGAAATCGAACTCGCTCAGCTTGTCCAGCCAGTGCGCCAGCTGCCCATCGGGATCTGGGAACCTCAGCAGTTGAGTTAGTGAATTGTGGTCCGTGCGCAAGATGAATTTCTTTCCCAACAGGTATCTGCGGTAGTGTCCGACGAAATGAACCACAGCTAACAGCTCGCGTCTCGTGGTGCAATAGTTTCGCTCAGCTTTGGACAATGTGCGACTGCCGTAAGCGACCACCTTCGTCTTGCCTCCACGGCGTTCCTGAAGCACTCCTGAAATCGCTACTCTCGATGTATCGGTGTTGAGGACAAACTCTGCGTCGTCAGCAAATTTAGGCGTGATGAGGACTAGACTTGAGTCACCGCTTCAGACGATAAAACGCTGCGGCACACTCAGTTGACCATCGAAAAACGACATCCTTCTGTGTCAGCTGGTACAATGGCTCGGCGATCTTGCTATAGTTTTCAACAACCTGTCGATTGTAGCCACAGAGGCCCAGGAACCGCCGTACTTCAGAACGATCGTCTGGCACCGGTCACTCTTGAACAGCTCGTACCTTGTCCGAAATATGAGGAAATATGAGGAATGAGATCTCCTCGCAGCAGAGATGACATTTGGACGGCTTCAATTTCAGATACGCTTCTCTAAATCTCTGCAGTACCAACTGGAATCTCTTCAAATGTTAATCGAACCATTTTGAGGTAGATTATGACGTCATCACGAAAAGTAAGGCAAACGTCCCATCGAAGACCTTTCAGGACGAGCTCCATCAGTCTTGAAAACATTGCGGGTCCATTGCGTACTCCTTGAGGAGGCAGCCGTTTGTACTGGAAGAGTCCTCGTGGAGCAGAAAGGCCGTCTTCTCGACCGGATCCAACATCACTTGTGAGTATCCGCTGGTAAAGTCAAGCGTTGAAAACATTGTTGAGCCGCCGAGAGCATCAATCAGGTCGCTGGTGTGAGGCAACGGGTGGCTGTCCTTGACGTTCGTCGAGTTCAGCAGCCTGAAATCGTTCACAAAACGCATATTGCCATCGTTCTTCTTCACCAGGATAACTGGGCTCGACCACGGAGAACTTGAAGGCTCCACGATGGCGTCACGCACCATCTGTTCAACCATTTCCCACAGCTCGCTGATTCGGTGGTGATAGCCGCCGAGGTGGCACTCTGATAGGTCGCGCCTCTCTAGTATCGATCTTGTGACTGAGAAGTGAGGTGCAACCGAGATCACTCGGGCTTGCAGAAAAACATCTCGGTACTCATTCAGCAGGCTCTTTATGCGCTGAATTTGACTCGCAGTCAGATTTTTCCCGCCGATTTGCACTTGGGAGTCTATTTCCACTGCTGCCTGCCTGACCTGATCATCCACCGGTTCTGCTTGCATCACTGATTCCATCTCTACCAGTTCGAATGTTCTCAGCCGCGTTCCTGAGTAAAGTATGTGTGGCTTAGAGGCAGCATTGACGTAGCGGACCACGATTTGTTCGTCATTAATTTCCGAAAGACAACGCGCTCCACAAACGGCCGCTGAGATATCCTTCGAATTTTCAGGCTCAAAGATGCCGCACTTACCATTTGTTGCTGAGGCAGATACCGAGGTTAGCCTAGCAGGGAAGATGACTTCATGGCCAGCCGGCGCTATTGTTCAAACGGCCACTTCAACTGCAAAAATGGATTGACTGCCTGTTGAAGTCTCCATTTTTACCGTCTGGCCACACACAGTAAGTGTCTGTAGATCGCAGTCGATGAGCCAGCTGCAGGCAGTCCGAAAATCAGCGCCGAGAAGAAACTCCTTCGCCAGATTATCGACTACCAGAACTCGTTGCCGGACCGTGGCAGCGCCAAAACAGAGCTGCAGTTCCTGCCAGCCGCGGGCAGCCAGATAGTTTCCGTCTGCCAGTTTCAGCTAAATTCGGGAAGGCAGAGGCTAAAGATTTTCATTCAGTCGGTTAAACTTCTCTGGGCAAAGTCGCTGCGCATGCTGGCACGAGTGGCTGAACAGGACACCTCCACGACTGGCTGCGCCAGGCTTCTTACTTGCGGAACGGCATCCCGGCGGTTGCCGCTTCGTTGAAGTTTGCCGACTTCTCTGGTCAAAATCGCTGCACATGGCCAGGCTTGCCGGAAGTCCAGCACGAGACGACTCCGCGCCTGCCACCTCGTCTGGCGTCTCCATCGCCATGTTTCTGGCGATATTGAACTTGGGACTCCAGCTGGCTCACTTTGCTGGAAAGTTCTCGCAACGAGTGTTGAAATCCGACAGCCAGAGCTTCTGGAGCCTCAGCAGACATGGCCTTGGCGGCTCCAGAATGCGATTGCACGGACTCGACAAATCTGTCGGTTTCCAGTGTCTCGGAAAAGCTGTTCTTCGGCAGCAGCTGCGTCTGCACCCGCACAGCCGGGTCTTTCGATCCGGACAGAAAACGATCTTTGATGAACTCATCCCTCGCCTTCTGCTACAGCTTTGGAAAGGCGTGCCTTGCTGATCTCATGAGGGCATCTGCATAGTTAGCAACAGACTCACCGTCCTTCTGCGTCAGTGACAAAAACTGCGCCTGCAAACCAGCTGAGGATGCGTACGACTGGAAGCGACTGATCAGAGTTTCCTTGAACTTTCCGTAGCTATCGGCTGTGACGCTCAGGTTGATTGCGGCTTGGTACGACCTGTCGTCCAGAAACGATGGTAGAACATTCTTGCGCTTCTCCTCAGGCAGGGATAGCTCAAAATCTTACCCCGACTGGTACTGTGGAGGCCGCAAAAACATTTTGGCGATTGGTTGAGTGAGCTGTGGCTGCCGCTGCAGGGCTCTCAACACTAGAGCTTTATTCACTTGGCTGACGCATGCCCACACGCTGTCACCAGTGTAAGACGAGACGAGAGACTTAGTGGTGGGCAGACTTTCTCACACAGCGTGGTATCATCCTCAAGCGCTCACTTATAGTTAACTGTTTAAAGTACGTACATTGAGAAATCTACACGAATTTACATAACCAATCAGGGGCATCTTAAACTATTTTAAAATTTGTTTTCAGCTGAATTGATTTTAGTCGCTTTAGGAGATTGTTTTTGAGCCCATATATTTTAAGAAGTCTTTGTCTTATCGGAGTTGGGATTCTAAAATACGCCAGCGGCGATTTTTTTAAAGCCCGGAATGGTGGCGCTTAGTCATTGAGCACCCTTAGATTGAGGCAAGCTAAACAAAGTGAAACAACAGAAATCAACAAAGGAAACAAATTTCAGGGCAATCATATAAAATAAATATGAAGGGGCTGAGATGAGGGGATTTTTAAGTCGGATAAGGGGCTTTTAATTGCTAAAGGATTAATTTCTTTGAAGGAGGGTTATCTGATTACTCAGTTTTGCTGATCTGACAAAATTATTTGGCTTTTTAACTTGCTCGAGAGAATTTTCACCCGATAAGACTCAGTTGTTTACTTAATAAATGTTTTTGAGTGCTTGCTGAAGGAAGATGTTCGACTGAAAGAGTGAGGTTGCTTCATTGATTTGAATAAACAAATTTTTACTTTATCATGAGGTTTTGTTCACTTGTGGAATGCTTAGTTCACTTAAATATGAGTGTTTAACTGTAGTAAGGGGCTTTTTGATAGCTAAAGAGGATTTTTCACTTGGATAAAGGGCTTTTGATTGGTGAAGGTTTTCTTTCTTTCAAGGAGGCAGTTTTTTCGAATGCTGAAAGGGGCTGTCGACTTAAAGAAGGTATGGCTTAGCAAATTTTACTTGCTAAAGGACTGTCATTCACTTAGATTTAATTAACTGAAAATGAAGGTGGTTAATTTTAACATCTTAGAGTGGAATATTTCACTTAAATCAGATGGCTGCCAATTTCGATTGCAGATCGGTCCTACTTGAATAGGATGTTCATTTGCTTGGTGACGAGTGTTTGCTTCACTTGCGGTAGGAGGTCATTCACTTGCTTAGGGGTTTAAAATAGCATATCCGTCTATTTGAAGTCGCCAAACGCTGACTTTTGGAACGTGCTTTTTCAGTTAAAGGGTTCATTGTTCGCTTGAATGAAGGTGTTAAATTTTCAAATGCGTCAGCCAATTGGCGAAATATCTAATTCTTGGTAGCTCGTAGCTCAGCATGTAGTCGCCAAAGTTATTTGATTCAAATTCAGTTCATGCTTGCTGAGCACGTTGGTAGTCGGCGTCGCTGCATTCCGTCTTATTCACTAAGTTGAAGAAATCCTCTTTCTAATGCAGTTTCGTCATTAAAAAACCAGCGGCACTTCGCAAAAATAGTATGGAAAGACTCCTTTCGCAAGTAGGACTTTTTCAGTGACATATGGAAAGCGTTTTTTCATTTGCATTGTGAGGTTGCAAGTTTTTTATTCAATTTTTCGCATCAGACTTTGAAGGCCACTGTTGAGAACCTGCAGAGAGCCGTAAAATTGAAGAGCAAAGAGTTAGGTTTTCGCTGCCCATTAACGTTAAAAACATTCACCACAAACTCAGCCTTCAAAGATAAGTAGCGCTCCATTGACTGGGCAACGACACTCAGGCTCCAACCCTTTATCCGTATTAGTGCAGTAGGCGATAGAAGTTGTATGTCATATCCAGCGGATTATGAAAGAAAATCGGCAAGAAGAGTTGTCTGAGTTTAGCTCTTAAGTTGCAGTTGGCACAAGAAGCCCCCTTAAATTTTCTATTCAAATGGTTATGATCCCAGGTTATCCCAGGTTATGGTTAATGCTTCAGGGACGATTCTAGGAAAGCAGATCCACAATAGTGGCAAGTCGTAGATTTAAGTCTTTTGTTGTAAGTCTTGATGGATTAGACATTTTTTTAGATAATTAGAAAATTTTTGGCTCATGACTATAAGTCCTATTTCATAGATAGATTTCTTTACCAAGTTCTTCGAGCGATTTCAGAAACTTTTCAATGCAGCTTTTGTAATCCTCCTCGGAAAATTGCGTAATTTAGGACCAATCGTTCTCTCTCTTTGCAGAAGAACATAGCCAGCAGCGGCGGGGCGATGCTCGGACAGGCGAACTTGAGGGCCAGCTTACGCATTTTTTTACGATGATGTATCAACGTCACCAGTGAGAGATTTAGTTACCTGCGACGAGTCTAAATTTCGAGCGCATGGGGAACTGAAAGTTTCAAAGTCGGCGTTGAAAACGAAATGAGGAGAAATAGTCTTCCCCCAGTTCATGAATTGAAGGATGTTATTATCGTGAGCTGGCATCAGCTCACGAATGTTTCGGTTATCATTCTGATCGGATTCTCGTATGTGCTGAACCATACGATCATCCGAGCGAAATCCCAATAAACAGCGCTAACACCACTTTCGCTAATGAAGGCCCTCTTTGCTGTTGAGAAGTCGATTGAAACTAACAATACCCCACCAGTGAACTTCATGAGCTGAATCTACGTCCTTTTCCTCATCTATTTTTTTAATAATTGTCATTCTCTTCACTAATTAAGTAGAGCAATTGAATTACGCGCCTACCTGCTGCAAAATTCGCTTTCGGCTGCCTCAAAACGTCCAAGCGGCCTTTATGACATGTGAGAACAGTGAAAAAAATTTGGGTTCTCCAACTAAATGATAATTTAAGCGATTCAATTTGACAGGTAGCGACCGGTGGATCAACGCCATCAAGATTAATCTCCTCTAGCCTAGGTACGTAACGAGCAATTGAGGTCCTTGTGTGAGGTCCCTGCAGAGCCATGATAACATCGCCATGAGCAACACACAGATCGAGACTATTGGCCGCCTCTAAGATGCAACCACTACCATTGATATTTAGACAATTAAAAATGCAATCACAGGCTCCCACTTGTTGCAGCCACTAAGCGTCAAAGTCTTCAGGAGTATCTATAGAAAGCTGCTGATCAATTTACTTTCCTCCGAAATAACTTCCAGCCTCTGACTCGTTTCATCTGGACATGAAAGCGCAACTATGAACGAACCAATTTCCTCGCATCTATTGTGCAAAGAGCTTGTCTCCAAATTTTTGCATGCTGTGACAAAAGTAAGCGCTTCGATGGTTCCATCCTTTAATTTGTAGGGAAAAACTTGCAGGATTTCATTATGCGCTCTATTGATCTCACTTCCAAGAGACACCTGCCATAAAAAATTGGCTTTGAAAGCTTTATTTTTCAGAGTGAGTTATTCCTAAGAAATGACTTTTCGAAAAGAATTTATCGCACGGAACACCTCGGCAAGAAAATGGAACAATCGACGGAAAACCACGACGAGCACAGAAGCGTCTCAGGCTCAGCAGGAAACCTTGTGTAGTTAGACCGGATTCCAGTTAGAGATGTACTGCTCGAGTGCAAGTGAAGGTCAACAGGAGGATGTACGCCCTCTGTTGGCCGTCACCCTCCTCCTGCGGTAGAAGATAGGACCGCAGCATTCGAGACCAATTACTTCTGTCACGCGCATCACAAGGCTCTAGCCTGTAATGCGCGTGACAGAGGTAGTTGAGCTGTCTGTGAGATTTTGAACGGCAGACTATGGAGACGAATGCAGATGTTGCACGATTTAAGCGCGGATTTTACTTCTTGTCGGCCTCTCAGAAGCCAAAATTTTTCACGAAGTTGGACTAATGTCGAAGCGACCCCACTGTGGCCAACTTTCCAAAGCGCATAAAGGACCAGCAACTTCTGAAATTTTGCGTCTGGGGGACATAGGATTGGTGACTTTTGATTTGCAGAGAGCTTGATGTCGCCCTGTCGACCAGCACTGCGTAGGACTCCCTAGGGATCCAAAAAGAGCGATAGGTTCTGGCTTTGCGGCGTATAAGTTGCACTCTCGTTGATGCAATCAAGCTATTTTTCGAAGTCGTGTGATTGCAGAGAGCCAGGAGTCCCATGAAAGGTTCAGTATACAGCTTTGTTGAAAGAGTAACTGAAGTCGCACCAGAATCGGGCAAAGAAGACCCAGATGGTCGAATGTCTTGAAGAAGGCTAAAAAATCCACGCAATTCGCGAGGCTTTCCCAAGACAAACCAACGGCTGGTGGTCACGAATTTTTACGTGAAAATAGTCCGTTTTTGGCGAGTAGGGTCGCCTACAGCCGGTGAACGAAGTTACCTAGGTACGAGGGAGCAGGGTACGCACGCAACTATGTACGCACACAGAAAGATGTGCACAGAGGGTTACCAACGGGGGAGGGAAAATATTCATTAACTGACGCAATGCACTTTCCGCGACAAGTGCCTTGAAGGTAGCTGCATGCTACATAAATTATCAGTTAGAGACTTTGCAAGTAGCTATACAAATAAACTTGCAGACACATTTAGGTAAATTTCCTGTTTTAGCTCTGTACGTGTGCAGCTATATTTCAGTCTAGCAGGCAGCACTGTTCGGAATCAAAATTTGCCTTCACCATTCAGTAAGTATCACTTTCACTGAATCGAGCAGTCAGTTGCACGTGGATCGACCCAGCAGCTCAATTGGAAGCTCTCATCGCAGTAAACTCCTGGGGCGCTCATGCATGACCTAAGAAAAGGTGAACTTAAATCATCTGTGCAAAAGCAAGCGTTCTGGGTGAAGACGTTGCTAGAATAGCAAACCAACAGAACAACTAGAAACAGCAGACGCATGCTTGAAATCACTATCACTGATGAGCTTTAAAGTTAAGCCTTTTTGCGGTTGCTCTAGATCTTGCTAGAAAGGCTTTGCTCCTACCCTACTTTTATACAGCACAGAGACAGGAAGCCGGATTTAACAAGCTTCTTTATTCTACTAGTTTACTGACTACTTCCGCAGGAGGAGTCAATAGCCCGTGCTGCATAAAAACAAAAAAGATAAGTAAAAATGCAGCCCTATTTTTCTAATTTTGATTTTTAATTAAATTAAAAAGGCACTAATTTAAAATATAAAAAACGTATGACTACAGCATTACATTTTCGAAGGTCCATAAAATTATGGGGCGGAATCTGCATTTTTACTCTTTTTCTGTTGCTATGCGGTTAAATCCGGCTTCCTGTCTCTGTGCTGTATAAAAGTAGGGTAGGAGCAAAGCCTTTCTATTTCTAGCTAGATCCAGAGCAACCGCAAAAAGGCTTAGCTTTAAAGCTCATCAGTGATAGTGATTTCAAGCATGCGTCTGCTGTTTCTAGTTGTTCTGTTGGTTTGCTATTCTAGCAACGTCTTCGCCCAGAACGCTTGCTTTTGCACAGATGATTTAAGTTCACCTTTTCTTAGGTCATGCATGAGCGCCCCAGGAGTTTACTGCGATGAGAGCTTCCAATTGAGCTGCTGGGTCGATCCACGTGCAACTGACTGCTCGATTCAGTGAAAGTGATACTTACTGAATGGTGAAGGCAAATTTTGATTCCGAACAGTGCTGCCTGCTAGACTGAAATATAGCTGCACACGTACAGAGCTAAAACAGGAAATTTACCTAAATGTGTCTGCAAGTTTATTTGTATAGCTACTTGCAAAGTCTCTAATTGAGCATTTATGTAGCATGCAGCTACCTGCTTTAGTATGCTTTACCGAAGGCACTTGTCGTGAAAAGTCCATTGCGTCAGTTAGTTAATATTTTCCCTCCCCCGTTGGTAACCCTCTGTGCACATCTTTTTGTGTGCGTACATAGTTGCGTGCGTACCCTGCTCCCTCGTACTTAGGTAACTTCGTTCACCGGCTTTAGACCACCCCACTCAGATATCTGCACCCTACTGATCCCAATATTTATGCCGATTCACCTGCATACTTACATAAAGAAACTTTAATAGTTCTGCGAGGGCGCTTGCTTTCCCAATGCTAAAGTTGACGTGAATTAGTGAATGCGAGCAATTCATTACATGGCGCCCGAAAAGTAAGTTATGTCAACCGTGTGGAAACATCTGTCTCATTTTGTTCACATCGTGAGCGCAGCACTTCTTAAGAGTCTCAAGTCAGTCAAATCAGCACAGCTGTCTCTACGGTCATCAATTCAACATATCGCCTAAGTTCGTCAATTTCGTGAGTCTTCGCGGAAGTGTCGCCTCGTGGAATTAACAGTCGGAAAGTTTAAATATTTTTTGACAATTATATTTTAGCTTACAGACTTAACTTTCATTAATTAGCGACACGTTCATTACATTACCTTTATTCGTATTGCTATGCGAAATCTGTATCCCATTCGATAGACTGTTTTTAGGAATGATTTTCATTTTTTCCCAATGTCTTGATCACTCTTAATTGCGCTTTTGCTTCTGTAAGGCACCTTTTCATTTGGTTCGTTTTGCTTTTTAGCGTGTAGGACTTTCTTTTATTACCCGTATAGAAGTTGAAGATGGATCGCGCCGTTCTGCGTCGCGCGGTAAAGTTACTAGTCGAGAAAGTGACAGCGTCAGGGACTGGAAGCTCGTTGGATGAATTAAAAAGCTTGCTGAACGTTCTGGAGGGCAAAAAATTGGACTTAAGCAGCGCTGACAAACAGATTGCGGCGTTTTTTGTTGATGATGAAAGAGAAGCGAGTGACAAGCTGTAGGATGAAGTCGAAAAGAGCAACGAGATATGCTGACGCTGAAAAAGGCGACCGCCGGATTGAAGAGGATGCATTCGATAGCATTTGATAGACAGGATGCTGGACCGCATTGTTGCGTCACGAAGCGGTGGAGTCGCCGGCCTGCAGCCAAGTGGTGGATCTGGACCGGTTCACTGCAACGTGAAGCTGCCGAAGCTGAGCTTACCTATCTTCGAAGGTGGTGACGCCACTCAATGGCCGGCCTTAAGCTGAAAATTTGAGGCGGCAGTTCACACAAACGAAAGCCTTTTGAATGTCGAGAGGTTTTGTTACCTGCTGAACTGTCTACGTGGTGAAGATAGACACTGCGTTGAGAAAATTAAGCTGACGGAACGCGACAATTTGAATGCTTGGGACTTACTGCAATACAGCTGTACAGTCTGGAAAAGGAGGTGACCTTGACTACGGATGCATCCCAGGGAGTAATCGCTGCTGTAGTAACTCAAGAAGGCAGCCCAGTAATTTTCATTTCTCGCTCTCTTTCGCCCGCCAAAAAGAATTATTCAAACATCGAAACAGAAGCGCTAGCCATTGTATGGGCTGCTGGAAGGCCTAAAAATTACCTGATGGGTCACCATTTTTGGATTCAAACGGACCATCAACCACTGTTCAGCCTGTTTGGTGCCAACAATGCACTTCCCACTGACTCGTCCACTAGAATTGCACGGGGTACACATGCATACCGAAACATGTGCATGCATATATAAATATCTCGTGTCTCAAAACTACTACTGATAAATTCTATCAGTCTGAAATTTTACGGCAGGCTTACTCTGAGAGCACAAGGGCATGCATGAATTTCGATCACTTCTATGGGAATCCTGTGGGTAAGAGTCATTTAGCCTTTCTGAAAAACTTCTATAAATAATCGCGCACTTCGACAAACCAATCTAATTTCCTAACTTTAAATTTTAATCACTTTCTTGTCTCCCTTGATCTCTCACCCCTTAATGGGTGAGACATCAAGCTGAGTCATCATTGACAGCTGACGAAAGACAAATGTAAGCTCTTTAGCGACTCTTTCCAGACTGACGGAGTTTTGATGACAGAATCTAATGAGTTTGATGACGACTATCACAATGGCGTATGCAGGAATATGAATTAGGTGGGCTGCATCCCTAAAGGGCGCCCAATTGGGTTTCCTAGCGAGCGCCCTTTCCATGAGGCTGGCGCCCCTTGTCAAGAAAGTTAAGTGCCCTTGTCTACGATGAATCAGATGTGATCATTGAATCAGATGCGTGAGCAGAGGAGGTGCAGCGGTCATGCGTTGGCCCGGTGGTCGTTGGGACAGAGGGGGTGAATGGCTCGGGCGGTCTAGAGCGTCTGCCTGTGTGCCACTGGTCCAGGTTCGACCACGCATTTTAGGTTATTTGTTTACCTTACCGCCGTTTTCTTGTGCAGGGTCACATTAATTTGGGGCCTTGTGCACGAATTGATTGGGCTATGGGCCAGCTGCGCAATTTACGACCATAAATGCAACCTCCCAAAGCATAGAGAGTGTACATTCCTGGAACCGCCGCTTGTACACCTTATGTAAGTGCGTGACTGGGTGCTATTGTGGATTTCCGCTGGGCACCGTGTGTGTGTGTGTGTGTCTATGCCTGCTTACGGTATTTAGTGTGACTGAACTGCTTCAGGAGTCAGCGCAATGAACAGTAATGTCCGTCACTTGTTGTAGGAAATATACTTATCGGCTCAGAATATGTGCTATCGTATCCGCGTCCAAAATTTCCTTATTGTCTCATTGTACCCCTTTTACGATAGACCAATTTAATTGACAACAACGAATTGCACGAATTGTTCACGAGGCAAGAGTTGGTTATTCGAAATAACTAAATAACGATAGTTATGACGCTTCATGCCTAAGCGCGCCTCGCGGGGGGTTAAAACCCCATAGAGACCGGGCCTGAACCCATAAGTGATGAGTCTTCAAGCTAAAACTTCTCCAGTCTTGCTGAATTATTTTTTAGATGCCAAACGATGAGAGTTTCTGCCAAACAACAGTCAGCCCAGATGACGATGTGACGCCCGCTAGAACTTCTAGAAAGTCCAGGTGGGAAGGCGCCAGAAACGGGCGGGTGCCAATCGAAGTATTGCGGTCACTCAAGGAGGCTTTGGCCAATAAATGTATGCACATCTTATCTGTTTCAAAGAATTCCGGCCGGCACCACAAAGCTCCAGGAGCATCGAGGCATCCGCCTGCAGTCCTTCTCTGCAAGCTGTTTAAAAGGATAGTTATTGCAGTTACAAACGTACTAGCACCCTATCTGCGACCTAAGTAGAGGGAATTCGACCCCATCGAGACACAGACCCTAGCGTTTTGGCGAGTGATGGAGAAGGCGTGGACATGCCAGTTAATCTTGATCCTGATTAGAGACTTGTTCATTTCAAAAACACTTTCGACTTGGTTGTTCCCAAGGTGCTATGGGAGGACTGCAGATGGCCCTGTAGCACGATACGGCTGGTGCTCTTTCAACACCAGACAGCCTGTCGGACTTTTGGAGACTTACTCTGGGATTGCTTCAGAGAGATACGCTGGCGCCGCTCCTGTCTGTCAAACAAAAAGCCTGTTAAGCGAGCTCGACTACGCCGAAGATGGTTTCTGCTGTCCTCGAACCTTCTGAGGGTGCCCAAAAACGGCCAAGCCTACAAGCTGACAAATGCCAGTCGACAGGTTTTAGTAGACAGCTAATAGCCGTCGCCATATGCAGCAGAAAGCAGCAAAAGGACAAAACATTTTGTGCAATTTAGGCATCAAAAACATTAAAATTGAAAAGCCTACGAGCCCCCATGGTGTGAGGATTTGCAGCCCGCTAGCCCCCCCCCCCCCCTGAATCCGCTACTATGTTAAACCCACAGGTTCCTCTGTTTTTTGACTTGTGCACTTTACCCAGCTTGGATCGTGTACCAGTTTGGCCCCCAAAAAAATTTAGGGTGGGTGTTGTGGCCTGTCCAGCCCGCCAGGACTGAGCAGCTGTACAGTGCCGTGGGGCTGTACATCTGGTCGAAAGCTCAGCTGTCTAATTTTTTTTGGATCTGAATCCGTTCACACACAGGCGCTATTAGCGAAAACCAAGCAAGTTTGTGGCAGCCAATTTAACTACCAATGAATACTGCTACCGATAGTTTAAGGCCTCATTTTCTTGATTCCCTACAGCACATTATTATTATTATTATTATTGTATATTATTATTGATTATACAGCAAATAAACTTGTAGACAAAAATCCTAACTAATTAATATAAAAGCCTATTTCAAAAAGTTACTTAAGCCTTTTAATTGGCTGATTTTTCTTACTTAACGTAACTGGGATTGTCAAAATAAATTAAGACAGCAAACAATAACTTGTACTTCGTCAGGTTAAAAATTTAGAAGCGTTCCGCCTAATTTAATTTTGTTGAAAAAACATAGTTGGAAGCGTAAAACGATTATATCGCCCCTGTCAAGTGGTATCACTAATCCTAAGTTTGATGGCTGGCACTTTTTTGCTGGTTGTTGGATTGCTGGATGTGCGTGCCATTATGACTTCGAGGCTTTGATTCTGTGTCGCAGCTGACTTGCCTGGGCCTGACGCCGAGACTGAGACCTAATTTACTTATCATAAATAATGACTCACTAGGGGTTTATGACTTGAATGTGATTGGGAAAATTAGGTGGCTAAGGATTAATGTATTACTACGTTTACACATCGGTTGAATATTTAACTGATGACTTAGAAGAGTGAGTGCATTCTTCCACATCTATACACTATTTTTGTTTTGAAGAACGAGTACTAAGATCACAAATTTAACAATCATGGACACAGAAAAATCATAAGATTTCCACCAAAGAGGCTGCTCCATACATGGTTAGCTTTTCCCACGCTCAGTTTCGCTTGTACGTTCAATTCTATTTTCGGACATCAAATAAGATTTGAAAAGAATTTTTTCGTGCCTTAAAACCTATCACAAGTAAACAATGAAAGGTTTCGTAAATACTATATATCCAATAAACGAACTAAACTAGTCCTTCGTCCCTTAAAGCTTGGTAACTGGTTGTTTTCATTGCCTTCCCAAGCAGTCACCCGATAAAAGCACTGCCTAAAAACACTTTTAGAGCTTCTGATTACAATTTCATGCAGCGATTCCATTGATATATATTTCTCACAGAATAAGGCATAGGACATCTGAGCACCAGGCATGAGTTTCTTGCGATTTTACGGAAATCCAGAGGGTAAGAACTTTGGTCATTTACATAGCCTGCCAAACGTAAAAAACGCATTGCAACCTTGTAGACATGAGAATTATTTTGCTTATTTCAAGGCTTAATTGCGGCCCTGCAAAGGCAGTTTAACAATTCGGCTCCACAGTGGATGATAGATGGACTGTACATTGCGATTACCGAAAGTCACTGGAACAACTTCATGAACTATGGAATCGGAATGTCCAGGGCCGTGGGATTCCCGCTCGGCCTGCTGCTCCAGATCCTCACTGTCCTCTTCCTGGTTCGCGGTAAGACCGGCTTCTCTCCGTCTGCAAGGAAGTGGTTTCTGCTGGTTGTGGGCGCTGACATCGCTGGAACCCTGTACCGCACGTACGAGATGCTCACTGTGGATTTCGAACTTTCGGATCCCTACGCAAGTGAAGGGCCGGGAAGAGTCTTGATGCTCCTGATGTGGGGCCTGAGAAAGATGGAGCACGCCTTTCTGCAGAGAGTGATGTGCCGAGTGTTCTTCATCGTGATCTCGTTCCCGCTGTACCTGTCTCCGATCGCTCTGACCGTCAGCTCGATGATTCGCTGCTACTGCGTGAAATATCCGCTGGCTGCAAAGGCCAGGCTCACGAAGCGACTCGACCTGAGCTTGATTCTCGGGGCCTCGCTGCTAGCTTTGGCGATCTCTGTAGCTCTCGGTAGCCTCGTTATCGACGGCTGGTCAAATTCTATTTCCACCAAAGTCCTTGGAATCGATATTTATCAGGGCTACTGCAACCTGCCTGAATACACTGTAATCAGTTCTAACCAAAGTCTACTAGGCATAGGATTTTACTTCATGCTTGTTGTGGTGTTCCTCATATGCTTTCTAAACATGCTGTCGGCTACAGTGATCATCGTAGTGCTGTTTCAGTCCAGGAGAAGCAGAGCTCTCATGTCGGGCAGCGCCAATGACGGAGGAGACGGCGTGAGTGCGGAGGCTCGAGCTACCGCCAGACTGCTGGGGATGAACGTCACTCTGCTGCTGTGCTTCTTCTTCTCGCGGCTGCTGCTTGTGGTCAGCACCAAGATTGATAACACGGTGGATCCAATTTCGTGTAGGTGTTCAAGCTTTAACTAACATGATTTTTTGTTGATGATTTTAGCATCAATGACCAAAATGAATTTCAGATGTGGTATCTGAGCGCGTTTCGAGTTTGCTCTTCCACGTTCCGTACTTTACGAACTCGCTGTTTATTGCCGGTCTCTCAAGACGCTTCTTCGAGTTTCTGATTCCCTGCTTGAAGGACTCAAAGACAAAACTGTCATCGAATCTTACCAGCAGTCTGGGGACTGTTTGAATTACCCCAGCCTTTGTTCGTGGCAATTAACTCAGCATTAAATTTTGTTCGGAAGACGTTTTTCCAGAGGAATACTTGCTACATTACAATGAAGTACTTTTTAATCAAACTTAAGGCGACCTTATATTGAACGAACTATTACCATACAAAAAGCTCAAAACGAGTATTTTCTTGTCTTCCTCTGAATTGCTAATATTAAAGCTGCGACCGTCATGGGGGCGGTGAGTTTTTTGGGCTATCGGACCATCTCCTTCGAGACGTTTGGATTTGAGACTTTGGACTAAGACCCATTGATTTGGAAAGGTTTTTTGAGAAGGGCTCTTAGGGCTCTTTGATAAGCAACTCTAGGGGAGGGTTCTATGACGGATCGGATCCGTCATAGAGTTCAACCAAGCTCGTGTATGACTAAATCTACTCATTTGAATTGTTTTGTATTTAGCATGCAATTCACCGGGTCATCGTGTTTGCCCGCTCATATTTGCCCGCATATATTTTTGCGGTACATGTATTTTTTTGTTAAGCTAGTGTAATAAACAGCAGTCACGTGTCACACTATCTCACAGGCCATAATTAATTCAAACCTGTACCACCCAATTTTCTCAAAACCGGCTATAGTATCCTGTCCTCCATATTTTATGCTTCGGTCTCCAAATAAGATCAATAAGAATATTAAACGAAAAACTAATTTATTCCTTACGATGCAGTGCTCGTAGTGCTAGTATTTATTGACCACACGTTTTGTATTCTGTATTTGATTGAATAATACTGAATGCAATTTACGCACTTCATATTCTTATGTACAGTAGTACACATGCCCCTTCGATATAATATTTCCCTACGTGTTTTTAAATCACTTATTTGCTTTACCACAATCTCATTTTGTCAGTTCTCTACTCGTACAAGTACAAAGCTCTCCTATAATGATGATCAACCTCGCAGAAGAAATTTCCTTGTTAAAATCTCATCAGAAGCTGCAGCTGTTGTTGTTTGTCAGTCAGCCAGTCTCGTAACCTGTCATTTCATGTATGTGCACACTTGTATTCTAATTCTCTAAATGTTAATTTAAGCTCTGTAAGCTACTCAAGAATCAATTGGCATTATTTTCAGCAATCGACAAACGGAAAACCGTAGATTGATTGCGTAACAAAACAGTAATTTAGAAAAAAAATCGGTGGGCAAAAGGCCTGGAGCAAATGTCCGCAAAAGTTGAGGCTTGTGCACTGGGTAGGGTGATCTAAAACGCAAAGTCCAAGTCAATGAGCAACTATATGCTGTAGCGTTTTGTTGCACTAAGTGTCATCACAGATCGATAGATTGGCTTTTGTATACTTCAAAGCAAAGGATGCCCGAGTAAGTGAAATCCGCTGAAATGTCAGCCAGGCTTTCAGCACTTCGGCCTGCTGCTTTCGAGCTTTAGAATGGCTCGACAAGGCGCCAAAATCCTCAGACTTGAGGCCTGCTGTAAGCGAGTCAGATGTGGAGGTCGTACAGATAAGATTAAGCTTCATAGTCTCTGGGGCCAACAACCCATCCACCCAGCGGCACTCATACTCGTAAGCAAAAGGGATCTTCTGATAATTATTAAACTAGCTGGTATGCTGTAGAAACTTGCTTATGCGCAATCAAATCCGCCAATAAATTCAAAAAAATAAATTTGCCGTATTCCAACAGCAACAACGCTAACAAAGAACAAATCGCTGATCAATCGAGCGCAAAAAATGCGCAAGGATTCATCGAATAGAAAATATTTTTGTGAAGCCGAATGAAAGAAAACATCAGAAAAGAGTAGACGGCTAATTCTTCGACAAAGAAGCTTTAAAATGGTCGATGTAATCGCTTTGAGAACAATTGTCTGAAAACGGCTGTTCTAACAATTCACATTGCAAGCAAAAAAATGCGCTTTTACTTTCGAGTTTCTTTCCTTTTGTAGGAGAACCTGTTGGAAGGCTACTGCGGCATTCCGTCCTCTTACGGTGCCTCTGGACAATGGGTTTGCACTAAAAAAATGCCCAAGAAAAGCATGATATACATTTGAAAACAGACACTTTCAGAACTGTTTTTTCATTACTCATAGAAATCTGGGTGCTTGTCTTGACTTATTATTGCAGTTCTTATTCCTTGGCACATCAGTGCATGAGCTGATGCCTTGATGGCTCATTTAATGGCTATGTAGCTAAAACTGTACACTCAGCAACATTGAAAGCCACCTCCCTAGACCCAGTGTACCCAATATAGACATGAAATTCTGTGCGAATTGATGTACATGTAATTATTGTTTGATAGAAATATTGGTTAGTCTAACAACACTCACTGTACACTCTACTTTGCCAGCATAAGCACTCCCAGCAATCAGTTACATAATCTATAATGTATAACTCATTGGTGAGTTATGAAAAGTGAGTTGAGAGTTAAAACCTTGAGTGTCGGTTTTTAATGTTTCTGAGTATATATATTTCCAGCACAGAATATATACACTGTTCACAGTTGCCAAATTCAATTTGCAAGTTTATAAAAATGCCAAACGAAGTCAAAACACACGACGATTGCATCCAGAGCATATGTGTCCTCTGTCTGAGAAAAGCAGACCGGAAAATTCAGCCATGGCAAGCTCAAGCGATTGAGACTCATGTACTCGTTGGCTACTCCGCTGTTCAACACATTCTGCCATCAGGAGTGTGCGAGGGGTGCCGCCGAATTTTGTCATCCCTTGGAAGTCCAGCGCCACGGCCTCTGCCTCCCACACTCAACTATGAGGCAATGGTGAATGATCTGAGCCAGCTACCTGTAAACCGAAGGTCACAACCACATTGTGCATGCGAGATCTGCAGAATTGGGCGCAGCAATTTGCGAAGAAGTGCCGACCCTCAGAGTAAATATGCAATGGCAGGTTCTGGCAGCCCTACGCGAGGTCGCCCTACTTCATCAACAGCTCAAGAATGTGAGACTCCAATTGCATTGAAGATCTGCTCAAGTTGTCATTCAGAAGTTGGCAGAGGCAAGCCGCATCGGTGCAACGAGTTGACACTCGTCAACAACTTGCACAATCGCCTGAGCAGTACAGCACAGGAAAAATTGGCGAATCGCACACTTACAGAGAAGCTGCAAGCACAAGAGCAGGTCGTCTTGCTAAAACGAGCAGAGGGTGGCAGATCACTAGCCGTGTCTAGTCATCGTCCTTCTGAGACAGGATCTTCATCGTTCGCAGCAACGTCCATAACAACAATGGTGCGCCTGAAAATCTCTCTCGGCCTTAGCAACCGCCAGACGCTGCGCGCTGCAAAAGTTTTGCGACAGGGAGCTGGATCTTCCTATGCTGTCCAATCTCACTTGGCTGCACACCTTGTTGAGCAGGGTCAGCACCTGCAAGAATTCTTTAGCATTGTGCAGCTGACTTGGGGCGAGCAGCAACAATCTCCTGCTGTAATTTGCACTGACGTACGAGGACTCATTGAGAAGGTTGCCAGCGACAGGAACTTAGTTGACTTTAAAGTCAGGCTTGGTCTGGATGGCGGTGGCGGCTTTTTTAAAATCTGCATCAGTCTGGTGCCGTCGCATGATGACGGCAACATCGCTGTGAATCGTCGCAATCACAAGTCGCTGGATGAGCAGTTTTCGGACTCAGGAGTCAAGAAGATGCTGCTGCTGGCTGCAGTACCTGACATGCGTGAGTGCTACGAGAGCATCAGGGCAGTCTTTGAGGCTCTGGTTCTAGAAGGAGTCTCCCTGGATGGTGTAGCTGCTGACATGAAAGTTGCCAACATCATCTGTGGCTTGCAGTCGCATGCATCTGCTCACCCCTGCTGCTATTGCGAGGCGGCGGTTCCACTCAACACCTGTGGCATCATGCGAACAGTGGGACGGATTCGGCAGATGGCAGCAGACTATGCAAGTAGCGGCAGCTCGAAGGCAAATGCCAAGCAGTTCCGAAACTGCGTGAATGAGCCGCTGCTCATGGCTGCTGATCAGGGCGTGGAGATTCTGTATGCGCTCCCGCCTCCAGAACTACACCTCATGCTGGGCATCACGAATCGTTTGTTTGACTCACTAAATGCAGCTTGGGGCGACAATCGCGCATTTCAGTGGGCCAGCGAGCGCAGCATTGAGCGCGTCGGTTATCGAGGTGGGTCCATGGAGGGCAACGCATGTCGCAGTCTGCTGCACAAGGCACATGAGCTGTATAACTGCCTGCCAGACAATTTACAGCCATACGCCACCTGCCTGGTGAAGCTGGATGCTGTTGTCAATGGCTGCTTTGGCTCGCAGCTGCATCCTAAGTTTCAAGAAAGAATTTCTGACTTTGGCTTGGCATACGATAAACTACCGCTGTCCATCTCTCCGAAGGTCCATGTGTTGCTGTATCACGTGCCGGCCTTCTGCAGTGCCACTGGCCATGCTTTAGGATCCGTCAGCGAACAGGCATTCGAAGCTGTGCACCACGATTTTCGCCACGTATGGCAGAGGTACGCTATGCCAGTGCAGCATCCGAAGTACGCCAATGCTCTTCTGCAGGCTGTTGTTGCCTACAATAGCTTCCATGTGTGACAATTTATTCCTTAGATAAATGTTTCTGGTTTTGGTTAATATTTTATTTATGCATGTGCTTTGCAAAACATGTTGTATAAAATATTTATTATATAATTAATGGAAGTGTACTAAAAAGTGATTGAACACTATATAGGAAAACTTAAACTGCAATAAAAAGTCGAGACAAGCACCCAGATTTCAATGAGCAATGAAAAAACAGTTCTGAAAGTGTCTGTTTTCAAATGTATATCATGCTTTTCTTGGGCATTTTTTTAGTGCAAACCCATTGTCCAGAGGCACTGTCTGAAACTAAAACTTGATCATAGAGCTCTCTTAATGTCCACTTTAGACATCCTTTACTTGAAATATATTTAATTTTGAGTGACAACTTCATTTATGATTACAGAATTGCATTACAAAAACACGATAGTTATAGTGCTTTGCACTGCAATTTCGAGGCAATATCAGACGGCACATTGTACATCGATGTCGATTTCCTTGCGGACTGCTGCTCTAGATTTTGAACCTCGTATCCCTGTGTTTCCCTTTACATTGGGCGTGTCTTTTTCTTGTTTTCCACGTGGACCTTGCAAAAAATCTGCGGGCTGACCAGTGATGGCTTCTAACCTTGACTTACTTTACTTAGCTGCAGGGGCATCCGGCCGGGCCGGATACAGCGACTGGGCGGTGGCCGTCCATTGCGCTAACCCCTGGCGACCACGGGCAGCTAGCGCTGCGGTGTCGTGCAGGGGGATCCGGTGGCGCCGGGTCCTGCAGCGTGGTCCTCCTCCGGTAAGTCCTGGAGGTGGATGTTTGCTCGCCCGGTAGCCCGAAGGTAACGGACGAGCTGGTCGGGGAGGTCCGGGTTTGTTCCGAGATACTTAAGCCTGTCCTAGGTAAAGACGGGGCAGTCACGAATGAAATGCGCCGCGCTTTCTGCGCAAGAGAGGCAGAAGGGGCACTCCTCACTGTAGATTTTACCCTGCAGGTTGCAGTGCCTAGCAAAACAGCCATGGCCAGAGAGGACCATGGTGACAGCCCTGATGTCCCTGCGGTTGATGCTAAGCAGGGACTTACGAAGGGCAGGCGAAGGGCAGGGAACGACCTCAGGAGATTGACGACAATCGGGCGCTCTCGTCCATCTGTCCTTGTGGAGAGAGGTCACCCACTGGTTGATCCTAGCGGTGACGACAGCAGTGGGGGTGGGACCCGCGGGCATGGGGCCGAAAAGCGACCCGGAAGAGCCGGCCTTAGCAAGGCTGTCGGCCAGCTCGTTGCCGGGGTGCCCGGAGTGCCCGGGGATCCACCTAAGGGACACCATGTTTGATGCACCTAAGCGGTTAAGATGCGAGATGCAGTTGAGGACTGTCCGCGAGCAGGTAGTGGTGCGACCGAGGGCGTGGATCGCCGCTTGGCTGTCCGAGTGGAAGGTGATGTTCTTCCCCCAGATTTGCGAGCTCAGGAGCTCCGCGGTACAGGAGCTGATAGCAAGAACTTCGTTCTGAAAGACGGTAGAGTCCGTGCCGGTGAAATAGGAGTGTGTAGCCGCGGTACTCCCTCCAGACACAATTCAATAGCCGAAACCAGAGACCGAGTTGATTTGAGAACCGTCGGTGAAGCAGTGGATATCACGGGAGTTATCGTAATTACGCGCTTCCTGACGGGGGGGATGCTGGTATGGAACATGGGCTGCGGGCAGAGCGTCGATGGAATGCCATCGGAAAGGATCGAGAGGCATCCCGCAGCGTTGAGGTCGCGCAGGCTGAGGTCGCCGTGTGGTCTGAGGTTCCGTTTCCTGAAAGCGAACTGCTTCTGGATGGTCACGCCCGCGTCAAGCAGGCGGCGGGCAGTTTTGGCCGCTTCTCCTCTGATGAAGAGATCTAGAGGAGGAAGTCCCAGAAAGGAGTTTAGGCCAGCAAAGGGGGTGGAGGGCGTCGCGCTCGTGATCGCCCGACAAGCGCGGCCCTGCACCTTGGTGAGGGCCTCCAGAACCATTTTGGTCTCCAGGGCACTGTTCCAAATGAAGCCGGCGAAGGAACTGGCCGGTCTAACAATGGCAGTGTAAATCCACCAGAGGCGGCGGGGGGTGAGGCCCCAGGTGGCACCGAATGCACGGCGGAGCTGTGCAAGCGTCGCAAGGGCCTTGCGAGTTTTGCTAGTGACGTGAGGGGTCCAGCTCAGCTTGTGATCGAGGGTAACGCCCAGACATCTACTCGTAGTTTGCTTCTCCATGGCGATAGGCTTGCCATAGAGGAGGAGGGGCTCAATCCTCCAGTTTCGCCGACGGGTAAATTTCAAACCGCAACTACCAGCCCACATTTCAGCGCGACGGACAAAGGCTTGCATAAGGTCCCGAAGAACGTCAGGTGACGGGCCAGCCACAATGGCTGTGACATCGTCAGCATAGCCAGTCTTGTGCACCGGGTCTGGACCAGAGCTGCGGAGCAACTCATCCATGTTCCAGAGGACCGGGCTAAGGACTCCACCTTGCGGCCCGCCTTTCTGGACATCAATAGTGCGCGAATGGCCAAGGAGGTGCGAGGTGACAGTCCGGTTGGAGATCATATACATGATCCAACGAGTAAGGTGCTCGTGTGTCGCCCGGGATTCCAGGGCGCGCTGAAAGGCATTGAAAAGCACATTGTTGAAAGCACCATCAATGTCGAGGAAAAGGGAGAGCGCGTAGCCAGTACCCAGAACGGCTCTTTCCAGTTTGTCGACAATGGCATGCAGCGCACTTTCGATGGAGCGGCCAGAACGAAAGGCGTGCTGATTAGAGGAGAGCTGGGAGTTCCGCAGCTCAACAGAAAGTAGGCGCCAGAGTACCAGTCTTTCAAGCAGCTTGATTAAAAAAGATGTCAAGCTGATGGGCCGGAACGAATTGGCAGAGTGGTAGTCTGCCTTCTCAGGTTTGGGAAGGAAGACGACAGTGGCCTGCTGCCAGGCGGACGGGTCATACCCGAGGGTAATGCACGCCTTGAGCAGCTTGCAAAGGAGGCCAAGGAACCTGTTATTCTTCACTGCTTCCTAAGAAGAGAGGGAGGGTGGGACCGCAGGACCGTTGCCAGGAATGTAGATCGAGGCGATAAGCACCGTGCGGTTAGGAATGAGGTTGGTAGATTGAATGACACAGAGGTCTCGATCGGAGTGGTCCGGTCTGTGCCAGGCTTTAAGATCGGGATTCGCTAAAACGGCAGCTCTGGGTTGCTGAGAAAAGGAAAAACAGTCAAAGCCAGAGGGCGCGTTAAGGATCTTACCTTTCCTCGACCAGGGCTCCTGCAGCAGAATGATGCCCGGGTTGACGAGGCTAGCAACTCTCGCCAGGTTGGTCAAACTGCGATGCAGTGTTGCAGGTTGAGCTGCAGGAAGTGCATCCCGGGCGGGCCCGAGATTCTTGCAGCCGTCTGCTGGCCTACGCCGAGTCGTTGAGGAGTCTCGCCTCCTCCTCAGCGGTGATAGCCGGGGCCACCACTTCCATGGACTCTTCCCGGATCGGTTCCAAGACTGGGGCAGCAACTACCGGGGCAGCAGCTACCGGGGCGGCATCCGCTGGGGCAGCAACTGCCGGGGCAGCCGTCACATCTTCAGTCTGGCTTTCCGGGTGGGCCACGACGGTGACCTTGGCAGGTGGCTTGCGGCCCATGGTGGGAGCAGCCGCCGCACTAGCGCGCTGGGTGAGGCCAGAGCGGATCGTGTTCCGGGCGGGTTTCCGGCCCTT
This sequence comes from Macrostomum cliftonense, assembly GCA_950096795.1. Taxonomy (NCBI): domain Eukaryota; kingdom Metazoa; phylum Platyhelminthes; family Macrostomidae; genus Macrostomum; species Macrostomum cliftonense. Next base: position 2,358,052 of record CATNEM010000142.1, read on the forward strand.
CGCACTCCCGACTGACGCAGCGGCCTTGGCGGCTTTGCCTCGCACAGGGTCCACGTTAGCGGAGTGGTCGTGACGCGCCGGAGCACCTGCGCTAGAATGGTTCACAGCGGTGTGCTTACCTGTGCGTGCACCCTTCTCCGGTGGCGGTGGTCGGGTGGCGTCAGATTCGAAGCTGAACAGCTGAATCTGTGTCAGACCGGCATTGATGTGGGACATGTCAGGACAGCGGAGCATCCAGCTGTCTGAGAGTCCGAGGATGGCCGTGAAACCATCGCCTCCTGGCTTGTTGATGGCCTGGTGAACTACAATGCCGTTAGCCGGTAGATCCGGGTATATCGCCAGTATAACGCGTCGCAGTTCGTCGGCGTTGGTGATGGCGCTACGAGCCTGTATCCAGGCTCGGTGCCGGTGAGTACGAGGTCGCTCGTCCTCCCTGTAGGTTTGCAGGTGACCCAGTTCCTCGCCCCAGTCAAGGTCCTTCAGCGTTGTGAGCAACTGCTGGCTTGACCGGTCATCGGCGGGCTGGATCATGAAGGCTGAGTCCTGAAAGCTGGTTTTCGCGACATTCAGGACGGTGCCGCCCAGCGTCATCTGGAGCAAGCGGGAATCCACCTTGCGCCAGATTTGATCGAGCTGGTCGGCGGTGAGAGGCGTGTCACGGCCTTGAATAACGATGGCCGGGAGCCTCTTAGCCACCGCAGCGTAGGGTCGCTTTGGCTTAGTGGTCTTGATTTGTGGCCACCACCCTCGGCACAGCCCTTTTCCGACGTGGAATTCGCACGTGCGGGGACCCCGCTTTGGGAGGAAGCAGCCGCCTTACTAGAAGCCTCGGCGGCTCCAGGCATTGGTTGTCTGGCGGGTTCCGCTCCCGGGTTTGGTGCCGCCTTCTCCGCGGATGCCGCAGAGTTGGCATTGCCCTCTCCAGAGGCAATGGCTGGGCCAGTGGTATTGGGGACGCTGGGATTCCGAGCATTGCCCCTGCTGGAGTCCTCAGTTGCCGCGTCTCCAGCCGAAACCGGATGGGCAGCGGTGTCCTGGGACGCGCTGTTTAAACTCAGGTTCTCCATGAGTCGCTGAAAAATTTGGGGTGCTAAAAGGTGAGAGACTGCCTGACTGCAACCCCCAGCCACACAGCCAGCAAAAAGTTAGCAACTGAGGAGGGAGCCAGCCCCTGCGGTCCGACCGCTAGCGGCCGAGTTTGACCCCGGCCAACTGCCAGCAGCGCGGTACATGACTGCGGCTGGTGCGTTAAGCTGCACCAAGGCCTGCGGACTGGCCGCATACCACTGTTAAGGTCAAAAGGTAACACCTGTCTCTCAGGGCACTTGGCCCCAAGGTACCCAGTTTGGCCAGAGCCAGGAATGGGTGGTCCATCGCCAGAGCCCAGTCAGCGATAACAGCTCGCGGGAGCTGGTACCCAGGGTTCGCTTGCGTGACAGCAAGATAGAGGATGCCAACAGACATGGGCTCCATCTGGCCACAGCCTGCTCAAAGAGAGGGTAGAGCAGGTGCAGAGCATCGCAGAATAGCCTGTCTCATACTCTGCGGGCATGCTGTCAACGCCTTGCGAGCCGGCTTCTAATATCCTCAAATCCTCTAGTGTCACAAGTAACTGGAAGCGGCTCTTACCTTTGCTATGCTAACTGCGAAGAAAAGAGGATGAATTAATTCAGGAGATAATGTGCCGCATACAGCGGATTCTCAAATGTTTAGCCATTGCTAAGATTCGAGGCAGTCAGATTAGATTCTTGAATTATAGAAGACACAAAACTGGTGCAAATACTTTCGTTTTAACGCAGCCTAGGTTCCCTCAGCTGTTCTGATTCTTTTTTCAGTTGCTTCTAGTGGACAGCATATACGGTTATAATTTTGCAGAAGCATTTTAGTGCAAAATATGAGAAGCTCTTGTGTTTCACAGTCCATACTTACAAACTGGATGTATGCTTTTAAGGATGTCCAGAGACTTACGCGAGTTTACACTGTCAGAGCGGCAATATGTCTTTTGCTGACAGCACTATAGTATCGCAGCTAATGTACGATCGTACTTGTAATTCGGTTTCATGATCTGGCTAGTACTTCTGCATTTCAGTTTGTACTCAAACCAAATCGGAGATGTGAATGGCTACTTCAATGGAAACTTAATTGGAAAACGCGATTGATTAACTTCTGCACTTAACAAACTTAAATGCCATTATTTTTTAAATCTTTTTTTGCATATTTCTTGCCGTGCAAACAATCTAAACTGTACTGCTCAAAGTATAATAAGGATGTAATTACATAATTCATTTTTAATTTTTCAACTTGACGAGATAAACAAGCAGAAAATCGGTTAAGAAGTAGCTCGCACTTAAATAATTGGGTGAAAAAACGCTTCCACGGGAGCAACAATAGCTGAATGCAACCAAGAAGTCAAGGTCAGCATCATAAAAACCGAGTAAGTCAGTGTCATCCTTGGGACGGAAAGATGTTGCAGCATCATCCCGGAATCCAATCAAGGGGTCCATCTCAATCTTCAGGTAAAGACTGTACTGATGTAAAACAATGTTATTTGATTCCCCCGCATCCGGGCAAGGCAGTCCTCCCGGGGCTCTCGGGATTTTCTATGACTAACAGTCAAAAGACCATGTTAACAGTAGGACTACCAAGCCTTTTTCCGCCCGTGGAACCCCCAAGAGGGGGCGAGAAATTCCCCCCTGACAATTTTTTCACTGTGCCCGAACGGGGCAACGCAGGCACATGAAATTCCAGGGCACCGGCTAAAATTTTGTTGCGCATCTGGTAGAGCATCAACCGAGTCGCCAACCACCTCGACCGTCGAGATATTCAACGATTCTGCGAGAAGGTCGCCGCAATTTTCCCATTGACTTCAATGCATTTTGGACACCCCTGTACTCCAGCCCCTCCCCCGCCCAAGCCATCGCCTTGCCGAGCTTTGGCGCGGTCTCAACGCGTCAGCCACATGTGCCTGCCTCTATTCAAGCACCAGTGACCATCAGCCACCATCTGGACGGACCGTCAGGACCTTCAACAGATGCCACCAAGCGGTGCTGAAGCACCAGATGCAAAAGTGGCCAAAATTCTTGATCAAGCCTTGTCAACAAGAACAGTAGGACAGCACACTGCATTTAGTAATATTCGCTGCCCATTCGATGTCATCCTGACGCCGTCGGGCTCGTCAGCGGATGCCACCCGATAGCGCTGACGCCCCTTGTGCGTGCTGACTGCTTTAACTAAAACTGTTGTCGACCCGAATGTTCTTCAACTTTTTAAGTTTAACCAATTTGAGGCATCCATGCGCGAAGGCAGTGGCCAGAAGTCTTGCACTACAGTTCCCCATTTGTGAGGAGGTCTCCGCGTAAAGTCCCATTTTGAATCAATTGCAAAGGAACCAGGTCCTCCACAGGATCTGTTACAAACGTTTTGCACAGGAGCTGGTATTAACAGGACAGAAAATTATAGTCTGCCAATGTACGTGTTTATAAAGCTTTCTATAGGAGTTGTAGCCTAGTGGCTAGGGCGCCTGCCTAATGACCGAAAGGTCGTGGGTTCGAGTCCCGGCTCTAGGAGACAATTTGTGTGCCCTTGAGCAAGGCACTTAATCCCTCATTGCTTAAGTCCCACCCAGCTGAGATCGGGTACCAGTTTGAGCTGGGTAAATTTAGTGTGGGTGTTGCAGCCCCTCCACCCTGTCAGGCTGAGAGCTGTACACAGCCCTCGGCGCAACTAGCTGCGGCTGTGCATTGGGCTGTACATCTGGTCGAAAGGTCGGGCGTCTAACTTTATTTTTTTGATTCAAGTGCGCTCTTGGGATAATTTGTCTTTGTGCGAAAAAATAGGCAAAACAAGTATTTCCACCCATGATAACCGTTCGGTAGTAATGTTTTTTTATTTATCTCATTATTTTATTCTAAATAAAAGCATAACATATCAGTGCTTGCCGCACTGATGCCGGATCAAAACAGTGCGCCCTTTATTTCCTGATCAAAACAACATGGTCAATAATAGCAGATTGCACCACAAGGGCTTCTTCATGAAGGCTTTGTGCGTCTGGAAATCCAAAGATATCAATATTTGTGTATAAATACGCATCCAAATAGAACGCAAAAGCAATCGAAAATTATTTTCCTAAGAATTTTACGAACAGTGCAACGCGATAAAACTTCAAAATGAATTTAATCCACTTCTATGGCGATCCTGATGGTAAGCACCGCTACTGTATGAAATAGTTCCACTTTCAAAGTTTAAATGATTGAGAAAACAATGTTTTTTTACTGTTTAAGGCATGACCACTTTTCTGCAAAAGTTTTACAACCGAACATTCTCTCAATTCGCCATCAATCTCATGTATACTGGATTAACAAAGCAGTACTGGATTAGCTTCATGAACTATGGAATCGGAATGTGCAAAGCCGTGGGATTCCCGCTCGGCCTGCTGCTCCAGATCCTCACTGTCCTCTTCCTGGTTCGCGGTAAGACCGGCTTCTCTCCGTCTGCAAGGAAGTGGTTTCTGCTGGTTGTGGGCGCTGACATCGCTGGAACCCTGTACCGCACGTACGAAATGCTCACTGTGGATTTCGAAAATTCGAGTCCCTACGCAAGTCACGGACCAGGACAAGATTTGCTGCTCCTGATGTGGGGCCTGAGAAAGATGGAGCACGCCTTTCTGCAGAGAGTGATGTGCCGAGTGTTCTTCATCGTGATCTCGTTCCCGCTGTACCTGTCTCCGATCGCTCTGACCGTCAGCTCGATGATTCGCTGCTACTGCGTAAAATATCCGCTGGCTGCAAAGGCCAGGCTCACGAAGCGGCTCGACCTAAGCTTGATTCTCGGGGCCTCGCTGCTGGCTTTGGCGATCTGTGTGGCTCTCGGTAGCCTCGTTGTCGACGGCTGGTCAAATACGAGTCTTAAAAATGTTCTAGGGATTCAGGTTTATAACGGACGATGTAGATTACCCAGCTATACAGCTGTAAACTCAAATCAAGGCCTTATATCAGCTGGATTTTACTTAATGCTAGTTGTGGTATTTCTCATATGCTTTCTGAACATGCTGTCGGCTACAGTGATCATCGTAGTGCTGTTTCAGTCTAGGAGAAGCAGAGCTCTCATGTCGGGCAGCGCCAATGACGGAGGAGACGGCGTGAGTGCGGAGGCTCGAGCTACCGCCAGACTGCTGGGGATGAACGTCACTCTGCTGCTGTGCTTCTTCTTCTCCCGGCTGCTGCTGGTGGTCAGCACTCGGGTTGACGACATGAGGGACCCCATCCTGTGTGAGTGCTTTATTGGCTCTGAAAGTGAACTTTAGGGCGTATCATTCGGAAATCTTTATTATTTTTCAGATGTTGCATCAGAAAAACTATCTGCCCTGCTGTTCCACATCCCGTATTTTACAAATTCGCTGTTTATTGCTGGCTCAACGATGAGTTTCTACCAATATTTAACACCCTGCATCAAGAGATCGAAGCAGACATTGTCAGCCACTGAGAGTTTGCGGACTTATTAACTGGACTCTGATTGGTCTCGTTTTAAATCGGGCTTCACAATCATAACACATATTAGTGAAGTTCTGCAGAATTGGTTAACCTGAAAATTTCCAACCAATCTAGTTAATTAGTCGTAGAAACAAAAACTACAGTTAATTATAAAAATAACGTAAAGTTACTTGTTAGGTTGCGACACAGCCGTAAATTTTATCTTATACTATAAAATACAACGATATTCAGGCCATGCTAACCATTAAATTCACCAATTATAGAAGAATGATTAGATCGTAGTGCTCGTATCATGCGCGCTAAATTCTTGACGATAATAGTTGTTAATGGTTCTTGAAGAACCGTTAGCTCAAGTTAAATCCCTTCGACTATTTGGAATACGAGTATTATCCTTTTGATGTGACACAACTAAGAAGAATGTGTCGGCCCGATAGGACAAACTAAGTGAATGATAAATGCTTGCCTTGCTTTGTCACCATCAGGATTATGCCAATATGCCATCAGGAACAACAGGGCTGGTCGTGCGGGCGGCTTATTGACATCCTTCAAGTCGAAGCTGGTGTTGTATTATTTATTTTGTTATGACACCCACCACCGACGCAAATTTAGTGCAGATGTTTTTTTTGGGGGGGGGGGGTATCACCATCCCGGAATTTCACTTTCTCAAAAATCTAGCAATGCTTCACTATTTCGAAGTTTCACTTCCTCGAAAATTCATTTTCTCGAAAACTCAAATAGCAACGTCTTGCACTATCTCGACATTTCACTTCCTCGAAAATTTAGCTATTTCGCTGCCATTTGAGATTTCGAGAAAGTGAAGTTTCAGGACCCGTTATTATTTGATTCTTTAATGCCACAAACCTAAGTGAAAAAAGTTAATTAAGCGAAAAAGCAAACAATTTTTATGGAAGAATAGTACGCATAGCAAAGACATTACGACTTTTGTTAAATTAAAATTAATTCATATTAATAACGAGCTCATACTCGTAGCTAATAGCCCGGCTGCAATCTCGCTTTCGTCATGTGCTCTATGAGTTTAGCAAGATCGTTTATTATCTCTTTATCCCTCTGTACCATCAGAAAATGAAGTTTTGCATCGCGTCAGAGGAAATTTATAACTTTCCTGAGAAATTTTTAAATTTCTCTGTATCCACTTCTGTTACACTTAAATATAAAATGCACCTCTATGTTCGTATGGTTCTGTGTAGAGTCTCTGTTAGTGGCAAGAAACTCTCACAAGGGCTAAACTAGCCTTTACCGTGACCTTTGTATTTTAAGCTATATTGAGCAATGGTGATTGGGTTGACAAATACTGAGCTGATTAGCTGGTGCACTCACGCAGAGTTCGTACAACTATGCATGGAGAACAGAGAATGAAAGCGCGCGCATGGAATGGCCTAATATTCTTCCCCTATTGATAAATAAACAGGGAATTAAAATCGAGTAAGTGAAACGATTAGGGTCACTCGAAATTATTTTGTACCGAAAAATAATATTCGGAAGATCGAGCCGCACCATTAGGAAGATATTTGAAGTAAAACGACGGCGATAAAAAGATTAAAACTGACACAATTATTAGGAACACACTCTCTTACAAAAATTGACCCGTGAAAATATAAGTAAAGTAAGATTTGGTCAAAAATTGCGAACGAAGCAGTAGCTCGTAAATTTCCGTTCAATTCTGAGTTCGGTCACTCCGTTCATAACTCATCTGTAGAAATTTCAATTCCTGGGTACTCCTTTCCATGCTCGCGGGTGACTACTACGAGCGTAAACCCGATATTGTCGGGTGGGCGCATAGTGTCTTCATCAGTGATGGGTAGCGGCGTGGACGGAGATGACAGTTCGGCCGCCGGCAGTCGCTTCAGGTCGGTGACGTGGCGCATACAGGACTCGCAGCCTCTGCCCAGGACGAATGAGTCGCTCTTGACCTCTGCGACGACATATGGCTCAGGCTCGAACGGTGTCTGCACTTTGGAAGCCGGATGCCGCTAGCGCAGCACAGTGTCGCCGGCCCTGATGCCGTGACAGGCGGCTCTTCCTGGCGGCGTATCGCGTCGTTCGATGCTTCGCGGCGCTATCGCGGGCTTTCACCGCAGCCAAGTTGCGAGGCTGTCGGTTTCGCTGCTGTACGCTGGGGACGCAGTCGTGCACCTGACGCTGATACAGTGTACATTAGCTGGGCTGGGGTCGCTCCCGTGCTCGAATCCGGGGTGTTGCGGTAAGCTTCCAGCCGGTCTTCGAGGGCGGCCCTCGAGTCAGATTGCTCCGCGTTCACGATTCTGACGATCGTGTTGATGGAGCGGTTAATACGCTCCGTGACTCCATTTGCCTCGGGATGGTACGGGGTGATTAGGCGATGCTGTACAACATTGCTGCTGAGAAACTCGGCAAACGCCTGGGAGCTGAACGGTGGGCTGTTATCGGAGACGAGCTGAACTGGCCTGCCGAATGTAGCGAACAGCTTCAGCAACAGCTTGGTGATGGACTCGGCTGTCATTGATGACATGCTGATCACTATCGGGTATCGGGAAAAGTGGTCAAAATGACGAGCAAGTGCCGACTATGCACAATGCCGAGCGTGTGCCAGGCGCGTGGCAGTAGTGACATGGCCTTCAGTGGCGCCGCTCGGACTTCTGCTTGATAATTAGCAGCTTGACGCGGAAGACAAGAGTTACACATCCGCAGCGCTTGCTCCGCCATGCCTGGTCACCAGACCTTTGTCATCAGTCTAGCCTAAGTCTTTCTTTTGCCTTGGTGTCCCTGGTGCGCAAGCCGCAGCACTGTCTGCTGCAGCACCTCGGGGACGACGATGCGCTGGCCTAGCAACAAAACTCCGTCGACCGCTGACAGTTCCTGCTTGGCTGCGTGGAGGGACCGCAGCGTGGCGTCCCTGAGGTTCCAATCTCCACGTTGGAGTGCTGAGATGGCCGCTTGGAGCGCTCCGTCCTTTTTTTGCTCGAACGGTTCGCTGTCGCGTCCTTGAGCTGCTGACGCGAAAGTAGCTTCGGAGTCGCGTTCTTTATGATGCTTTTGATGTCTCTGGCTTCTCCGATGCTGGCAGCTGCTGGTGCTGGACTTGGTTGGTGGCTCAGGACGTCGCTTGGGTTGGTCGAGCCGGGCTTGTAGAGCCGCGCTCGAATACCAGGTGCTGGATGCTGAGAGTCATCCTTTCGATCCTCGGTGGCGAGTGGGACCCTGGCTTGATAAGGTGCACCAGCGGCTTTTGATCAGTGACGACTCGGAAGCCGGGTGAACCGCTGAAGAAGTGACGGAAGCGCAGACAGCCGAATTTGACGGCCGCTACAGCTTTCAGCGCGCGACTGGCGTAAGCAATCGGTCTCTGGCTGCTGTCCACGATTGTATCTTATTACCCAGGTAATTCCAGCTCTGTACAGATTCTAAGAGCTGTCCTTGTGGCAATCATCTTTCCGGGTCTTGCTTTACTGAATTGCAGCTTTAACTTCAAATCCTAAGAAAATTCTGACATCCTGTCCAGCCCCTTCAAATCTCAGCTAGGTCTTCTCGCTTCTAGCTGTCAGTCGCTCGAATAGCGTGAGTAGTTGTGTAATGTAGGCGCATCGCCGGACGCCGCATCCGCGGTATCGCCGGCGCATTCGCGCACGGCGTGCGCCGTCTCATGCGCCTACATTACACAACTACTCCAGAGAAAGAAAAAAACTACAGGTCTCGGTTAAATTTTGGTCGATATTTTCCTCGATTCTTCGAGTTCAAAAATCCTGTTTTGGAATTTCCAAATTTGGATTCTGGCATGCTGGTGCTGGCATTCTATTTTTTTAAAAGTTCTACAAAATTCGAGTATGAAAATTTATGTAAAAATACCCACCTTAATCATAATACCACGACGAAAAACGACGAAAACGACGAAAAACGACGAAAAACACTGAAAAAACACTGAAAAACCTTAAAAATAGAGTCCAAAATAGTCTGAAAAAACACTAAAAAACAGTGAAAAAGTAGTAAAAATACATAGAATATAAAGCTAGAACCTTTCCAAATCCATGAATGCCAGCGCCAGCGGTCCCAGCGATATATTGGAAAATCAGAAATTTCTAGTAAAAATCACTGAAAAAAAGTAAAAAGTCATGAAATTCTCTGAAAAACTCTGATTTTCTAAAAATATCGACATCGTACTTTTTCACAGATTCAGAGTAATTTAGCCTTCTCAAGTCGTGTTTTAACCTGTTTAAAATTTATTTAACACATTTTGTCATATTATTTTGTAGAAAATGAGAGAGGTTTATACAATTTCACCCAAGATTAAGTTTTGGGAGATGGAAAAATTGGTAAAAGAATTAAAATTAATTCTTTAAAGATAGAATTAAAGATAGATAATCGAGAAGTTGGTAAAATTTATATCGAATTTTCAAATAATAAAGTAAAACTCTATCCACTAACAGAGAGTGCGAGAGAGAAATTAATAGAATATGGAGTTTTAATTGTTGGACTAGCAGAGTTTTTTAACTATGAATCTTCAGAATTCTCTAGTCTCGCCTCAGAAACTTTACTATCATATTCGTCAGATGACGAGGATTGAACCTTTCATTTCACAGTCTTCGACTGAGTGATAAAAAATTAAGGAGCTTTTGTTAGTTGATTTTTATAAAAAGATCCTAAAATTTCTTCACCATCCTCATCTTCAATTATATATGTAGTAGGTATTGTATTTTCAATATCCCTTATTCGGAACCGCTCACTTATTTTCCAATATCCTTTTCTACCTTTTTCAAATTTATCTTTCCATTTATAAATGTAAACTTCATCTCCCACTTTAAAATTCTTCTTCTGCTCGTCTATTTCCTCGAAAACATTAACAACTTTTTCAGGATTTTCATAAGCTTCTCTTGGAGTCATTTTAATACTTCTATGATATGAGTTATTATATTCTTTAACAATTCTAGGTAATATTTTAACCCACTTTTGATTACCTTGAGCACTGAACTCAAACCACAACATTTTTCCCAAAGTTCTATTGAATCTTTCAATTAAAGCATTTTTACTTTCTCCATAAATACTATAGATTTTATTAACATACTCTCCGTTTTCTTTAACTCTCTCCTTTCCCTTTTCAAAATGATAGAGTTTATACATATGCTCGTTATAGAATTCCTTTCCTTCGTCAACACATAATCTATTCGACAAGGTTCGGCTTTTGCCGAGGACATAGTCCGTCCCTATACTTCTAAATGCTTTTGCAACCTCCTCTCCTCTTTTAGATTTCAATGGAATAGCCCAAGCATATCTTGTAAAACCGTCTAAAATTGTCAAAATATATTTATATCCTCTGTCTGGAGGCATAGCCATAATATTTCATTCTTCTTAAAATTAATTATTTTTCTAAAGAATTTAGGCTTTCTATATTCTTTATGTCTAATTTTAGCTTCTTCAACACTCAAACCACTTCCATATAATAAAACACATTTCAAACAATTATTTCCATGTTCATTATAATTTATACCCATGCCGAACTTAACTTTAGCCTGTAGAATTTTCTTCACAAAAAATCGAGTCATTCTCTGAGTTAAACTAAGTCCTTGTAGTTTATCTAATCCCTCGATCATTTCGACATCTGCTTTATTCTTCATTTTCAAAGCTTCTTCAGGACTATGTTTATCAGCCTCTCTATATGCCAAGTCATGATAATATGCTAACCAATCTATACCATTAATGGGTATTGAATCAGCTTTCGGAGTGTCATCAGGATTTAATCGTAGTTCTAATCTTGTTCCAGGCCCCGCAAAATTATATCCCGGAATGTGAAGTTCTCCAGTATATCTTCCAGTTGTAAAAATAGGAGGTAACTGTCTACTAAACCTCCCTCGTAAATTATGGGTTTTGATATCATTCTCTAACCAACTCCATTTTTATTATTAAAAAATAAATCACTTTTTATCCAACTCTTTCAATTCTGCTATTAAGTACTTGTTTAATTTCTCCAAAAACATAACTTTCTCCTCCAACCTCTCAATCTTTTTCTCCAATCCTTGTCGAACTTTTGTTAATCTTTCACTCTTCTTTTTAAAAACACTTGACATACTCATCAATCCACATTCGAGACAAATATAAAATAGCCACTTGTCTTCATCTGGAATATATTGAGAATATTTTTCTGGGTTTTGATATTCACTTCCACATTTTCTACAAATTCTAGTATCCATTTTAAATATTAAAAAATTAAGTATTGTTATGTCCAGCTGCTTTAGCCGCTGCTAAAACTAATTTCCTTGGCGCTCTAAAACCTTCTCCACTTTTACTAACACTATCCCTTACTCTCTTATACAATTTAGTTGCTTTAACAGCGCTTGAATTAAGTAAATTATCATAAAAAATTCTCACTTTTATTAACTCATCTTGTTTATATAAATCAGGATTGAATTTAACTCTAGGCTTTGAAACAATATTATAACCACCTCCTAACTGTTTTAACAAATCATTTTTATTAAAAGTTTCACTACCAATTCTAATTTCTTCTTCATTAACATCCACATTTTTTATACTTCTAGGAAGATTTGATTCTGTATAAAAATTTTCGACATCGCCTTCACTATCTACTATTTCTCTAATCCTTCTCCTTGCTTCATCAACATCATAATCAGGCGGAACTGCTTCTGGAACAGACGAAACCGCCTTAGTGTTTTTTGCTATTTGTTTCAAAATCTCCTCTTGCTTTCCAAATTGATTAACAATAGGAGTTGTGAATGGAGATGTTACTCTATCAGAGGCTAATTGAATTCCTAACTTCTGTCTACTAACTTGTCTAACAAAATCAGAATAAATATTATTCAATTTATAAATTTCTAATTCTTCAGGAATGTTCATGAATTGGCTCATTTTTTATGCTTAAAAAATGGCTGAGACAAAAACTGCTTGGGGAGAAAAATTTCATTTTACTAAGAGGTATAAATATGTCAACGAACTAAGGTCGATAGATTTAAATTATACTAATCCATCTTCGGATAACTCTACTAATTTCACGAGTGGTACTGTAACATTTGATATTGGAGCAACCAACTCAATTATTGATATGAGAAATGTATTTTTCAGAGTTCGATGGCTATATACTAAAAATGATGGAAGTGCTCTAGCAGCTGGAGATATTGCCGACAGAAGTGGAATAGTTATAGAGAATGATTGGTTTTATAAATGCTTTTCTCAAGTCCAACTGAAAGTTAATGGAGCTGAGATAGAAACTTCAACTAACCCTGCAGAAATTAATGGTATAATGAAACATCTCAATTACTCTTATTTAATTAAGCAGGGTGGCGACAATGTTGGATGGATGCCTGATAAAGGAGACGGTCGAGCAATAAATTTTAATGTTGGAAATGTTCCAGATGCATTTGCAAACACAGCAGAAGTTAGAACATATCTAAACAACATTTTACCAAGTCTACAAGCTTTAGCTAATCCTAAAAATATAAACACTGGATTCATTGATAGAAAAACTAAATTTCCTGTAGCTGTTTTAACAAGTGCAACAGCATATGAACAAGATTTTCCAATCTTTCCAATGCTAGGATTCTTTACTCCAGAACGTGTTTGGAAGGGACTCAAGTTTTCTATACAACTTCAAATTCAGGGTGGATATCAAGGAAGGATATTATACGGTAGCTCAGCTTCAACAGACATAGCAGTAAGGATGGTTTCTATTCAATTTGTCGTTCCAACTCTTGAAGTCACTGCTCCACTTCTAAAATATGTTGATGATCAAATTATGAGAGATCAGGAAATCTTTTACTATAATCGTAGACATTTCGTTAGGTCATTCGATGCTAATCAAGATTCATTCCAATGGCAAATTCTAACTTCTAAGAGAAGAGTAAGATATATTATAGTTTGGTTCAAGATAACTAATAGAGTAGGTAAACGTGCTAACGGAGATCTCTATTGGCTCAGATCAGACGCCATAGCTGCTCAAAATGCACCAGTCGATGGAACTGATACAGCCATATCAGCAGTGAATGCTTTTACATTAAAGAACATACGCTTAATGTTGGATGATCAATATTACCCTGTGAAAGAACCCCTTAATCTTGATATATCTACAAACAACGTTAATGATTTGGTAGCATATTATCAAAGTTATGCAATGTCTGAAGCTCAGGCAGTTCCTCAATATACTCCATTGGAATTTCTAAACATTCACCCAGCTATTGTATTCGATCTACGGGCTCAGAAAGAAAATGTTTCTAATCAAGGATTGAATTATATTTTCGAAATAAATAAAACTGGTAATCAGGCTGTTGATATTCATGCACTATTTCTCGAAGAATATAAATCAATTGTCGCAGCGGACAGGACAGTTATTCAAGACGTACCACTATAATTTTCTTTAAAAAATGACATCGATAAAAGTTCTTCTGAATGATTACGAAATCGAACTCAAAACCATTAATGATGGACTCGGAATAGTAGATAGAAAAAGTCGTGGCGATATTGATAGACGTTGTTATAGGAAAAAGACTCCTGTGAATATTGAAATACAAGAGTTGTATGAAAGGAAACGTACTCTCGAAGAAAATATAGCATTCTCTGAATATTATCTTGAGAAAGAAATTGACAGACTAGTTTCTGAAATAAAGAAGATTAAGGATGTTGCAGAACGCATTGCCGAACGTAAACTTCTACTGAAACAACTACACGCCTTAGTGTTTTAACAACGACACAACACTTTATTTTTTTTTATAAAATGGACAATAAAGATTGGATTAAAATCAAATATATTTTAATTGGTAATAAGCTTGTTAGGATTAAAACCCCACTATTATATAGAATTCGAAAATTCTTTACTAAAAAATGAAGCCAAAACACAATATTATTTTTCCAAACGACCCTCTATTATGTTTAGTAATTGGAGGCTCAGGTAAGGGTAAAACCCATTTCATTTATGATGCATTGACCACTGAAGGCTTATTAGATTATAACAATCTAATTATTTATACAAATAAACCAAAGATAAAATATTATTACTTTTTATATCACGGTTTCAAAAATAAATTAAAGAAGGATATATTGTTTAGAATGCTAAGAGCTTTCGAGGAAAATGAAGATGTTTTTACTTTAGATAACATTGAGGATTTAGTTAAGGAGCAATCTCAAAATCCTAGCAATGTTGACAAAGATGCTCCTACAGTTCGTGTTGCTAAAAATATAACGTATGATGAAATTCCCAAAAATGAAAAAACAATTATGATATTCGACGACTGCATTAATGATGGTGATCAAGAATTACAAAAAGAAATATTTGTTAGTGGAAGAGGAGATGGTATAGGAGCATTTTACATAACTCAATCTTTCAGAGAACTAGATTCCATAATTAAGAAGAATGCTAGTTGTTGTGTAATGTTTGACGTCGATGATTATGATCTAAAAATATTAATAGAAGTTTCAATACAGGTTTAGATTCTGCAAGATTCAAGAGTTATTGTAAAAGAATTTGGGATGAAAATCAATATAAACATATTTTTATAAATCCTAGATTGCCTCGTCAAAATAGATTACATACCAACATTATTGCAGAAGAAGAGAAGGATGAGTCGGATATTCTGTAGAATGCAAACTATGTTTGATATATAAAAAATCTCCTTAGTAAAATGGATGGAAATCTAGACGTTTTAAAACAAGTTGTTGATAGAACTCGAGCAACTTTTAGCACAACTCTACAGTTTAATATGACATCTTCAGAACAACGTATTCCATTTAGAAAACCTTTAAATCTTGACACAAGTTTAACATACGAAGTTGGTTTAATTCTTTTTTCAGTTTTTAATATGCCTCAACTTGTTAATTCAACTAATAATCAATTCAGATATTCTAAAGATGGTGGAGTGAATTGGAGAACAGTAACAATTCCTCCGGGAGCATATCAATATACTGATTTAAATACAACTATTCAAGCACTCTTAACTAATAATGGTGATTGGGTAACAGATGCTATAGTAATAGGAGTAGATGTTCCCGCCGGTAAATTTACTTTAACTCTTGCTACAAACTATCAAGTTGATTTTACCATTCCTAACTCACTAAGGGTTATTCTGGGATTTAATTCAAGAATTGTAACAGCTTCTTCAATTGGAGACACAATAGGAAATATCGAAGGAGGTCTAGACACAATCAATGTTACTACTGATATTTCTAATGGTGGTTATATTCGTGATGAAAATGGATTCCTAGTTCAAAGAGGTATAATATTTACTATCCCATTTCTATCTGTGAACATTGGTGATAAGATGATTGCTGAACCTCAAACTCCTATATATTACCCCCTTAATCAGTATAACATCCAATCTCTTTATATAAGAATTGTCGGTGAAAACGACAAACTCATTAGTTTTGGAGGACAAACTATAACAATTATTCTACGTATAAAACAAGTCTGACGAAATCAGTTCGACATAGTTTACACTATAAAAATGGTTATGAATTGGCCAGAGTTTAAGAGAAAATTTGGAACTAATACAACTAATAATATTGAACTGACTAATTGGGCTGGACAATTAAAAATAAAACCATTTCGATGCGTAATGCGAGATGAAATTAAATCACTCCCCCAATATGGATATTATATTGTAAATATTCAAACTTCTGATGAAAACGGAGCTCATTGGTCTGCAATATATTCCAATCCTAAGAAAGTTTACTTTTTTGATTCATATGCTCTACCACCTCTACAAGAAATCATTGATAAATTCAATCATACCAAGGAAAGATATTGTGGAGATTGGCATGAACAAGTTCAAAATTTCGACAAACAATACTGTGGTCAAATGGCATTATATTTTTTATACAGAACCCTTAATGGTTATAGCTTTGAAGACATTTTAGATTCTATTAAAATAGTAGAGAAAAAATGATTTCAGGAAACACACCGTCTTGGCATTCTAATTCAAGTTCTGGAGGTGGTGGTGGAACTACTTCTGGACTAAGCGTGGTTGTTGCAGATGCTAGATATGTAAATGAAGTTGATATGTATTCGAAAGCTGAGTTGGATAATAAATTAAATGCTAAACGTAATATAGCTGATTCATACACTAAGACAGAAGTCGATACTAGTCTTAGTTTGAAGAGAAATATTAGTGACTCTTACTCTAAGAGTGAGATGGATACTAGTCTTGGTTTGAAGAGAAATACTAGTGACTCTTACTCTAAGAGTGAGTTAGATACTAGTCTAGGTTTGAAGAGAAATATATCTGATTCATATTCTCGAGGCGAAGTTGATAGTGCTCTAACATTGAAAGTTGATAAAATTACTGATATTGCTACTGGACATATTCCAACAATGACAGCAGCAACTGGAAATGGTTTTACAATTTCAACATCTTCTGAATTCAATGCTAGTTTTGCGGGATGGAGAGCATTCGATAACAATAATGGAGGTGAGTGGGCAACATTAGGAGCTACCACAAATTATTGGTTAAAGATTCAATGTCCAAGCCCTATCATATGTTATAGAGTTGAATTATCAGGTCGTGGAAATAATTCATCAGAACAAATTGGTTCATGGAGATTTGAAGGAAGTAATGATGATACGAATTGGACAATATTAATTCCGGCTACTTCTGGAAATGTTCCGGCATCTCCAGCATCAGTAGCAGCTAATGTTACACAGAATGTTGGAAGTAGTTTTACATACTTTAGATTATTTTGTCTCACTTCACAACTTGCACAGAGTAATCCTGGTTTGAATTGGATGCAGATATATCGAAGAATAATAAGCGATCCTTACACTAAGACTGAGGTGGATAATGCATTGGCTTTAAAACGAAATATCTCCGACTCATATTCTAGGACAGAATCGATGCTCGATATCTTCAAACTATATCTGGAAACCTTAATATGAATGGACACAAATTAACAAATCTACAATATGGTATTGATGGAGCCGACAGTGCTACTTTTGGTCAGTTGGAGCAGAGAGTAAGTCATACGTATCAAGATTTTTTCACAACTCCTTTGACATCTAATTTTTCAAACAATGAGGTGATTATTTCAGCTTCGGAAAACAGTAACAACGCCTACTTAGTGGTTGATGCTAATATAAATACAGGTTGGTCTCCAAATGTTGGAACAACTTCTAATATGGAAATAACTTTTACATTCACTGTATATCCTATAAAAATTACTGAAATTCGAATAGTTGGTTCAACAAATGTTGATATTCCATCAGGATGGTCAGTTAGAGCTCGAAATACTTCAACAGAAGCCTGGACGATTTTGAGAACTTCAGCATCTCCAATTCAATCGACTTCTTATGCAATGGTAGATATAAACAATAATTTTTATAGAATTTATAACTTTCTCTTCCCAACTGGAGGAACTCCTACTGTCCCTATATTAGTTAGACAAATTCAATTATATCAAAATCAAAATACTATTCAAGATTTAGCTTGGCCAACTCAAAGTTTATCAGCAACTCCTAGAGATTATGTAGACAGACTAGCAACATTATTCGAAGATGCAATTTGTAATTGGAATGGTTTTCAAAATCCACAAACTGGTGGAGACACATATCCCACGGCAACATTATTCGGAGATGCTACTTACGTCGATACAGTAAGTGGTGTTAGACTAACGCGCGAGGTTAGTTGGATTGATGGAGCAATGCAATTTGATTTAAATCATTTTAGAAGTCTTTCAGCATCATTCTTTTTCAGAGTAACTAATGCAGTGGATGGGGCAGCTGATGCAGTTTGGTTCTACGCATATTGCAAAGAACGCCCGACTACTGAATTTGGAACTGGATTATTATCCAATGCAGGCTTGATAGTATATGCAAGTGAATGGAATGATAGAATTGGAATTTGCTGGAGTAATAGAAAATCAGATGGAGTTACTCAAAGAAATAATGTTGTTGCTGATTCTGATCAGAGTGTAAACACTAATAGTATGGATAATGGAAATTGGCATAGGTTTGAAATCAATATGATAAATCAAAGAATCTGGTATCGATTAAGTTCATTCAATACCACTACAAGAGCATATACAAATGTTGGAGAAAACAGTTTTAATTATACCAATGCTACTTGGGGAACACTAGATAAAACAGGAACCTTAATGGGTTTTGGTGCTAGAAGTGGAGAAGAAAATGCAGCCCATTTCATCAGAGGTGCTATTGTTACAAGAAGTAGTGGGCTTGGTTATAACTTTCCATCAACTCTTTATCTCGACGAACCAGTTTAGTATTTTTTCACTATAAAATGGCTTTTGTTAGAAACAATTCAAATAGACAAAAAGTGGTTGTACAACTTTCACAACAATCCGACAATATAAAAGTTTTTAAAGGATCGACTACTCTCTTATTCACTGGTGTTAACATTGTCGACAATAAGAAACTTCAAGAGTTAATTAAACTTCTACAAACACATTTAATTCTTCAAGAATATTGGAAAGTTGGATTCTAAGCTAAATCTGCAGGAGGGCTGCAGGCACTTTGACGCTTGAAGCGACATCATCCCACAACCAGCGACTGGGCATGACTGTCCATTGCGCTGACTCCTGAAGCGCATTCAGTCACACTAAATACGGTATGCAGGCATAGACACAAACACACGGTGCGCAACGGAATTCCAGTATAGCACCCAGTCACGCACTCACATAGGGTGCACAAGCGGTAGTTCCAGGAATGTACACTCTCTATGCCTTGGGGGGTTGCCCTCATGGGCGTAAATTGCACAACTGGCCCATAGCCCAACCAATTCGTGCACAAGGCCCCAAATTAATGTGACCCTGCACACGAAACCGCGCTAGGGAAAATAAACGACCTACAACGCGGGGTCGAACCTGGACCAGTGGCACACAAGGCAGACGCGCTAGACCGCCGAGCCACGCGCCCCCGAAAGTTGGATTAAAATGGGTTAAGAAAGAGATTTTTACTACAATTCAATACTTAATTAGTAGTGGACAGATTCCTAAAGAGAGAGGTGAATTCATATTAGTTTTAATAAAAATTGAGTAAAAAATGTTCTCGCTGACAGAAGTTGAACCTAGTGAAAGAGATTTGTTTAATCAAAGAAAAGGAATGATGAAAATCAATATTGCAAACATTTCAAAAGATTATGATTTATATTTTAAAAAGTCTATACGTGCTTCTAATCAAATAAGGAATCTCGATTTTTTCAGCATTGGCTTAGGAAGTTTGACAGTTACAATTGTTGCAATATTGGGTGTTATTCAAACATTACCTAACACAATTCATATATCTCCAACATTTTTAGGAGTTTCTATAGGTGTTCTATCTCTATTTGAACTATTGAAAAATTTATCAATTATTTTAGCAATAAAACTATATTTTAAAAAACAAAAGGAGAAGTACAACTCCATTAGAGATTTAGCATTTCAATTCAAAAATCTATTATATTTGTACGCTCAGAAATAATCGATGATGGTGTAATATCATTCTCAGAATTGACTACTGCTGTAAAATTATATGACAAATACATTAAGGAGAGGAATCGAATATTAGACATTGGAAGTTTTAACGACAATGAACTAGGGGGACTTCAGGTAAAGAAAATATATGAAAGCGTTCGAGTAGATGCTAAACCTGAGAAGAAAGTACGGAAAATTTCTACACCATCAGAAGTAGTTTTTAGCAACGAGAGTGTTGTTATAGAAGACGAGGAGGATATTACAAAGTAAATTTATTTTTTTTAAATGGACTCGAAGTGGTTTAAAAAGGACGACATTAGTGTGAATTATGTTAATTTAAATGACATATTAAAAAATCAAGAATACGGCATATCATGTCTACGACAAGTGAAATTCATGAATTTTCAAACAGTATTTCTATCCTTAGTGGATATGGAGGAAGAGTCGAAGACTGAAACAGTTTTATGTTTAACTAATATAAATTTACCAACTGTTGTTATTCGTAAATCAAAAGCATTTATCATTAAGGTTGATTCTAACTGTGAAGTCGAATTTAAAAATAGAAGTACTGTTAAGAAGAAAAAGAATGTTGGAGAGAATTGGGATTAGACTTCGTCTACGACTTCGTCGACAAAAATATTTATTTTTTTCTCTATAAAAATGAAAGGAAAATTCCCATACGCAATTCACGAATTTGATTTTTCTTCCATAGATGAACTACGTGAGGATGTGTTAGAGACTATTACTAGATACTTAGTGAGAGAGCCCCAAATAAAATATAAGTTGTCTTTTGTTTGTGAATTCTACAAAGGGACTAATGATGAGTATATTCTATTTGAATATCATTCAAAATATAGAACTATATTAAACCTACTTCAAATAGAAGAAAATATTGAAAGTACTTTTCAAGATATTGTAGACGAATTTTATCATTGGGTAGATAGTTTTAATGAACAGGGTTCTGGATATTTCTTCAATCGAATAGTTAGAGTTAATTTGAAAATGGTAGGAGTTAGACAACTTGCTGGAGGAACATATATACAAATTCCTATTTCCTCCAAAGCCTTAGTGAATGTTAAGAATACGGATAATAGATGTTTTCTATGGTCTGTTCTTGCTAAAATTTATCCTGCAAAAGAACATCGTTATAGAGTTGGACAATATTCAAAATATAAAAGTAGAATTAAATTTGGTAATGAACAATTCCCAATTGATATTAGAGATATTTCGAAGATTGAAAAATTGAACAACCTACACATTAATGTATTTGGTTTAAGAGATATAATAAATAGAGAATCGTTATATTCTATTAGACTCACTAAGGATTGTGAGAATCCTAAAGTAATAGATCTATTACTTGTTCAAGGTCATTATTGTTTGATAACTGATTTGAGTACATTTCTAACCACTAAGAATAAAGCTATATCTGTAGAAAGTGTTTGCAGATTAAATATAGTCAAAAAGCATTAGACAATCATAAACATATGTGTGATGATTTTAATACAGAAATAACACTTCCGGATAAAAAGTAGAGGATTTAAAGTTTAAAAACCATGAAATGTCTGTTAAAAAACCATTCATATTCTATGCAATATTCGACTATGTTACAGAACAATCCGGATCAGACGAAGTCTGCGAGCACACTCGACTATTTAAAGTGTCAAAATGGCAATTGTATATCAAATCAGATCATCAAGATGTTATTGAAAGTCAATATGTTAGTGGTGAAAATATTGAGGACTTCATCACTAAGGTATTGTCTTGTTTCGAAAATATAAAAGCTAATATGAATATACACGTATCTCCTAAATTGACTGAAGAAGAGGAGATTAGTTTTGGAGGATCAAAACAATGTTTCCTCTGTAATACATCATTTGAAAATAGTATAAAGGTTCGAGAACATAATCATTATAATGGAAAATATCGCGGAGCTTCATGTCAATCCTGCAATACTAGAGAAGGTAAAGCAAATCAAACAATACCCGTATTCCTATTAAATGAATCTGGAATGGACTTGAATTATTTAATAAACCCCTTAGTGAGTATTACAAATGGAAAATATAAATTAGATTTCATTTCTAAAACATTTTCAAATCATGTTGCTATAACTTGCGGTAATTATACAAGTAGGATATCATTTTTAGATGGTTCTAGATTTTTAAAACCTCCTTTTACACTTTCTGATTGTGAGATAAAAATCAAGAATCTTCCTGAAAGAATGTTGGAGTTCGTTAATGCATTCGAGAAATTTAGATCATTATTTTTAGAGTATTTTAAGATAGACCCCGCTTACTGTTTTTCACTTTCAGGATTGTCATGGAATTGTGGATTGAAATACACTAAGGTAGAATTAGAGCTATTATCCAATAAGGATATGGTCGAAATTATAGAATCCGGAATACGTGGAGGTTTTTCAGGAGTTCTAGGAGACAGGTATAAAAAGTTGAATAATAAATATTTGAAGGATTACGACAGTAATATTGAAGATTCTTACATGTTGTACTTAGACAAGAATAATTTATATGGTGAATCAATGATGATGAATCTTCCAGTAGGTGATTTTAAATTCGAAGAAGACTTAGAATATTATAAAAATATTCCTGAAGGACGTGGATGTTTTCTAGAAGTCGATCTAGAATATACAGATGAGTGTAAAAAATTAACTAGTAAATATCCATTAGCCCCTGAGAAAATTACTATAGACGTTAATGATTTGTCGGATATTCAGAAACAATATTTGGAAATTGATAAGAGAAAGTTTAGACTACCCAAGTTAATGTTAACATTCTATAACAAAGAGAAGTATGTTTTACATCATATAGTTCTTGAATTTTATGAGAAATATGGCATGAAAGTTTCTAAAGTACATAGAATTATTTCATTCAAAGAGTCTAATTGGCTAAGGAGTTTTATCGAATTTAACATGAGACAGAGGATTCTAGCAAAGACTAAATTCGAGAAGGATTTATGGAAATTCATTAACAATTCATTCTTAGGAAAGACTATTGAAAATATAAAAAATAGATCAACATTTAAAATTTTAAATGATCAAGTAGAAGCAAGGAGATGTTTTTCTAAACCTAATTTCAAAGATTTCGTCATGTTAGGAGATCAGTCTTCGACTGCGAACTCGTTCGATCAGACCGTAGGTATCCATTTCTATAAAAAATCTGTAGTGTGTAATAAACCAATATATTTAGGAATGACAATTCTAGATTATTCAAAAATGTTAATGTATGATTGCTACTACAATGTAATAGATAAAAACTGGCCTAACAATAAACTTCGTTATTTTGACTGCGATTCCTTAGTCTTTTCAGTCAATACTCAAGATGTCTACAAGGATATGGAAAAAATAAAAGATTATCTAGACACATCGGATTATCCTGAAAATCATCATTTGTATTCTGATAAAAACAAGAAAATTATAGGAAAGTTGAAAGATGAAATAAATGGTAAAATAATTTCTGAGGCAGTTTTTTTAAGATCGAAAGAATATGCATTTGTTACAGAGACTGAAGAGACTATAAAAATTAAGGGGGTCTGTAAAAATAACGTTAGTGTTAACTTCAACAGATTTAAACAAGTACTACTAAATGATTATAATGAGATTGCAAAAGTAGATACTACAATTAGAATAACAGAAAAAAATAAAATATTTATACAGAGCATTAGTAAACAAGTCATGAGTCCATAAGATGATAAAAGATATTATTTGAATTCAATAGTTTCTATTCCTCATCAGAGGATTCATCAACTGCTGAATTAGTAAAACCACTATTATCTTTATTTTTTTCCTCCTGACTTTCTTCAAGATCATTTAGAAGTTCATCAGCTTCTTTTAGAAGTTCTTCAATAGTTTGTGATTTTTCAACAACATTATTTTGTGGAGTTACTTCGACAGGTGGTGGAGTTACTTCGACAGGTGGTGGAGTTACTTCGACAGGTGGTGGAGTTACTTCGACAGGTGGTGGAGTTACTTCGACAGGTGGTGGAGTTACTTCGACAGGTGGTGGAGTTACTTCGACAGGTGGTGGAGTTACTTCGACAGGTGGTGGAGTTACTTCGACAGGTGGTGGAGTTACTTCGACAGGTGTTGGAACTACAGTGTCCTTACTCTTGATGAAATATCCAGTTGGGGTTTTAGTATCATCATCCTCTTCAATATCATCTTTCTTTTCAACATAATCCAATAAAACATTACGTACTTCTTTCTGTTTACTCTCTCCTTTAATCCTCCATGTATATCTCTCTTTATAATGGTTTTTGTATACATCATGATTTTTGAAGAAATCAATTAAAAATGATAGCCTGTTGAATTGCATCTTCTCACTATTTTGTAAAATTCTATAAAACTCACTTTCTTTAGCTTCTCGCTGTATATCACTAAGGCGTAGGTAGTTCTTTGGAGATGTTTTGCTTTGCTCATATTTATATTTCTCTTCTACGAAATAGGCAAACCAATTACTATTATTTACATATTGAACAGTATCTTTCTTAACATCCTCAGACATAAAAATCGCACCCTTAGTCTTTCTATAAATTTCTAGTAGATATTTCATCTCAGCATACTTATATTTGTCTTGAAAATCATTAGTTGATAATTGTGGGTCGGCTTTATAAATATGTTTAGAAGGATCTATTTGTGACTCGTCATTTGTAAACTTACAAGGGAAGTTTATGTTTATAACTCTTCTTTTCTCGGCATCCTCAGTACTACTTTTAAAGTCGGGTTTTCTATTACACTCAATGATTAAGGTGCAGAGTAGAGTTGTTGTACATGAACTTGAGTATAAATTCCTAGCTTTTATTGTTCCTCCACCAGTAAGCATCTTGACTGCCTCATTATCTAGAGTTCCATGAACTTCCTGACTGATTACCAATCTTAGTTTATCCAATTGTGAAAGTGAAGGATTTGCAGTAGCGGATTCTCTAATTGCTGTTCTTAATACTTTTGGTTCTATTGTTCCGGCATAACCTCCGAGTGTTTTTAAAAGTAAACCACTTTCAAGTCATTTACCATTTCCTCCCTTTCCA
The DNA here is from genome assembly GCA_950096795.1 of Macrostomum cliftonense. Classification (NCBI taxonomy): domain Eukaryota; kingdom Metazoa; phylum Platyhelminthes; family Macrostomidae; genus Macrostomum; species Macrostomum cliftonense. The sequence goes on from CATNEM010000142.1 coordinate 2,382,966, forward strand.
TCAAACATTATAAAATGTTGGACATTCCTCCCGATTAGTGAAGTTGCTATAACTGATTCCCAGCTTCTTCTATTTTCAGGATCTGGATGAATTTGTTCATGGAGTTTTCGTACATAATTATAATCTTCATCGCTTACATTCATAACATTAGAATAATTATATCCTGTTGACATTGAGACATAATCTTCGTGTTGGTATTTTCTAAATTCAGCTTTTTCTAGATCATATACTCCATCCTTGAAACCTAATAGATGTGGTTTCATATCGAATTCTATTTCATCATTTTTAAATAGTTCTTTGAAGTATCCAGTTACATTTTTAAGTTTTGTCTTAGATCAAATTTTCGACCAATTCTTTCTATTACTTTTTATGTCCTTTTCAATAGATTTTATTAAGTCGGCGTCGGGTTTAAAAGTCTTCGATTTGACATTTCCTCCTAATTCTCCTGGTGCAGGTACAACATTAACTCCTTTTGCTGGAAGTTCACCCTTAGCTTTCTTAAGAGATGTTTCTAGAGTTTTTAATCTTTTGTCCAACTTCTCCCTTACAAAATCAGATAATTTTGAATGTATATCATTTACACTATCTATTTTATTCCATCTGAAGTCGTCGAAATAATAGAATTGAGATTTGCTGCAAATAATTTTATCCTTTAAAAGACCGTGGATATATTTGGCTATTGTTTGGTCCTCGAAATGTTTATCTAGATAAACTATCGAACCATTTGGATCATATTTACCATACCATTCTTCATATACCTGCTCGTTGTAGGACTTAGCCCAACTTCTCAAATTTCCTATTCTGACTTGAACTTCTCTAGTACTATCATAGGCATTCCATACTTGTCTACACTTTTCAACATCAAATTTATCATAATCTACTTTAAACCAATCTGCATATATTTTAAACATCTCTTCACTATCATCAAGACCTCTTAATGCAAAGGCAGTTTTATACCATACGTCATATTCCTTATTTCTATGCTGGATTATTTCTAATAGTTTAACTATTGATTCATATCCATAAGGATAATCGGAGATTTTTTACTTATCTTTCGGTGAAGATGTAGGAACTGATATTGTTGATGTTTCACTATGTTGTTGATCGCCACTAAGGGTGGTTGTAGTTTCTTTCTTTGTTTTTCCTTTTTTAGATGCAGCTTTCAGTTTTAATACTTCTTCTATAATTTCTGGAGTTACATCTACCAATTGAACATTATTGGAATCAGGCAACTGATATTTAATTATTTCATTTTCAATATAGTAGAATCCAGGAGAAGTATATACAAGAGTTGGAATATCAAAACCGGCAACTGCTTGATTTGTGTTTGTCAATTGCTCACATTTATTAAAATAGTAATGGTATCCTTTTCTAGTTTTAACTTTCCATTCAAGTGTCTTGACATAATTGATTAAGGTTTGGGCATTTTTCAATATCATCAACATCAATTACAGTGAGATTCGACTGAATAGTTAGTATATATAACATGTTATCTTCTTCAGGACATTTTCTTACAAGACCACTTTCTCTTTCATTCTTCGTTGGCATGTGTGAAGCCATTTTCCTTTTTCTAGCAATGTCGTATTTTATACCACAAGTTCCATAAACAAATTTATGTTTCTCATATAATCCTATTCTTTTCTGATAAATACTCCGATCTAATAGACATCTTGTATTCTGTGATTGCTGAGTTTTCGTCTTTTTCACTTCCATTTTTACGGGAAAAAAATTAAACAAAATTTATTTTTTGTAAATTTCATCGGTATAAATACATCTTTCAAGGTAAACAGGCAGTTTGTAAATGTTCAATTTCATCATAACAAAAAATTCGTCCCCTCTAATTCGTCGTCTGTCAATCAAATGCCATTTGTCCTTATTCGCCAAGTAAACTCGAAATGTATAATATTCAGGAGGAATTTTCTTTTTTTAAAACTTTTTATTATTATTTCATCCTTATAAATATCATATTCTTTTAAAACTTCCTCGCGTAGTTTTTTTTGTCGATATGGATTTTTTAATCCTGAATAATCAATAACATCAGTAATGTAGCGTTTTGCTAGTGATTCTCTAACATTTGGATTTTGCATTTGTCCTTCCATTTTAAAAAAAATAAATTTAGTAACAAAATTAAACAACACTACCCTTAAGGAAGATTCCAGACCCTGCCTTAGGCCTCATGATAACATAAAATCCATTTCCATCTTTTTTCTCCTCGATATTAAAGTCTTTGGCGAGTTTTTTAAATATTTTTCCACTGTAGGACGAAATTGAGTTCCGATATTATCAAAGAAGTTTTTAGCATCATTTCTTATTGTATTTGCCAATATTGGAAATTTGTCTGTAAAAAATCCATCTCCTGTATTAGCTCCCTGTAAGATTAAGCCGCTTCCTGCATTTTCCGGAGTACTCTTATTGTCTTTTGCGAATGAACCTTTGTTGTCTATGATATCTGCTCCTGCAAGAGCTATTCTTTTTGATTTGGCCGAAGACTCAACATCATTAAGGATGTCGACGAATTTCTGTTTAAATTGAGCATCTCGTGTTATTCTTTCTTTTTCCAATTCATATTTTCTTCATTCAAGTTCAGCCATTTGACGTTTATATTCAGCATCTCTCCTAGCTTGCTCCTCTTCAAAACGCCTAGCGTCGGCTGTTCTAACACCATCTGCTATAGCACTTCCAACTGATCCGGCTGCTGTCAATCCTGTAAGAACTGCTCCTACTACTGATATGAGTGGAAGAACTCCTCCATTTTTTGCCTTCATTTCTCTAAGTTTGTCTTTGTTGTCCATCAATATCTTAACTGAATCTGGGTTTTCTGCAGCTAGAGCCGTTAATAGCAGTGGAATTGCAGGAAGAAAACCTTCTTCTTTTTTAAAATGTGTTCCCAATAGTGTTTTTATTATAGCATCAGTTAGTCTAAAAGTTTTATCTCCGTGTTTAAAAGACACTGGTCGACCTTGTTGAGCATATTGATAAGCCGTGCTTAGAATGTCCGGATTGTAGTCGAATCTCTGACCTAGTTTATCAAATCTCTTAAGAAGAGGGAAATCACTTTTATTATTCAGAAATCCTAATAGTCCTCCAATGAATTTTAGTCTATTCATGTCACCCTCAGTAATTGTGTTTTCCATTTTTAAGGATTTAATTTAAAAATTTTTCAGTCCCTTTCCTCCTTTAACGTTGTTTAGACTTTTCATAAATTTTTCCTTGCCTTCATCAGACAAAGTCTGGGAACCTTGGGCTCCATCACTAATGGGTTTTGTCATTCCCTCAGTCTTAGGAGTAGTTGTATTATTATTTTTCAAATCCTTAAGCTCTCTTAGATCATTTAATAGTGTTTGCATTGTCAGAAGTTGATTGTAATTATTCATTCTACTGATCTGATTTTCTTCTCTCAAATATCTTAATTCTTCACCTGCTTTAGCAGCATCTATACCTTTTTTAACTGCTCCGGCTACTGATCCAGCTGCACTGCCAGCTTGAATAATCAATGGGAGATTGTTTTTTACTGTATTTCCTATTTTACCTAGAGCTCCAACAATAGCTCCGATGCCTTCTCCTTCATATGGAGGATCATCTTCAGTTCTATATGATCTATAATATTCACTTTCAGATATGTGTGGCATTTTTTCTTCTCTATTTTCTACAAAATAATATGACAAAATGTGTTAAATAAATTTTAAACAGGTTAAAACACGACTTGAGAAGGCTAAATTACTCTGAATCTGTGAAAAAGTACGATGTCGATAGTTTTAGAAAATCAGAGTTTTTCAGAGAATTTCATGACTTTTTACTTTTTTTCAGTGATTTTTACTAGAAATTTCTGATTTTCCAATATATCGCTGGGACCGCTGGCGCTGGCATTCATGGATTTGGAAAGGTTCTAGCTTTATATTCTATGTATTTTTACTACTTTTTCACTGTTTTTTAGTGTTTTTTAGTGTTTTTTCAGACTATTTTGGACTCTATTTTTAAGGTTTTTCAGTGTTTTTTCAGTGTTTTTCGTCGTTTTTCGTCGTTTTCGTCGTTTTTCGTCGTGGTATTATGATTAAGGTGGGTATTTTTACATAAATTTTCATACACGAATTTTGTAGAACTTTTAAAAAAATAGAATGCCAGCACCAGCATGCCAGAATCCAAATTTGGAAATTCCAAAACAGGATTTTTGAACTCGAAGAATCGAGGAAAATATCGACCAAAATTTAACCGAGACCTGTAGTTTTTTTCTTTCTCTGGAGTAGTTGTGTAATGTAGGCGCATGAGACGGCGCACGCCGTGCGCGAATGCGCCGGCGATACCGCGGATGCGGCGTCCAGCGATGCGCCTACATTACACAACTACTAGCGTGGAGTGGTGCATCATGTTAAATACACTTTTTAAGTCAAAGAAAACTAGGTGTAGAGGTATCTTTCCGTTTTTTACTATAGATTAATTTTAGGATATTTGCTATGGGGTCGGCAGTTCTATAGCTTTTCTGTTCAAATTTTAAACTTTCAGCTGCCCATTAGATTTTCAGAAAGCAGCTTGGAGTTGTTAATATATGATTCCAGCTTCTCATTCATGATTGCAGCTATAACAGGCAGTACACTAAAAGGCCTAGCGTGCCTAATTAACTTCATACCTATCTTTATCTAGCTAGTAGATCCTGACAACCACTTATAAAGGTTTAATAACCTTGTCATTAGGAAATATTGCAAGTTAATAATAAAATAATTACCGACTGAATAGTGCGCTGTTTAGCGAAATTATGTTTAATTAATTATTTATTAACTTCAGCCAACTGTCAATTGTTGGAAAACCAGTGCTTCAATATGCGAATCCTTTCCAACTCCTGCGATTGAGGCACTAGTGAAATAATTATCTGCCGTAAACCGTTGAATCACAGGGGGCATTAATTGCACCTGTGATAAAGCAATCGTCCGAGAACAAATCAGGTACGCAGAGCACTCCATTGCTCAAGCACCTGATAAATCCTTCTGGAGGATATTCACCACAAAAGCAAGAATTTTGAGCCACGATGTGGCTGACAAAGCAGAGGAGCAGAACGGCGAGAAATAGCAGACGCATGACTTAATTAGAACAGCGAGGAGCTTCAAGCTGACGATTTCTAAGCAACTGTGATAAGCTCTTAAATTGAGAGCAAAGTTACGCTGCTTCGCTGTATTTATAGTGCGTTTTTAGCCAGGATATCCGAGATTTGTTTCTCGGGAAGCGCTCAAACGGAAGCGCAAAGCGCATAATCAGCTTGTCAATAAAGCTGTTGAGAAATTATTGACAGGCTCTAAATAGTTATTGCCATGTTTTCGTGATTTTAGTGAGCAGAAGACAATCTGCAGTAATGCTGATGTTAATGGCGTACAATAAAATTTATTGATTAGCGTTTGACGGGGCCCAAAGAACTTATAGATTCATAGATAAAGCACAACACGCTAACCTATGATAATTAATACAGTTGCTTCGAAGTAACTTATTCTCAATGTTTCAATTAACTGCAATTGTAAAAAAGTTTTTAAAAGGATTAAAAGTAGTTTTTAATAGTTCGGGGCGCTCTTAGTTGGATATCGAATCCAATTTTGCTTCGTCTGAGGTCTGAATTCTGTTTGTCCTCTTCTTCGGTGTGTCGTTAAGATTAAAATAAAGACTTTGCACTGAGCCTCTATGGTATCGGTAGAAGTGATTTTCTTGACGTCTGATGGATCTTGGTCTACGGTCCTTGCAGTGATGGCAGACTGATGCACTAATTGGGCTCTGCTATCGGAAAATATGTTTGACCCGATTCTCGACTCTATCTTATCAGAATTTTGTCCGGCTGTGATTCCACACGAATTTACACAGGCTTAGCAGGTTCTTTCGGAGGATGAAACTCTGTCACGGATGCCGAAGGTAGCGTACATGGAATTTTCAGGAAGACTTATCCGGCCGGGATGGCTCCAATTACCGATGGTGTAGTATTGTGTGTGTGTGTGTGTGTGTGTGTGTGTCAAACCGAATGCCACCCATTCTGCTAATAGCTACCTTGAAAAACCCGCTTCAGTAGGGTGCGGGGCCCTCTGTCAGTCCTGTCTGCAGCAATTTCTTCTGAAGGGTCACCCCATCCGGAGGAATTTTCTCAGGCTTGCAGACCTCATCCATGGATTAGTTAAATCTGCAGGAGGGCTGTACGCTTGTAGGCACATTGAAGCTAGGAGCGACATCTTCCCACAACCAGCGACGGGGCAATACTTTCCATTGCGCTGACTCCTGAAGCGCGTTCAGTCACTAAATCTGAGTCATTTACGGGTTGGTTTGGGCCTAGGAAACGAATTCTATCCCGATCGAAGAATCGACATTATCAGACATGTGGGTTGAGCGTCTTCATTGTCATGATGACAAAAAGGGCACATCTCCCTCTGGAGGACACCCCGGAGGAAACATTGTCTAGCGAAGCAACCATGACCAGTAGGGTCACAACAATGCGTGAATTTGATTCCTATTTTGGTTGAGGACAACTTTTCGAAGCCGCCTCGAGGGATGCGGACTGGCGATAGTTCGTAGTAACCACCCATCTACGTATTTCTGAGCAGGCTGTCGGCCCAGGCATTGATCTGTTAGTTGATAGCAGTGCTGTTGAAAGGATCCAAGGGCACGGGTCCCGGGAGTGAGCTAGAGCTTCCCTGCTTAGCAAGTTAGTCAGCTAGATTATTTCCCCGGATGTCCGCGTGCCCAGGGATCCAAAATAGCTTCTCGTTATTTTCACGTGCGAGCTTGTTGAGTTGCCGAATACAATCCACAACTTTGTGGGAATGGGTAATCGGATGGGTCAAGAGGTGTAGCGCAGCTTGACTGTCTGAGTGAATAACCACATTCAGTCCTTTGGCTCCTTTGCTGTAGAGAGCACAGGAACTAATGGCAGGGATATCATTCTGAAAAACTCCAGAGAGTCTCCTAGTGTGCTGGGCATGCGTAGCAATTAGGTAACCATTTTGAAAAATGTGGACCCCGAAACCAGCCAGCCCGTATTTTAGGGATAAATCCACAAAAAATGAATCTCATTTGCGACCCACCTGTCGTTGGCCTCTTCCCTCGTGGGATTGACAACTTTGAAGTGGTGGAACAGGTTTAGAAAGCTCGGGCGTCCATCGGTGCTCTCTTTGCTCTTCGCTCTTTGCTCGATGCTCTTTGCTCTCTTTGAGGTCTTTTAAACCAAGGTCAGAGTGCGGCAGTAGCTTACGCTTAGCTGCATCCCTTTGTTGAATTTAACACCCGCGTCCATGAGACAATGGAGAAACTTTGCCGCTTCTCTTCGAATAAAGATGTCCAGTGAGGACATGTCAAGAAAGGCATTTAAGCCACCACAAGGGGCAGAGCGCTCATAATCATTCGACAGACGCACCTATGAACTCTAGCAAGAGCCTCACCGCAGGTTTTTACGAGCAGCTGCTGGGCGCAAGCCAAAATCAAACCAGCGTATGAGACAGCTGGTCTGATGGTTTGATAATTGCAGTCTAAATCCATCATAGACACACTTTGAGGTTGAACCCCAGGTAGTACCAACCGCCCTGCGCCGCTGCGCCAGCGGAAAAAGCAGATAGAGCCGCCGCAAAAGACGGGGACGAACCCCCAAAGCCATCAAAAGTATATATTTTCCGAAGGCAAGGCAAATAAAATAATTTTGAAATTTTCGCGCAAATTGACGCATCGATAAGCCGAAACGCACTAATAAATAGTAGTTAAAGAATGGGTAAGTAGAGCGAGGCACGTGACCATGGCCAGGTGTAGGCGTACAAGCAGACACCTGCATCTAACTACGACCCCAGCCAGCGCAATGGGAGGGGTTTAAAACCTGTTAAAGTCAGGCAAACCCTACTTAAACAGACGCATTAAACACTGAAAAGGCAGAAGACGCAAACGTAGGAGCGAAAAAGCGGACAGAGCCGTCCCAAAAAACGGGGACGAACCACAAAACCAAAACATAGAACGGAGCGGAGAGGAAGGAGACAGTCAGTTATTCAAACAGAGTAAAGTAACGGCTTAAAAGTAATACTGGGGTCGATCGTTGCTGTTGCCTGCTTGGAGCTCTCGCTGAAATCAGGAGCTGCAATCCGCGCGGCCTGCCCTAAAAGCCAGCTAGCAGTGGAATCGTTCAGGCAGCCCCGAATTAGGACATCCGGTTGGACCTCCGGCCGGCCGAAATAGCGCAAAAGAAAAAGCAGCAGGTGGCGAGGATGGTTCCGACAACGGGACAGCGGGTCACTCAACAGCTGCCAGCTGCCAGGCATGTGATAGGCTCGGAACTTGAAGTCATTCCCTAAGGCGGCGAGCGTTGCAGTCCGGAGCAGGGTCATGACCGAATTACGGGATGCTCCGCGGTTGATAGTGCCGACGGCTGCACTGCTGTCAACCTAGCAGGCCACCCTGGCCCCCGCCAGCTGCTTTTGAAAGAGGATGATGGCGAGCAGCGGCAGGACAGTCTCTTTGGCACTGATGTGCTCGTCCAGAAAGATTCGCCGGCGTTGTGGCTGAAGTCAACTAGTCTAAACTAGCAGAGTCCATCTGATTCGCTTTGGATAAAGCATCCTGCTCGACTGCAGCCAGAACTCGAGCACAACGCCACAGCTTCTCAGTCGGGAACACCTGAAGCGCGTGCAGCCAGAACTGCAACTGGGCCAAAAATTCACTGTTAACGGGTACCCAGTGATGCTGCTCCGGAATGTCGATTGTGATCTTAATACTGAAGTAAGAGCGGTACTTTGGCTAACTTGGCCACCTTGCAGAACCAGTTCAGCTTGAAGCATCACCAGCTGCTGTAGTTGACGCTTCTGCAGGCACAGACGAGCAGCAGATCGCGAAGTCCATCCATCTTGTCAGCTGGCAGTGACAGTTGGCCAGTTGACGTGTCAATCTGCACACCCAGGAAGGTAGCTGAGTTAGCCGGATCTTGAATTTTGGCCCAGTTGATCTCAAAGCCAAGCGACTGCACTGTGAACAGGAGAAAACTGTGCAGCTCAGACTCAGACTGTCAGATAAAGAACTCATCCAGATAGGCAATCACGCTCGGTGCCGGTGCCAAAGCATCGAGAATTAGCCGAAAACCTCCATCCGCCTTTGGAATTGCTCGTAGAGGACTGACGATGCCTAAGTCGGCCTCGAGATGCCCAAGTCAGCTGCGCGGACGTATTGGCCAGCCTGGATCTCTTCACGGATCTGCAACTCCACTGCAGGCCGATGGGCCACACAGGAGGCGGAAGCGTGGTTCTTGACCTGAAAGTTCTTTTCTGGGGCCGAGTCCGTGATGCGAAAGCCGTCGCGAATGCCTGCACTCAGAAACTCCTTGTCAGAGTCTTCGAGCAGCACCGAGCTCCAGGCGGCGACAGAGAGAGGCCAGCAGTCTCGAAGGGCTTGTATCGCGTGACCTTTAGCATAGCTGGCAGCGAGGCCGACAGCGGGGCCGACAGCACGGATGACAGCATGGCAGACAGCACGGCCGACAGCACGGCCGACAGCACCGCCGACAGCACCGCCGACAGCACGGCGAGCGGCAGGTAGAGTGGCAAGATCGGGGTTTGAATGTAAATGATTGAATGAATGTGAAAGATGTGAATATTTGCGATACACGTAGCGCTTGACGGCTTGCGGATGTAGAAGATGTTGGCCGATGCTGCAGCACAGAAGGGGAGCCTCGTGTTCACCAGATAGGTACGGTGGGCATCGTTCTCAAATGTCCACTCGAGTCCCGTTGCTAGGTAGCAATCCGGATGTACGTGAACCGTTCATGTTGCTGAGGAGCCTGGAGCCAGCTGCCTAGTAATGTTCTCGACGCATGCTGAAGTGGCATGCAAAATCGTCCCTCGAGCCCCTCGTCCCGAACCCCTCCTGCGTCATTAACTCACGGCATTGAGTGCCGTGGGTCAAGACCCACGCTCGCAAAACGTGCTAACAAAACGTGGGTCAAGACCCAGCACTATTGCTCTGGGCGAACTGCATCACATTCAGTCAATCTAGAGCTCTCGCCAGCTCCAGTACCTTCTCCTACGGCTATCGCTGAGAAATTTTCTTGGGCCCCTTCAAACGCTAACCAATAACTTTTATTGTACGCCATTAACAACAGTGTTGTGGATCAATAAGACAACGAGTTCAAATTATTATGACATCTGATGCCCTTGCTAGCTGGGCTCGTCGGTATTGTCTACTTTTTATTTTGCTGACTTGGCTTATAAAGGCGTTGTCAAGGGAAGGGACATAGACTGCTGCGCGTTCAAGTCAATAAACTTAATAGTATGAATACGCAACATCTCCCTTCCAACAAAAGTTTGCACACCCCATCTCCCCCATCACTCCTTAGTATTTCTTCATGTTAGGAATCACTTGGAGTCTCTCAGGGGGTCGCACCAGTCGGCCTGATCTTGTCTGGATCTCTGGCCGGTCGGTAGATTCTGGTTCTTGCCGAAACTGAACTCGCTTTGTTTGGTGCGATCTAGTGGTGCTCCGCTTCTGAGGTGGTGCTTGCAGTGCTGTAGGTCTGTCGGTTTTTCTCCCTGAGTCAGCTTCGGCGGCCACCGCAGGGAATCTCCTCCTGATGAACCGTCGGTTTCGTCTTAGGATTCGTCCACTATTTAGCCGGATCAAGTAATCTCGATTTCTCATTGCCTCCACGATACTACCATGCTTATCCCATTGCTTTGTTGTGTGACTCTGAACTACCACTCTGTCGTTCACCTTTAGGGGTGGCAGTTCCCGAGCTGTCTTGTTGTAGTGTTTGACAAATTTCTCCCTTACACTGGTTGCTCTCGCTTCAATTTCATCAGCTGATTTCTGCCATTCTTTTGCGAATGATCGTCTATGAGCTGGCAGCAAATCCCGGACTGGGTGACCGAACAGGATTTGCGCCGGCGACCTGCCGTCATACCTTGGCGTGTTGCAAAATATCAATATCCCTTGGCAAAATTTATCCCAGTCAATTTTCTCTGAGTGCATATTCCACGCACCTCGCAGAAGCTTTTTCATTTCTTTTACCGCTGATTCGGCTCTGCCATTGCTCTGGGCATAAGTCGGAGATGATATTCTGTGTTCCACTTTCCATCTTCGCAAGAAAGCGGCGAAAGAATCCGAGCTAAACTGTGGACCCCCATCGGACCAAAGAATCTCTGGTGCTGACTTCTCGCAGAATCGCTGTCTTAAGGCATTTATGACCTTTGACGTCGGAGCGCTGGGTCCGAATGCGTTCACAGCTGGCCAACCAGATAAGCCGTCTACAATAACCAGGTATTGGTTTCCAGCATAGGACAGTAGATCCACGTGTACCTCTTGGAAAACTCTTTCTGGTAGCGGCCTTGTTTTCATGGGCTCTTTCTGCTGGCTCGGCAGGTGTCTTTGGCAGCTCTCGCATTCCTTTGCTGCCTGCTCAATTTCGTTATTTATTCCGGGCCAGTAGAAGCTATCTTTGGCTCGCTGTTTCATCTTTACAGCTCCTTGATGCATGAGCTTCAGTTTGTCCAGAGTTTCTCTTCTTAGTGACTTTGGGATGACTATTCGTCGCCCGCACAATAGAAATCCTCCGTCTATCGACAGCTGATCCCGCATGTTCCAGTAAGGTCGCAGATTATCCGGTAGCTGGTTTTTCTCATTTGGAAAGCCATTTTCAACAAGTGCTTTCAAGTCTCTTATCTCCGGATCCTTTTCAGCTGCATCGAAGACTTCTTTGTCGGGAATGGAGAGTATCGAAATGTAATCCAGGGCTTCGCCTGCGATGCTATCGATGTCAGTGTCACTATGTTCTAAGATTTCGTCTTCTGGACAAGCTTTCTGCACTGGTGCTCTTGACAGCGCGTCAGCGTCTTCGTTGTCTTTGCCTTTGATCCATCTGACACTATAGTTAAAGACATCCAATTTCTGTCTCAGTCGCTGCAGTCGTGTGTTTTCTATTTGGTCTAGAGTGTATCTGTTGAGAATTGGTTCCAGAGGTTTATGATCCGTGACAATTTCAAATTTCGGTAGGCCCTCTAAAAATAGTCGGCATTTCTTGGCGGCCCACGCGATCCCCAACAACTCGAGCTCAATCATAGCATATCTCTGTTCGGCATCGGATAGGAACCTGGATCCCGCTTGTACAACTTGCCATTTGCCGTCTTTTTGCATCTGCTTTAGGAGAAATCCCAGACCTTTTAATCTAGAGGCGTCCGTGTGTAGTGCAGTAGGGCGGTTCGCATCATAATATGCTAATATCGGTACTTCTGAGAGCTTCTGTCTCATCTCTTCGAATGCTTTATGGTGCAGATCACTCCATAGAAATTCTCTATTCTTCTTAAGTAGCTCCCGCAGTGGCTGAGCGAGCTCTGCAATCCTCTAATTGAACGAACCAATCTGGTTTACGAGACCAAACCATGCTCTGATATCCGTTGTGTTGTTCGGTTGTGGGAACTCACTAATAGCTTTGGTAATTTCGGGGTCTATCGAGTATCCTCCAGGACTGAGTTTAAATCCTGCAAACGTAACAGATTGCTCTGCAACCTTGAACTTTTGCGAATTCAATGCGATCCCAAATTCTCTGCATCTGGACAAGAACTTCCGAACGGCGCGAAGGTGTTCCTTCTTATCGGCATGAGCAAGAATTATGTCATCAACTACGTGATTAGTGTGTTGCATTCCTTGCAGTGCTTCATCAATCCTGCGGTTGTAGTGTTCAGATATTGAACTGATGCCAAATGGTGCTCTAATGTACATATATCTCCCAAATGGCGTTATAAAAGTCGTGAGCTTCTGAGAATCCTGGTCGAGTGGTATCTGGTGGTAGCCTTTGAGTGCATCCACGGTGGTGTAGTATTTAGCATTTGATGGTAGTCTGGACACGACTTCGAATGGTGTGTTACTCTGGTATCTTTCTCGCATCACGAACTTATTCAAGTTTCGCAGGTCTACGCACAGGCGGATCTTATTGGAGTTCTTTTTCGGTTGTACTGTAATAGGAGCGCACCAATCAGTTGGCTCTGTTACCTTTACTATTATGTTTTGTGCCTCTAGTTCGTCTAGTTCTTCCTTCAGCTTTGGTTTTAATGGTTCTGCAATTCGTCTTGGTGTGGTCACAGAGAATGGGACGGCGTCTTTTCTCAGCCTAATCGTGAACTTCTCACCAGGCATTGGGGTTACTTTGCCACTGAATATATCGGAGAACTCTGATATCAGCCGGTCTTTTAGAGTGTTGTCAGGATGGATTTCAGTAGAGACAGCTGTGATGTCTTGCTTGTCCTCTAGCGGAAGCGGTTTCGGGAAGTCGGGATGAATCAAGCGCAGTTTCTTACAGGTCTGTCGGGAAATGACGGGATGTCTGATGTTGCGAAGCACGAATACTTCGCACCTTGCCGTCGTCGCTCCCATGCGCATCTCAACTATTAGGCTCCCGAGGTTCGCTAACTCACGTCCATCTACTGATTTTGGTCGAATTTCGCTGTCCAATAGGTTCTCCGGTTCTTCACCGATTAGCTGAAGCTCCTTCTCAGAAATGGCGTTGATGCTGGCCCCTGTGTCAGGTAGAAAGTCTATTGTGGCCCATGTAGATTGGCACTTTACTTGGATTTTCACCAATTGGAGCTGGTTTTCAGTAGCTGATAATATCGCTCCTAACTCCGAATCAACTGTGCTTATTCTTCCTGTCTTCGTCGATGTGCATTGCTTGGCGAAGTGATTGGCTTTGCCGCATTTTGCGCAAGTCTTTTTCCAGGCTGGGCACTTTTCCTTTTTGTGTTCATGTAGGCGCCCGCAAAACTTGCACGGTCTACTGCCGTTTGGTGTTTTCTTAGGTTTCGTTTTGTCAGAGCAGTCAGCTGCTGGACGCGTTGCAGTTGATTTACTCCTTCGATATGCTGATTGGCCTCGTATGGCTGAAATATCTTGTTCGCCTGTCATGATTGCGCACTTCTTCTTTGAAGACTCAGCTGATTCGCATATCTGCTTGGATTTTTCTAACGTCAGGTTGTTCCCTTCTTCTAATAGTCGCTCGACTACTTTGCTATCTCGATGTCCAGTCACAATTCGATCTCGTAACTGATAGGCCTCGCAGTTGGCACAACACCTAGAGAAATTACACCTGCTAGCGATTTCTTTCAGTGTCAGGAACCAGTTGCTGAAAGATTCGTCAGCCTGTTGGTTGCGTTGCCAAAATTCTCTACGTTCGAAAGTTTCGTTTCTCTCACCCGTGATGAAGGATTCGAGTGCTTCCAGGATATTGTCTGGGTCATTTTTCGTCTTCTCGGTCAAGTTCGGTAGATTCTCGACGACTTTCAGAGTTTCTAGACTAAGAGCAGTTTGTAGAGCGCATAGTCGTAGTCGTTTCTTCTGAGCACTCTCCCTTAAGTCAGCCAGTCCTGAGATGATCTCGAAACTTTGCCATGTCTGCAGCCATTGAGAAAACAAGTTTCTCTGCGACTCTAAGTCGAACTTTGGCACTGAACGGATGTCGATCTTAGGCATCTCTGTTATCGGCAAGGTGATTCCCCTTGAAGGTGACGCTGAGGTTGCTCTCCCGCGTCGCGACGCCATGTTGTGGATCAATAAGACAACGAGTTCAAATTATTATGACATCTGATGCCCTTGCTAGCTGGGATCGTCGGTATTGTCTACTTTTTATTTTGCTGACTTGGCTTATAAAAATAATAGGCGTTGTCAAGGGAAGGGACATAGACTGCTGCGCGTTCAAGTCAATAAAGTTAATAGTACAAACAGCATTACTGCAGATTGTCTTCTGCTCACTAAAGTCACGAAAACATGGCAATAACTATTTAGAGCCTGTCAATAATTTCTCAACAGCTTTATTGACAGGCTGATTATGCGCTTTGCGCTTCCGTTTGAGCGCTTCCCGAGAAACAAATCTCGGATATCCTGGCTAAAAATGCACTACGCTCGTATAAATACAGCGAAGCAGCGTAACTTTGCTCTCAATTTAAGAGCTTATCACAGTTGCTTAGAAATCGTCAGCTTGAAGCTCCTCGCTGTTCTAATTAAGTCATGCGTCTGCTATTTCTCGCCGTTCTGCTCCTCTGCTTTGTCAGCCACATCGTGGCTCAAAATTCTTGCTTTTGTGGTGAATATCCTCCAGAAGGATTTATCAGGTGCTTGAGCAATGGAGTGCTCTGCGTACCTGATTTGTTCTCGGACGATTGCTTTATCACAGGTGCAATTAATGCCCCCTGTGATTCAACGGTTTACGGCAGATAATTATTTCACTAGTGCCTCAATCGCAGGAGTTGGAAAGGATTCGCATATTGAAGCACTGGTTTTCCAACAATTGACAGTTGGCTGAAGTTAATAAATAATTAATTAAACATAATTTCGCTAAACAGCGCACTATTCAGTCGGTAATTATTTTATTATTAACTTGCTATAACTTGCTGGAATGCAGAACAGCGTGGCCGGAGCGAAATCGTCGCAATTTCTCTGGCGAAGGTCACCGTAAAAGTACCGTGCTGTGTACTCTTGTAAAAAAGTGGGCAAAGCTGAATACGCGAATTGACAATAAATTTTTGGAATGTAAAATAAAACACGACACAATAAATTAAAAACTTCAAAAGAAACAGACGAACGCAAGTTTAGTTTAAATATTGCTAAATGAAATCAGTTGCCAGACGAATTCAAAGGGGCGGAAGATAAGCTGGTTGAGTCATTGACCGATGAACAATAATTTTTTCGTCAGGACTTGGCGTACAGACGCGTCCCGGCAAAAGTTCAATTTTTTACAAAGATGCATCAGTTGCACGCTTAGGTATTTCGAGCAGCACTCGCGTGTTAGTAAATATCGATGATTTTTGTCTGGAGCTTCCTGACAATCAAGCTGGAAAAAAGGCCTAGACTGTACGACTCGGCCAATAAAAAATTTAACAATTGGTCTGTCTGAGTCCAGGTTGGAATTTTTCGCTGTAATACTCGAACCCGACTCTCAAAAATGAAAGCTTAACGACAGAGATCTGCAGATGGTTTGAAGAGGCGTCCTCGGTCCTTTAAATTTGTGAATGTCACCAGATGCTGACTGCTGACGAAGAAACGACGAAGGGGCGGAAAAGATTGGAACATAACTTACACTTTAAGTGCCAATTACGCTTTAATCCAATGAAATGAGCCGGCAATGTAACCTGCAATATTTTCGCCAATTTTCTTCCTATTTTCTTCGCAATGTGAGCACAGAACGTCTTCGTCTCAAATCATTCTAATCACCGCAGCTGTCTCTACGCTCATCCATTCAACATATCGCCTAAGTTCATCAGCTTCGTGAGTCATCGCGGGTGTGTCGCCACGTAGAATCAAAAGGCTGCAAGTTCCGATAATTTTTTTCATCAATTTTTTTGCTAACAGTCTTAACTTGTCTTTATTAGAGACACGCTCATTAGTTTAACCTCATTTGTGTTGCAATGCGAAATCTGTAGCCCATTCGATAGACAGTTTTTTATGACTGTTTGATGAGGACGCACTTTTTTCATTCGCGGGCTTGGCGCTGACGGGTCTTTGTTCGCTACTGCTCTACTATCAGTAGTCTATTTTCTTTTGGGCTTTTCCTGTAACTTATTCTAACTTATTCTAGTTATGACCTCCCCTTCTATTGTTTTCTTTTTACTTTTTTTCGCTCTGCTCCGCTGCGCGCTACTCACGCCAAGTTAGGCTCATCGGCTCTCCCCCTTATCTTGAGACTTTCCCTTCCCCCGGATTAAGAAGAAGCCAGCATCCAGCATCATCTTCAGCAGCTTCATCACTAGTTAAGAGCCAGCAGCAACATCATCATCATTTGAGCCAGCGGCATCATCAGCGGAGGACGTGAACCTGGATCGACTTAGCGCACGACTAGCCGGATTAGCGACTTGGCGACTGGGACAGCATCTGATTGGTTGGGTGAGAGGCTACTCAGTTCTGCTCTACCAGGTGTATTTCTTACTGGGCCCCGTTCTAGGTATTAGGACTAGGCTAGGCAACATTTCTCACCTTTTGCTTATGCTGAACCATTATGGCAGCCTAATAATAATATAACTGAGTGGTTCCGAATCAATTCAGGATTAGTAGCAAGTAAGCAGGATAAATTTACTAGCTTTTTGAATCATTATTTCTTTGTCGCAACGAGCGCGCCACTGAGCGGCTAAACATTTTGGTTTCGGCCACGGTGGACCTATGGCCACGCAGATCCCAGTATCCGGAATGCATAAGATTAGCGCCGGGATGCACTTTAGCGCAGCCCCGGGCGCAGTAGCGGCTAAATTAATGTAATAAGTAGGCTTGCGCCTCTGGAAGTTCGGGCTATTCATTACATCGCTCAGGGATCCGTTCGTTGACACATTAAGGCCAAAAGCTAGATACCCCCCCCCCCCCTAGTAATCCCATAGTACGTCAATCCAACCCTATGACCCGCCTAGCAAGAACCCCATAGTACGTCAATCCAACCCTATGACCCGCCTAGCCATGCGATCTTGTCCCTGCAGAGTCCCTTTAGACGGCCATGACACGGGTAGACAGCTAAAAGACACTAATTAGAAGGTGGCAATAATCCTCTATTAGTCGGGAGCTTGATCTCGCCAGGGCTGATTGGTGATGCGGTCCGTACAAGCTGGTGGCGGCGGGGTTGTCAGCCTCATTTCTGGGCTGTCAATTCTTACCTTTCCTCTATCTCCCTGCAAATAAATCTCCTTGCAAAGTTTATGCAAACGAAAGCCTTTCGAATGTCGAGAATTTTAGTTACCTGCTGAGCTGCCTACGTGGTGAAGCTAGACGCTGCGTCGAGAACCTTCAGCTGACGGGACACGACTACTTTAATTTTAACTGCAAGGTCAATATGGATCCAAAGACAACCTTGTTCAGCACTTTATAAAGAAATTGGAAGCAGTGAAGTGCCCATCAGATTCCATTCACGCCCTTGGAGCTTTCATCGACACTATTCGATCCTGTGTCCGAGGACTAGAGACGCTTGATGTCCACGCCTCAAACTATGAAGTATTTCTTTTGCCGACACTTGAGGCCAAACTGCCCAGCAACATAAGGGCAGACGTTCTTCGTTTGGCGCTGCCACAGACTCATGGAAAAAGTCTCACTGTGGACGGATTCTTGGATTCGCTAGACGGTGAGATCAAGCTGCGCGAAAGATGTTCAGCAATTGGTAGTAAGCAATCAGATAGTAAAAAATCGAGTGCTGCCATCCGCAGCAGCCTAGGTGTCGCGTCATCAAAATCGAGAGACTTGGATTCTCCCTCCTCTGCCTACGTGGCTGGTACGGGGGTTCAAGGAAGTCAAAGATCAGCAGCAGCTCATATCAAGGAGCTGCATCAGCACCAATGTACGTTTTGCTATGGAAATCATTCGCCAGAAGGGTGCAAAGTACATGCTTCAGCAAGAGAAAGGTTTCAAATTCTCTAAGATGGACAACGTTATTTTTGCTGTCTGCGAGCAAACCACTCAGCATCAGAATGCTGGTCCAAACGGCCTTGTCGAAATTGTGGAAAGATGCACCACCCGAGATTTGTCAAAGCTTATACCCATCCTCGACTGACGAGGCTGCGTCTGGAGATAAACAAGCCATCCCTAAGCCACCAAAGACGAAGACGGAGAAAGATTCTAACAACGTTTCGACGGCGGCAGCATTCGAACCACGGGACAGATTTCCGAACACGGCAGTCAAGCTCTGGTAGTGCACTCGAATCCAGCCGTGGTGATGCGCACTGCAAAATGTCTGCTAATAAGTGCCGATGGACAGACGGAAGTGCCCGAGCGAGCGCTGTTCGATACAGCAAGCAAAAAAACGGACATCCACCAAGAGCTTAGCAGAAAACTGGGGTTTGAGTCTGAAGGCGCAGAAGTTCTTCGCATCAGCACATCAAATCTGACATTGTTCAGTTCAGAATTCGCCGATGTGACTTCACCCGTGTCATCTCGTTACGAGGCTTTACGACACCCCAGATCTGTTCACCTCAAGCATCAGTCATGCTAGATGCCCACCCAGAGATTCAAAACCTTGACCTGGCGGATCCGTTTGACCTGCGGGATGCAGCTGAGCCGATATCCATCCTGATCGG
The DNA here is from genome assembly GCA_950096795.1 of Macrostomum cliftonense. Taxonomy (NCBI): domain Eukaryota; kingdom Metazoa; phylum Platyhelminthes; family Macrostomidae; genus Macrostomum; species Macrostomum cliftonense. Next base: position 2,401,982 of record CATNEM010000142.1, read on the forward strand.
TGCTGACTGTTTCTATGGTTTGGTGGAAGGTGAAGTTATCCGTACTAGAAGTGGCGAAGGGCCGGTGGCAGTAAAAAGTAAGCTCGGCTATTTGGTCACGGGTAAACTGGTGATTTCGGAGTCGCCGGAGGGTTCAGCAACGAGCTGTCCTCTGCATTGTGTCAGTGAGTCGAGAGCCGCGGGCCTGCATTCTCAATCAGACCTGTACAGAGCCGCTGGCATCGAGCAGAATGACAGTAGAAAGGACATTAAAGAATTTCCTGTCAATCTAAAGTTTTAACACGGCCGCTACTCCATTGGACTGCCGTTCAAGGATGGACGTCAGAAGTTGCTGGCAGACAACTTCGGGGTAGTCTTCAAGCGACTAAAATCGACGGTGGCAAAGCTGCGTCAGGCAGGCCAGCTAAGCGAATATGACGCTATCTTCAAAGATCAACAGTCCAAAGGCATCATCGAGCCAGAGTCGAAGACGATTCACTACATTCCACACCTGCCGATGATTAAAGAAGACAGCCTGACTACGAAGCTATGAATAGTCTTTGACGCAAGTGCAAAAACGGCGACTGGCTACTCACTCAATGATCTCCTCGAGCAAGGACTGTGTCGACTGCCATCCGTCCCCTCCCTTCTCATGCGCATTAGAAAACACCCGATAGCCATTATCGCCGACGTAGAGAAAGCATTCTTGCAGATCGCAATCAGAGAAGAGGACAGAGATGCGCTTAGGTTTCTGTGGCTGGAAAATCCAGACGACAAGAGATCTAACATTCGAGTTTTTCGATATGTACGGCTGGTTTTTGGATTAATCTCCAGTCCAGCGATTCTTCAAGAAGTTCGCTTGCATCATTTTCGCGCTACGAAGAGCGCCTCATCTGAGATAAGCCGGAAGCTTTCGAGAGACACGTACGTCGACAATCTCGTGACGGGGGCCAACTCAGCTGCGGAGGCTGTTGAGCTATTTCGCGCCACACGCAGCGTACTCTATGAACATTCGTGGATGGATATCAAACTGCCCAGAGCTAAATGAGGCCGCCCAGGAAGAAGAATGTGCAGAATCACCTTCAGCTTAACCATCAGTAAAAGTCCTGGGGCTGACGTGGCGGCCAAGAACGGCCGAGTTTCATCTAACAATCCGTGACCATCCGGCCGTTGGTTTGTCCGGAGAAAGACTCACGAAGCGCTTGACACTGTCAGCCTTCTCCAAGACATTTGACCCTCTGGGTCTTCTTTGCCCGCTGCTAGTGCGACCCAAGTTACTCTTTCAGCAGAGCTGCAGACTGAACCTACCATGGGACTCGGTGCTACCGGAGCCTCTTCAATCGCAGTGGGGTGAATGTTTAGCCGAATTAAAATGATGGTCTACTAGAATCAACAAACCCCAAAGGCCACAGAAATTCACGGTTTTTGCGATGCGTCCCATGTTGCTTACGCGGTGTGTGTTTTTCAGGGGGTCTACATTCTAATCAGGAGAAGTACAGGCTGGCCTACTGATCGGGAAGTCGCGTATCGCATCGATGATAAATACGATGGTCCCGCATTTAGAGTTGATGGCGGCACATGAGCTGGCTAAAGCCATCCACGAGGTTCACGACGAGTATCAAGGATGCCCCATAATCTGCTGGAGTGACAGCATGGACGTGCTGTGGTGGCTCAAATCAACTCAGAAGCTCTGGAAACTATTTATTCTGAATAGAGTAACCAGCATACGCGAGGAAGTCGGGCCGGAGTGCTGGCGGCACTGTTCGGGCAGAGATAATCCTGCCGATATTGCCACTCGTCCAGTGAATCCCGCTGCTTTCAGCGCGACATCCCCCTGGTTTCAAAGTCCATTCTGGTTGTCACAGCATAATGAAAACTGGCCTACGCAGCCGGCCATGAATGGTCAAACACCAGCTTCTCGAGAAGAACCAAGTTGCCGAGTAACACAATCCGTGACTTTGACTCGTAAACAGGCGAACATTCAGTCCATCATTCAGCTGCAGCGGTTCAGCTCTTTGAAAAAATGCTCCGCGTCACAGCATCGGTGTTTCGATCCATCCAGATCGTGACAAAGGAAAAACATAGCGACACCAGCGCCAACGGACTAAGAGCTGAAGATCTGAGTCAAGCAGAGTTGTGCTGGATAAGGTTCCTGCAATCACAGGACTTCGAAAAATAACTTCGGTGCATCAACGAGAGAGCAGCTCACACGCCGCTAAACCAAAACCTATCGCCCTTCTTGGATCCCCAGGGAGGTCCTACGCAGCGCTGGGCTACTTAGGGACACCAAGCTCACTGCAGATCAAAAGTCACTGATCCTTTGTCCCACAGACGCGAAATTTCAGAAGTTGCTGGTCCTTGATGCGCATCAGAAAGTTGGCCACAGCGGTGTCGCGGCGACTTTGGTGCAACTTCGTGAAAAGTTTTGGCTTCTGAAAGGTCGGCAGAAAGTAAAATTCGTGATTAAATCATGCAACATTCGTCTCCATGGTCTGCAGTACAAAATCTCACAGACAGCTCAACTACCTCTGTCGCGCGCATCACCAGCGAGAGCCTTTCAGAAGTCATCACCCTGAGTCATTTCCTTGTACTGCGCCGTCTGACAAGGGAGCCTGATAATGACAATGAACTTACTCTGGTTTTGCCGCTTCCAGAAAGGCTCCGAAGGTCGCGAAAGATCCTGAACAGGTTTTGGAAAGAATGGCAAGCTCAGTACCTTCTGGCTCTTCGTGAACGGACAGTCAAGGGCAAACGAGTATCAGCCCGAGAGATCCGAGTAGGCGATGTGGTCCTAGTCATGGACCCTGGAGTGCCAAGATTGCAATGGAAGCTGGCTATGGTGGAGGCGGTACATCCTGGTCGATATCGAGTGGCTCGCTCGTGTTTGCTCCGTGTTGCTAGTCGCTGTGGCCGAACGGCGACGCATCTTCGGCGGCCGGTAAAGTCACTGGTGCCCCTGGAAGTCGAGTGATCGGTGGTCCGAGTCTGGTGCGAGTTGCTCGCCCGGTTTGAGTTTTTGATTTAACTGGCTACAGCAAAGTTTCAAAGCTGAAAAATTCAAAGCTGCATAGTGTGCTTTTACGCTTCGTTTATTTTTCCCATTTTCCCAGTGAATTTTCTACTTTATCAAATGCCTGATAGTCAGGTGAAGTTTCTCAGCTATTTTTTCAAGAAAAAATTTTTTCCTGGCATCTGAACGATTTTCCTACGCGAATTTCGCTCATGCAAGCAGTAACGCTTACTAAAAGTTTTGGTGTTGGATTTTTTACATCGAAAATTCGTGTTTTCTTTGCTCGCAAATGCCAGAGGTATTCAACCTTGCAATCTTTCAATCGTGGTGGTGGATTTCCGAAATCAATCGAGGTGGCGGAATACTTCTTATGCCAAATCGAGTTTATTTCTTCAATTTCCTTTTTTGTACTAAACTTTCAGGCGAATTTATTCATTTTTAACTTGATTTCCTACTTTCCCAAGTTTAGTGACCTCAGTTGACCTACTGTGAGGTCACTGGGGGAGGTCACTGGGGTACATAGTTAAACCCGTACTCTGCTCCCTCGTACCCAGCCAATATGTTCACTGGCTTTAGTCCAACCCACTCACAACGGCCCCCACTCTTCATGCTTATATTTATGCTGATTCACCCCCATGCCTAAAAAAACAAGTTTTTTAAGAGTTAAGGGCTGGTAAGCCCAACGAAAAGTTGGACTTCATACGAGTAATTCATTACATGCTCGATGGGGTCTTGACTAAGCCTGTAAGTCCGTCAAACAAAAATTTCTGCAGACACGCTGCGCTAGAATTCAAGGGAATCTAAATAGCGGTTTTAAAAAGAAATTGTTCAATAAGTTTCAAAACACTCTTTTTTAAAGATGTTACTTTCGACACAAAAAGAATGTGAACTTCATACCTATCTTTAACTAGATCCTGACAAAAACTTTTATAGGCTTAATAACCTTGTCATTAGGAAATATTGCAAGTTAATAATAAAATAATTACCGACTGAATAGTGCGCTGTTTAGCGAAATTATGTTTAATTAATTATTTATTAACTTCAGCCAACTGTCAATTGTTGGAAAACCAGTGCTTCAATATGCGAATCCTTTCCAACTCCTGCGATTGAGGCACTAGTGAAATAATTATCTGCCGTAAACCGTTGAATCACAGGGGGCATTAATTGCACCTGTGATAAAGCAATCGTCCGAGAACAAATCAGGTACGCAGAGCACTCCATTGCTCAAGCACCTGATAAATCCTTCTGGAGGATATTCACCACAAAAGCAAGAATTTTGAGCCACGATGTGGCTGACAAAGCAGAGGAGCAGAACGGCGAGAAATAGCAGACGCATGACTTAATTAGAACAGCGAGGAGCTTCAAGCTGACGATTTCTAAGCAACTGTGATAAGCTCTTAAATTGAGAGCAAAGTTACGCTGCTTCGCTGTATTTATAGTGCGTTTTTAGCCAGGATATCCGAGATTTGTTTCTCGGGAAGCGCTCAAACGGAAGCGCAAAGCGCATAATCAGCTTGTCAATAAAGCTGTTGAGAAATTATTGACAGGCTCTAAATAGTTATTGCCATGTTTTCGTGATTTTAGTGAGCAGAAGACAATCTGCAGTAATGCTGATGTTAATGGCGTACAATAAAATTTATTGATTAGCGTTTGACGGGGCCCAAAGAACTTATAGATTCATAGATAAAGCACAACACGCTAACCTATGATAATTAATACAGTTGCTTCGAAGTAACTTATTCTCAATGTTTCAATTAACTGCAATTGTAAAAAAGTTTTTAAAAGGATTAAAAGTAGTTTTTAATAGTTCGGGGCGCTCTTAGTTGGATATCGAATCCAATTTTGCTTCGTCTGAGGTCTGAATTCTGTTTGTCCTCTTCTTCGGTGTGTCGTTAAGATTAAAATAAAGACTTTGCACTGAGCCTCTATGGTATCGGTAGAAGTGATTTTCTTGACGTCTGATGGATCTTGGTCTACGGTCCTTGCAGTGATGGCAGACTGATGCACTAATTGGGCTCTGCTATCGGAAAATATGTTTGACCCGATTCTCGACTCTATCTTATCAGAATTTTGTCCGGCTGTGATTCCACACGAATTTACACAGGCTTAGCAGGTTCTTTCGGAGGATGAAACTCTGTCACGGATGCCGAAGGTAGCGTACATGGAATTTTCAGGAAGACTTATCCGGCCGGGATGGCTCTAATTGCCGATGGTGTAGTATTGTGTGTGTGTGTGTGTGTGTGTGTGTGTGTGTGTGTGTGTGTGTGTGTGTGAGACCGAATGCGGCGATTGGATGTTCTATGGCTTCTGCGGAATTGAGTGAAACTTCAGTTCTTAAATAACTCTCTCAACCAACTCCTTTGATTTGATGATTTCCGGTTGCGTTTATCTTTACTGAACTTTATTTTGCTTTAGAAAACACTAGAATTCTTCCGAACGAAAGTTATCGTGATGGTTGGCCGTGACGAGAAACTTACGCTCTTAGGCAAACTTTCGTCCAAGCCGAATCATTCGCACGATATCGTGATGACTTGGCCACCTTACAGAACCAGTAAAGCTTGAAGCATCACCAACTGCTGTAGTTGACGCTTCTGCAGGCACAGACGAGCAGCAGATCGCGAAGTCCGTCCATCTTGTCAGCTATAAGTGACAGTTGGCCAGTTGACGTGTCAATCTGCACACCCAGGAAGGTAGCTAAGGTAGCCGGACCTTGAATTTAGGACCAATTGATCTCAAAGCCAAGCGACTGCACTGTGAACAGGAGAAAACTGTGCAGCTCAGACTCAGACTCTCAGATAAAGAACTCATCCAGATAGACAATCACGCTCGGTGCCGGTGCCGAAGCATCGAGAATTAGCCGAAAACCTCCATCCGCCTTTGGAAGATTCTTCAAAATTGCTCCTAGAGGACTGACGATGCCTAAATCGGCCTCGAGATGCCCAAGTCAGTATTGGCCAGCCTGGATCTCTTCACGGATCTGCGACTCCACTGCAGGCCGATGGGCCACACAGGAGGCGGAAGCTTGGTTCTTGAGCTGAAAGTTCTTTTCTAGGGCCGAGTCCGTGATGCGAAAGCCGTCGCGAATGCCTGCACTCAGAAACTCCTTGTCAGAGTCTTCAAGCAGCACCGAGCTCCAGGCGGCGACAGAGGCCAGCAGTCTCGAAGGGCTTGTATCGATCGCGTGACCTTTAGCATAGCTGGCAGCGGGGCCGACAGCGGGGCCGACAGCAGGGCCGACAGCACGGCCGACAGCACGGCCGACAGCACGGCCGACAGCACGGCCGACAGCACCGCCGACAGCACGGCGAGCGGCAGGATCGGGGGTTGTTCCAACGGGGGCAGTGGCATGCAAAATCTTTTTTCTTAAAAGCAGCAAAGGGAGAATTTGGGTTAAAAAAACATGCCTGATCTGCAAAGATGGGCAATCAGTTTTTTTGGCGCAGCAACGCTAGTGCTATTTTGAAGCCTGGAGTGGCCTCCTTCACAGATGCGGCAAATGTGGGCGAAGTTGAACGTGTTTCTGTTGCAGCCTTTCGCACTACTGAAGAGGCCAAAGATCACGTGACCCAAAGAAGACAGCTAGCCTTTCGTGCGTTGTCATTGGGCTCCCTGATCTTGGGTGGCTTCCTGGAGCCGAATTCACGCAGATTCTTCGGAGCCGTCATATGCTTGATTATCAGCTTCAGATCTGGAGTGTCCCCGTCGCGCTGTCTAGAATGCCATTGCAGCCTCATGTCCTCGGCATACTAGAGCACAACCTTCCAGGCGTAGCCGGCTTCGATTAGCTCACTGGTCTGGACGGTGGAGTTGAGTTAAGCAGCCTTTGCATTCTTCTCAATGAACAGGTCATCGCCACACTTGCTCAGTATACTGGTATTAACTGTAGTGTCTTAAAAATCTTCACTCCTGACATCATTTCCACTCCGACAGCCAAACTGCACTGCACGCCATCTGCAGCTGCAGTGTCAACTCGGCTACAGTTCCCTGTCAAGCATCTCAACATGTTGGGCTCATCAAACAAAAACACCCTTAGATGGGTGCCGGGACACGAAGGCTTCAGAGACAATGAGTTAGCTGATGCCCTTGCAAAAGCCGGCTCATCTGGATCCTCCATCCGGCCTGAGCCCCTCGTCCCGATCCCATCCTGCGTCATCAACTCACGGATCAAAACGTGGGTCAGGACCCAGCACTATTCGCTCTGGGCGAACTGCATCACATACAGTCAATCTAGAGCTCTCGCCAGCTCCAGTACCTTCTCCTACGGCTATCGCTGAGAAATTTTCTTGGGCCCCGTCAAACGCTAATCAATAAATTTTATTGTACGCCATTAACATCAGCATTACTGCAGATTGTCTTCTGCTCACTAAAATCACGAAAACATGGCAATAACTATTTAGAGCCTGTCAATAATTTCTCAACAGCTTTATTGACAAGCTGATTATGCGCTTTGCGCTTCCGTTTGAGCGCTTCCCGAGAAACAAATCTCGGATATCCTGGCTAAAAACGCACTATATATACAGCGAAGCAGCGTAACTTTGCTCTCAATTTAAGAGCTTATCACAGTTGCTTAGAAACAGTCAGCTTGAAGCTCCTCGCTGTTCTAATTAAGTCATGCGTCTGCTATTTCTCGCCGTTCTGCTTCTCTGCTTTGTCAGCCACATTGTGGCTCAAAACTCTTGCTTTTGTGGTGAATATCCTCCAGAAGGATTTATCAGGTGCTTGAGCAATGGAGTGCTCTGCGTACCTGATTTGTTCTCGGACGATTGCTTTATCACAGGTGCAATTAATGCCCCCTGTGATTCAACGGTTTACGGCAGATAATTATTTCACTAGTGCCTCAATCGCAGGAGTTGGAAAGGATTCGCATATTGAAGCACTGGTTTTCCAACAATTGACAGTTGGCTGAAGTTAATAAATAATTAATTAAACATAATTTCGCTATACAGCGCACTATTCAGTCGGTAATTATTTTATTATTAACTTGCAATATTTCCTAATGACAAGGTTATTAAACCTCAATAAGTTGTTGACTTGCTGTAAGCTTGTCAAGCAGGTCTTCAAAATGAGGAGACCAATCAGATTCCCGTTAATTAGTCCGCACACTCTCAGAGGTAGACAATGTCTGCTTCGATCTCTTGATGCAGGGTATTAAAAATTGGTAGAACCTCATCGTTGAGCCAACAATAAACAGCGAATTTGTAAAATACGGGATGTGGAACAGCAGGGCAGATAACTTTTCTGATGCAACATCTGAAAATAAATTGATTTCCCGACATTAGGCGCATAGTGTCATTTCTAGAACCAAATAAAAAGCACTCACACAGGATGGGGTCCCTCAAGTCGTCAACCCGGGTGCTGACCACCAGCAGCAGCCGGGAGAAGAAGAAGCACAGCAGCAGAGTGACGTTCATCCCCAGCAGTCTGGCGGTAGCTCGAGCCTCCGCACTCACGCCGTCTCCTCCGTCATTGGCGCTGCCCGACATGAGAGCTCTGCTTCTCCTGGACTGGAACAGCACTACGATGATCACTGTAGCCGACAGCATGTTCAGAAAGCATATGAGAAATACCACAACTAGCATTAAGTAAAATCCAGCGGAGATGAGGCCTTGATTTGAGTTTACAGCTGTATAGCTAGGAACTCTACAAACTCCAATATGTACTGTAATGCCCAAAACTTTTCTCAGACTCGAATCCGACCAGCCGTCGATAACGAGGCTACCGAGAGCTACAGAGATCGCCAAAGCCAGCAGCGAGGCCCCGAGAATCAAGCTCAGGTCGAGCCGCTTCGTGAGCCTGGCCTTTGCAGCCAGCGGATATTTCACACAGTAGCAGCGAATCATCGAGCTGACGGTCAGGGCGATCGGAGACAGGTACAGCGGGAACGAGATCACGATGAAGAACACTCGGCACATCACTCTCTGCAGAAAGGCGTGCTCCATCTTTCTCAGGCCCCACATCAGGAGCAGCAAATCTTGTCCCGGTCCTGTACCTTCGTAGGGACTTGAAAAATGGAAATCCACGGTGAGCATCTCGTACGTGCGGTACAGGGTTCCAGCGATGTCAGCGCCCACAACCAGCAGAAACCACTTCCTTGCAGACGGAGAGAAGCCGGTCTTACCGCGAACCAGGAAGAGGACAGTGAGGATCTGGAGCAGCAGGCCGAGCGGGAATCCCACGGCTTTGCAAATTCCGATTCCGTAGTTCATGAAGCTAATCCAATACTGCTTTGTTAATCTACTATACATCATATCAATAGTGAATTGAGGAAGCGTGTTGTTAAAAAACTTTTGCAGGTAAGCAGCCAAGCCTGAAATAGTAAATCAGCGTTTGGGTTTATTTTTGCTGGTAATTGCGATTTTAAAAAATATTAAGTGTGTTTTTGTGGTCAAAACGGTGACAAAACTTACCGTCGGGATTGCCATAGTAAACAAGTAAACTCATTGTCAATTTTTATGACAAAATTTCATCGATTGCTATTGAAAGAAATTCGCATGCCTCTGCATCCTTGCGAGATGCTTATTTATACAAAAATAATTATTTTGCTAGCATTTCTTTGTTTGACAATTGGGCCTTTACTATGAAGCGCTACAACTTAAGGCAGCCTTTTTTCTTAGGATTCCGGTGTTTTGATCTGGGAAGGGCGTGCTCTATTGATTTCGTAGTAGTGCGGCGTGTACTGCTACAGTCCTACCATTTCATCAAAAAGCAAAATGAAGAGTTCGTTAAGCTCTAGTTAATCTTTTACTCCCGTTGAGGAGAATCATGGCTTAGGCCGTGTAGTCTGCCTACTCGATGAAAATGTATGTCACAGGACACAGAGCATCAGGTACAGCACCAGGTAGAGATTCAGTGCTCGTATGATCCAAGGAGAAAAATCGAACTATCATTGTACTGGTTGGGGATCCATTAACTTCGTGTGGTAAACATATCCAGGAAAGGCTACTGTGCCATGGTCCTAAAATTTTTTTTGTTATTAGGGAACTGTACGGAGGTCATCCGACGCTCAGGAAACGCTGCGCAAGACTTCTGTCACCCATACGAGCGTACGCGAACAGTCAGCAAAGCGTGAATTCGTTTCTATTAGCCTTAGGTTCCTGTAAATCCAATCAAATAACTGTTTTTGGTGCTAAAGGTTTCAAGCGACTTGACTAATATTTTAAACTGATACTCGTAACAAAGCCAAAAATTACTTTGGCTTTGAACATACACGCTTTCGTTCAGACAAGACAGTGCTTGGAGTTGAAGGTATACACAGAGCATAAAGAGCCTACTTGCTGATTTACGTCATCGATAGCGACCTGTTGCTATTGCCTTAGCACATTGACACATGGATTCATCTCCAGAGCCGTTTCGCAAGTTGGTCGCCCACAGTCGAAACCTCTCCAGATATTCCAGCTTCCTGCCACTTGTCGCCAAGCATAGAGACGAAGGTGCGAAGCAACATAGCATCCCAGGGTCCCTTAGCGTGCTGTGCTCTAATAACAATGCGTTAGCCGGTCGTGCAGACTATAGAGTGAGTCTCAACGTCGTGGAAAGTGGACAGCGAAGCTGGTGGCGTAATGGTGCGACAAATATTGCTAGGTAATGCTGACAGCGGCACCTACACTACGAAAGCGCTACACAGCAAATGATCAAGCTGTTGCAGCCTCCAAGTGGCGTTCTGACTGAGCGCGTTTTACTGCCTAGAACCTGTCTTGCAGTCCAAGAAGGCAGCAAGCACAGCTGGGGGCTTGCAGAATCTGGAGTTAAGTGGCACCATTGCCCTGCCTCTATATTAATTCCTCCAGCACTCCATTGTTGCCGCGTATCGTTTGGCGTCACGAACAGCGACAGCTTGGACCTAAGTAAAATTAAGCTTATGTCTCTCATCACGATCATTGTTATACTGTCGGGTTTTTTACAAGCCTCCAACTTTTTTACTTCTTGCTTAGCACTTTAGTTGCAGCCATATTATCATCGATGTTCCTTTCTTTCTGTCATCCATGTTTCGGCAATCTTTCATTTTACGATACCTATGCTTTCAAAGCGACTGTCAATGCAGGCTGCGCGGGCTTTAAGTCCAAGCGGATGCGCTCTTATTGAGTTACCATGCACCAAAATTACAATTATCAACAAAGTAGTCTTATCTTAAACTGACTATTGGTAGCAGATTATGGTAAAGATCAACTAATTGCCTACATAGGTCTTCCACTGCGACTAAGTCAATTCTGGGTGCATTTCTGCCGCTCAGCCGACCGAAAAACTAGATCCGCTGATTCAACAGACAAATCAATCAACAGCATCCGGAGCCGCTGCCGTTCCGCTTCTGACTACAACCTCGATTGTCGGAATTTCCGAATTCTTGATTCCCGATTCGTCTTTCCCGAAGTCGAAAAAGTCTAAGTACTTCGGCGCAACCTTACCAGAGCTGTCGTTCGCAAACGTGATGGGCTCAATTCCTTCCAGCGAGGCGCCTATATACACAACGGCCCAGCTCTTAGAGAGTACGCATGGTCCGGGTTTCTGTGCCGTTATTATGCTGGGGCAGCATGAATTTTTGATAATGAAAATGCAATTATTATGCCATTTGGCATAAAAATTAAAAAAAAATCTAAAAACCGTAAACAAGAAACGCCTGATACGAGGAGCGAGCCGATCGCTTCGCTCGGAGATTCTGTGTGGCTCATCTCCTCGTATCAGGCGCTTCTTGTTTATATTTTTTAATTTAACTTCGACCAAGGTAGGTAACCAAAAGTTGTGTAAAATAATTGAAATTATAATTGGTTTATTGGCATTATAAAATTTGCCTTTTTAATTCATATGGAATAAACTGCCCAGCGAAAAAACCACAGAGCTATGGCATTTTGCACCAACAGAAGGCCGCATGCTTTTAACTTCTTTTTGAAATGTCTTGGCTTGCCGATCCTCCTCGATCGGATGCCAAAACTAGAACTTTTTGGCATCGAGAAAGACGCACAACAACAAAAGGTCAACTTAGCGATTGCTCGCCTCGGTTACACGGAACAATGATGGCCACCGGTCAGTCAGTCTGCCTTTCAAGAGAACGAGCGGAACTCATGCCGTCAAACTTCAGCCAGGCCCTTAAGCGAGCGCACGCCACTAACCGCCGATTAAGCATACCCAGAACGCGCTGCCTACTACGCCGATTTTAACAAACGAAAGGAGGAAGGCGTCCTAAAGATACGAGTAGTCGACCCATTCAAGCAAACCGTCAGGCCTCCAGTCCTCTGCATCCTTGCCCCACTTCCTTGTCGCCAAAGATAGCTAGCTTCAATGCAACAAAGACCCACTGCACATAAGGTTGAAAATAGATTGATTGTCCGAAAATCAAGCTTAAGCCCTGATAGCGAAAAACAGCAGTGTGTAACACAATTATACGCTCGTAGAACCACGTTCAAAGACTAAAAAAACACGCGAAGCTAGACTGGTACAGTCATAATTTCTTAATTGTATTTTTTGACTGATAAACCAACGGTTTAGGAAGCAAAGTAAGAAAAAAATTTCTTTGCAAAATAAGAAATAAGGTATAAAAATCCGGATCTAGCTAGTAATGAATAGAGCTGTTAATTCCCATGCTCAATGTGTTCTGGATTCCGTCCACTTCCGTGTATGCCATTATAACTAATGCTGACGTGTCCATCGTGTTATTTTTCCGCATTTAGTCATGTAATAAACAGGCATTTTTAGGTGCGCACCAATGCTATCCGGTCTGGTCTAGTGTTTTTTGTCAGACTAAGCCAGCACTAACAGATCTGTAAAAAGTTTCTTTTTAAAGTGTACGCTGATGCCTGTATGCCTACTTAAAGTAGAGTGTACAAAAATTTGAGATTATTTTAATCAATGGAGAAAAACAAAAGCGAAATTATAGCTCTAATTTAAAGTAAGTTTTACCTAATACTTTCACGACGCATTCACCAATCCGAAAGGTCATAAATCATATTTCAAGAGAACAAGCGGCGTATTTTTATGATCCCAGTGTCCCGATAAGATCTCAATGTAGTTAGGTGTCGATGACACTGAGCCAATCAAAATATTGAGTGATTTCACTATCTAACCATATTCCCTACATTCCCCATTTTTTAATTTAGCAAAAGCTAACAGTTTAACAATCCAAATAATTCGCAATCTCTGCAATAAATACTTCCCTAGGATATAGAGAATTCCCAAGCTTAGCCTAGGGAAGATGCTAAGAAGTAAATAAAAATAGTTACTTAAAAATACTTATTGTAATGAAAAAACGCGATTCAACAAACTGCCAGGTCCAACGACCGTCTACAGCACTAAGACAATCATTTATTCGAATTCAGTGTATAAAATAATATGATCAGCAAAACAAATCATGACTTACACGTGTGAAATTAGGAAAACAGATTAAATTAACTCGACATACTACTACAAGTAAACCCAGTGTCAGAATTGTCAACTTGGTGCAGCTTTCCAGCACATCAGCCGCTGCCATCCTCATTTGAAGCCGTTGGCTGCTGCTGCTGCTGCTGCTGCCAGCTAGGGACTGACGGCCCGCCGAGTTGGTGCAGATCTTCGCGCGACAGAAGCAGCCGCTGAACCGACTCAACCGCCTGACGGGTCTTGGCCTGTTCGCCCTCTACGAAAGTGAGCATGTTGGCGACCTGGTCCAGTCTGTAGTGACAAGCAAATGTTTGACGTCAGTTTGCACAAATAAATTTATTTAAAACTGGCTCAGACCTTTTTTATGATAAGATGGGTGTTTGGTTGCCAAGAAACCTAAGGATCTGGGAGTTTGGTTGCCCGGCAAACTGAGGATCTAAGAGTTTGGTTGCCAAGCAAACTAAGGATCTGGGAGTTTGGTTGCCAAGCAAACTGAGGATCTGGGAGTTTGGTTGCCAAGCAAACTGAGGATCTAAGAGTTTGGTTGCCCGGCAAACTGAGGATCTAAGAGTTTGGTTGCCAAGCAAACTGAGGATCTGGGAGTTTGGTTGCCAAGCAAACTGAGGATCTGAGAGTTTGGTTGCCCGGCAAACTGAGGATCTGGGAGTTTGGTTGCCAAGCAACCAGAGGATCTGGGAGTTCGGTTGCCAAGCAAGCTGAGGATCTGGGAGTTTGGTTGCCCGGCAAACTGAGGATCTAAGAGTTTGGTTGCCAAGAAACCTAAGGATCTGGGAGTTTGGTTGCCCGGCAAACTGAGTATCTAAGAGTTTGGTTGCCCGGCAAACTGAGGATCTAAGAGTTTGGTTGCCCAGCAAACTGAGGATCTAAGAGTTTGGTTGCCCGGCAAACTGAGGATCTAAGAGTTTGGTTGCCAAGCAAGCTGAGGATCTGGGAGTTTGGTTGCCCGGCAAACTGAGGATCTAAGAGTTTGGTTGCCAAGCAAACTGAGGATCTAAGAGTTTGGTTGCCAAGCAAACTGAGGATCTGGGAGTTTGGTTGCCAAGCAAACTGAGGATCTAAGAGTTTGGTTGCCCGGCAAACTGAGGATCTAAGAGTTTGGTTGCCAAGCAAACTGAGGATCTGGGAGTTTGGTTGCCAAGCAAACTGAGGATCTGGGAGTTTGGTTGCCAAGCAAACTGAAGATCTGAGAGTTTGGTTGCCCAGCAATCTGACGAACTGGGAGTTTGGTTGCCAAGCAAATTGAAGATCTGGGAGTTTGGTTGCCAAGCAAACTGAGGATCTGGGAGTTTGGTTGCCAAGCAAACTGAGGATCTGAGAGTTTGGTTGCCCGGCAAACTGAGGATCTGGGAGTTTGGTTGCCAAGCAACCAGAGAATCTGGGAGTTCGGTTGCCAAGCAAGCTGAGGATCTGGGAGTTTGGTTGCCCAGCAACATGAGGAGATTTTTTTAAGTTGCATGCACTAAAAAACTCTCCAATTTACCTGCTCTGCGCGTGGGCGAGCTTTTCACCAGTCTCCCGTTGAGCCACAGCCACGGTGCACACCTTGGCAAACAGCTCGTGTATGGTGGGCCCGCCTAGCAGGGAAGCCAGATTGCGCCATGACTTGCTAAGGCGGCGGCGCAGTAGGAACATTACAATTAACAGCGCGCCTGTCCAGAACACACTGAGTCTAGCTTGACGAGTCAGTGCCTGAAATCATTTGTATTTTTCAACTAATTATCCACCTTAGCTGTCACCATGGTTACTAATGTTTTTATTTATTTTTTTGTCTTCAGTGGGTGAAAATGAAAATTAAAGCACATATAAAAACTGTCTACAAGCAAGTCAAGTAATGAAATTGAAACATTAATATAAGACAATGCAGATAATTAAAACAAAAGCAAGATAACTTACAAAAATACACCAATAATTTTAAGAGCTTATCTTAGAAAGCAGCATTTTACTTAAAAATTAGTAAAACAGATTAAATTGAGCAACAATTAAGCTTAATAGTAAATCCATAATAAATTGTAAAGATTAGAATCAAATTCAAAATACAAATCATGACAATTATAAACCAATAAGAATTTGACATTTGGTTTGCTATAGTTGTCATTGAGAGTTTCATGATAAATTCCAGGCCAGTTGAATTAATTAATAGCTGAAAAAATAGGGAGGATTATAAAGCCAACCTTGTACAAGCAGAAATATTAAAGTAAAGCTTAGAAAAGAAGATATCTAATTGTAATTTTTAATTGCTTCTTTAATTTTGGCTAATTGCTACATTATTCTATAATCTTTAAATGGATAAATCTACCAAATACTAATTTAAAATAAAGAATTTTGCAAATATGGATAGCAAAGAACTTTTTTAAGCTCCAGTCAGGCACAAACTGAGTGTAAAAATGCAAAATTGAGTGTAAGTATACACAGTTCGGCTGGAGCCTGAATTTGAGGTAAGAAAATGCCCATTAAAACGGCCACTGTAGTGTGATAGAGGAACATCTCAGCTGTCCAGGGAATGTTTTCTTATAATCATATCGGTTTGTCTTGGCTAGTTATCTCTAATTATGTTAATTAGCTCACATTAATTAGCAGTTTTTGATCAGAATCCATGTGGCGGGAGCCAGAATTCTGCTCAAGCTTGGATACTGATGTACTCTCACTCACTGTATCTCTGCACAATACCGTCACCTGAATGTACATGCATGCCATATGTACTTGTGCTGGAGAATGGCTTTATTGATTGCTATCATCATAGAATGAACTCTTACACCCTAATATAATGCGCAACTAGCGCACAAGTCAGGACCAACTTCTGACTCAACAAAGCACTCACACGTCAGTCACTAGATACTTTCATTACATCAGATTCATCTTGCAGCTACCACTTCCTGAGATTTCAATTTTCTGCAATATGCCGAATGCAAAAAAATCACATGAAGAGTGCAGACAGAGCCTGTGCTTGCTCTGCTTGCGGAAAGCCTCCCGCTTGCTTTCTTTGGTTGCCAATTTTTCTGTTGAGAATTTGGTGCTGAGTTTTGCATCTGTACAGCATATTCTGCTGACCGGCTTGTGTGAAGGATGTCGACGCATCATCTTGTCGCTTGCTGGTCCAGTGCCTCACCAGTTGCCACCAAGGCTTAACTATGAGCAGATGGTAGCTGACATGCAGAGTCTGCCTCCATCTACAAGAAACAACCCGCATTGCTCCTGCGAACTGTGCAAACTTGCCAGATCAAAGAATAGCAGCAAAGCGACAGCTTCTGTCAGCTTGTACAGTACTGGCGCTGCTGCAGCTTGTCCAGGACAACATTGAGAACATCCGCTGTCGGCAGCTGATGCAGCGCATCTGCAGCTTGTTTGTTCGTTTTGTTGATCCGAAATTAGCTGAGGCAAGAATCACAACTGCACAAGATCAACGAGAGTGGCCAATCTGCAGCAGGGCGTCAGTCCTGACACACAAGGCATGCTGGCCAGCAGCTGCATAGCAGCAAAGACTGCAGCAAGTGGCTCCATCTGTGTCTCTTTGCCGCGGATGCAAGGCGGTCGCCCAATGTGCGTGAGCATTGGTGCTGATGACGGCAGCATTGGCAATGATGCAGCCACTTTTCCTGCAACATCCATCAGCACAATGAAGACACTGAAAGGTGTGCTGAATCTCAGTGACAATCAGACGTTGAAGGCCGCACAGGTACTGTGAGCTGGTGCGAGCTCTTCCCGAGCAGTTGAGTCTCGGCTGAAAGAGTCACTGGTGACTCAAAGTCGTGCATTGGAGGACTTTTTTCAGCTTCAGACACTGCAATTCAAGCTGCCATCCTCTGCAATTGGTGATTGTGCCGCTGTCCTCTGCACTGACCCTTCGCGCCTTGTTGAATTCATTGTGCAACAGCGAGGCGCCTCTGACTTCGAGTGCAGGCTGAGGCTTGATGGTGGTGGTGGATTTTTTAAGATTTGTGTGTCTGTTGTTGCGTCCAGCTCTGGGCACAGCCACACGGCGCTGCTGCAGCGCACAGCAGTGTGTGCCACCATTCAAAGTTCAGGGATGCCAGAGTGAAGAAGATTCTGGTTCTTGCAATCGTCAATGACATCCCAGAAACATACCATAATGTAAAAATGCTACTGCAGGCTGTTTCCGTAGCGGATCTGTCTGCTGTGACAGTCACGGATATGAGCTGGCCAAAATTCTCTGCAGCCTCTAGCCTCACTTGAGCTCTCATCCCTGTCCATACTGCGAGTCTGCTGTGCTGCTCACGACATGAGGCAGACCGCGAACCCTTGGCAGAATTTGGCAGAATGTGCAGGAGTTTGATTCTGCTGGACAAGTATGGAGCAGAGCAAAGCAATTCATGAACTGTGTCAATCTGCCGCTGTTAGCTGGTGATGACGACCAAGAAATTCTGATGCTGCTGCCCACTCCTGAACTGCATCTTCTTGGAATCAGCAACAAGCTGCTGGATTCCTTGAACGAAGCTTGGGGCGAAGGCCGCGGATTTGCATGGGCACAATCACATGGCATTGTGCGAGCGGGATACCTAGGCGGCACAATGGAAGGCAACGCTTGCCGCAAATTGTTTCTGAAGGCCGAGATTCTTCTTGCTGATGTTCCTCATGCACTGTGGCCATTTGCGCAGTGCCTAATTTGCTTTAACAGCATTGTTAGTGGAGCATTTGGCCAAGAATTGGCCCAGGATATTGGTGACTGAATCGAACAGTTTGGAGCTGCGTACATGGCACTGGGCTTGGCTGTCACGCCAAAAGTGCATGTCTTCCTATGCCATATGAGCGACTTCTGCTACCGCACAGGTCATGCTCTTGGAAACTGCAGTGAACAGGCTGTAGAGACCGCGCACTCAGACTTTGAACGGACATGGCAGCGCTACAGGCTGCCAGCCAATCACCCACAGTATGGCAAGAATCTGCTGCGGGCCACAGTGGCGTACAACAACTGGCATATCTGATGCAGTGCTGGATTTGTCATTTTGTGACCCCTCTTTACTGGCACTATTGCCACCAATAAAGCACTAGTTATTTGTTGTGTGTTATTTGTTTTTGTTAGTTATTTTAGGCACTGTGCATATGTTTAGGGAGAGTTTTCAGTGTGCATGGACAGATTAATAGAAGCCGAAAAGTGCTGTTAGTTCCTGCATTCTTTGTTACTATAGAAACATGTAATACTAATAATATAACATAAAAAATAAATATGCACTCACTACAAAAGTGGCTTTTAGAACTGATTTATCTTCAAGGGAAGGCCTAATTCTGTGCTTGTTGGCTAATTAAGTAGGCTAATTTACATAATTGGAGATAACTAGCCAAGACAAACCGATATGATTATAAGAAAACATTTCCTGGACAGCTGAGATGTTCCTCTATCACACTACAGTGGCTGTTTTAATGGGCATTTTCTTATCTCAAATTCAAGCTCCAGCCAAACTGTATATAAAAATTGGAAGAGAATACTAAAAAACATAGCAACCTTAGGCCATAGTCAGGAAGGTGTCAAGTGCACGCCGGAATGGATTTTTAGAGAAAGTATTGGTGTACGCCAATGTAGGCCAATTTTTTAAAACCCGATATGCCGAGTATGCTGATTTTGAAACTTTTGAAGTTTTATGGAATCTTACGATATAGATAAACAAAAGTTTCCATTTTATGGACCTAATATACATATAGATGAAATTAAAGAATATTATTTTTGCAGCCTAAATATATGCAACTAAATAAATATTTTGTGATAAACTTTGTGACTTTTCTAGTTGAAAGCTTTTTAAAATGTTAATTCTAATTCCATGATAAATTGTAGATGGCAATATATATCTAGATGTTATGCTATCATTATGTACGCCAATTTTCAAAATACTTGTCCAATGTATGCCAAAATTGTACACCTAAATATTTGGCATACACAGTGTACGCTGGAAAATTCAAGCAAAAAGGCCACCTTCCTGACTATGGACCTTAGGAAGATATAGGCAAGAAGTGGTTTGTGGGACCTTTTTTGGTCCCTTTAACAATTTCCCTAGGTGATTAGCAAATTTTGTTTCAATAAAGTTGCATTGGTTGATTTATACCACTCCATTTTTGGAATCAAATTTCAGGATGCAATTCTTAAATTCAAGATGCTATAGCATCCCTATAGCACAAAAAATAAACCCAGTTTATTTTCTAATTCATAAAGTAAGCTATTAACTTAGATACAGGTTATAAATAGGCTTATGGCCTAATTAGGTTAGCCTAATGGATCAAATTTAATTGATATTATATTATTAGTAATAAAAAAATAATAAAAATCATGTCCCTACCAGGGCCCTAATAATAGGGACATATTCTGATGATTGTGATGATGTGATTTATTACTAGGGCCTGGCTAATTTCTAAACATTCTTAACTATATATGCAATTATGCAGCAAGCCTAATTCATAATTTCATAAGATGTTACAATAGTCAATAGAGATTAGACAAGGATACTAATTTTTCTGCTAAATTGTTAGCTAGCTAGTATGATATGGCAATTGTAAGCATTTACCTTGCTGCCTGGAAATTGCCATTTCTCAAAATTGATATTAGGCCTAGCCCTAGTATTGACTATTGACACTGTTATTTAAACCAATTAAGGTGATGCTTGTAAATGGTTG
Organism: Macrostomum cliftonense; assembly: GCA_950096795.1. NCBI lineage: Eukaryota > Metazoa > Platyhelminthes > Macrostomidae > Macrostomum > Macrostomum cliftonense. Next base: position 2,421,957 of record CATNEM010000142.1, read on the forward strand.
AACAAACTTATTTGAGTAAAAAGATTTTCTTTGATACTTATATCCTTTTTTATTGTCAAAAAATATAATGTACTGATAGTATATAGATACCTAGCTCGAAAAATAAAACGCTTTATCAGTAGAATATATCTATACTCTATTGGTTAACAAAAAAATTGGGTCGGTTGGTCCGATTTCGAAGAGAATTCAGAAGTTAAATCTAAACATCGAATATAACCAATTTGATCATGAGAAGCCTCTTTCCGCCATGTTCTCTAAATTCTGAGGAGGCTGCTCGACATAATAGCCTAGAGAATTATAATTAGCTTCAGCGTTCAGAAAAATTCGTTCCGATAGTCAAGGTGATTTGAATGATTTTTTGAGTTATTGCATTTAATTCAATTTTTGGCTGCTTAGTTCAGTGCTAGCATTGAGGCTGCCACCCATCCATTTTAAAGCTCAGATAACTTTTAATGTGTCAGATCTTGCGCGAGTCTGTACTAAAATAAATCAGCTCCACACAAGAGCATTAAAGCAAGACACCACACCAAAGGCTTAGGCTTAGGGATTCGGCAACAATGTGTGACGATAATTTTAGCCAAATGACTGAGACGGAGTGTAGCGGCAGCAATTTGATGATTGTTATACAGATGAATTCTTCTCGTAGTAAATTCTTTTAATTGATACACGTTTATTGCACTACGGCGCACGACAGATTGGGGAGAAAATATAATTGGTAATGGCTGGAGGCTGGAGGCTTAAATAGTCATCATGTAGACTACATAAGCGCGCCAGCTAGGGAGCACGGCAGCGAACCACCCGCAAGACACCCCAACACAGCCCTGTGAGACGCAGTCAGAACCCGCAATAGCGCCGCGCAGCCCTGCACACAAAACCCACAACAGAAACAGCGCGAACCGACAAGGGATCCCGCCGCAGGGATGCACATTGGACGCGGGCCGCACACCGGCAACCGGACTGGGAACACCACCAGGAAACCACACCGAGGCGCAGGCCAGGTTTCACGCAGGCACTACCCAAGGAAACCGAACCAAAAAACGGAGAAAAACAAACAAACCACCAAAAAACAACAAAACCATGGAAACCAGAAACAGCAAATAAAAAAATAACATCAGAACAACAAAACGATACACCAGCACTGCGCCACAACAACACCACACGCAGTGTAGTCCGCCTACTACAATATACTACATGATAACTGCATGGCAACTACAATATACATGTAGCCTAGAGCTAGGCTTTGTTATTTTAAAAGTCTTAATTTTTGCAGAAACTTCTTTAAAATATCGTTTGCGCTTCGGTATAGCAAAACAACGAATAATCTTTCATAACGCTAAAATAATATTATATACATTTTTTGGCCGATAATTAAATAGACTAGACTTGCTATACAGGGTGCAGACTAAAACGCGGAATTGTCTCTACTACTAAATTTGTATGTGCCTGCCCCTTTCCTGCGCGAATAACCCACCCCAATACTAACTACCTCGTATCAATCCCAAACAAACAAGGCAAGGATAATTACCAGGCCAAAAATTTGTGTCCGAAATATTTCAGAAAACAGAACAATTCACACTACCTCAAACTTCCATTTTGAATGAGAACAATAGAAAATGTACGAAAAAGTATAAATTCAAACGTTATATTTAATTTTTTAAATAAAATCTTAATTAAAATCCGACGTCAATACACTCAGGCTGCTTATGAATTCAAGTTAGGTAGCAAGGTAGCATCGTTATCAGCATCAGCTGACTCGATCCGGCGTCAATAACGGAGGTCGCCGATGCTGGCGGGATCAGCTAGTAGATCAGCGATGCTGGCTAGGCAGCAGCTGGTCGATGCGTCACCGAGCAATGCTGCAGTCAGCCGGCACGTCGTAGTTCCACTGAGCTGTCTAGACAGCAATACTCGATGAAGCCACCAGCAGGGCGTCGAGTTCTTGCCGTCGCCCTTTACTCGGACGTTGTCTCCAGCTTCGAATGATCATGAAGGTCAAAGCGACAACCGCATCTTGCAACAGACGAATGACCAGACTTTTTAATGTGTAAGCTTCTGCTTTGTTAATTGGTAGCGCTATGATAGGGTGTTGAAGTGAATGTGTAACATATGTTGAGCAATAGTGGAACTTATACCCGCTGACTGTGGGCGTCGATGGCTGTGACGTAGACGCGTCCGTCGACTGACCCAGCAAAATCGACGTGAATTTGGCTTTAAGTTAAATCGGCAAAGAACCACAGTAGCACCGGAGCCTTGGCCAGATTCGATTTTTGAGCCTTTCAGATTTTACTCACGAACTCTTTAGTTGCTTTAACTGTAGAGCTTTCTCTACAGTCTTCTCGCTAGAGCTTTCATTCGCATTAAATCGGTGAGAGCCAGATGAAAATCCGGCAACAACGCCTCGCGTAGGGCTTCCGGGATGACAACTCGAGCCACCCTCCGCGAGCAGGCAGCCGGACTCGCTCGAAAGGTTATTCTGTCGTTGAGCAAATAAGGAAAATCATTGCTCGGCAGATATGCTACAGGTTGAAAGCTGAAAGACTTTTCGATAGTTTCAGATTCGCTCGAGTCGCTTTGGGCTTTGGCGATGGCAGCAGGGGTCGCAGCAACCTGGAATCCTTCTACAGAACAAGAGCGTTGCCGCTGAATGGAAGCCGAGAGAGAGAGAGAGAGGAAATCCAGACAGTGCGTGCATCATGATCTCCTTGTCCGGAACGAGTGACACACCAGCCGAAGCCAATGCTTCCGAATGCTAATCTTATACATGCTACAGTCATGATTTGTAATTCCCGAGTTTCTTGACTCTTCTCTGCACACTTGGAAGCTCATTAAAATTTTTATGTTAACAGCATCTTTTGCCGCAAGTTGGAGCGATAGTTGCCTTAGTCTGTCCCTAGTACTTATAGTAGTTTAGAAATTGCATGTATGTCAGAGCAATACATATTTAGAAAACATGCCTTAGCAATTAATAGTCCGGGACTGGGTCATAAGTATTACGCATCACTTAACTCCAAAATTACTCCATAATCCTCGAAAACGTTCAGGTTACGAAGAAGATAAGATTACCAGGACACCAGCAATACGAGGTACGAGGAGGCTGCGGTTTTTTAACTGAATCCAAATAACATAAGCTGGGGAAATATTCTGAATAATGAGTAACGTCATTATATGCAAACGGTCAAGTGGGTGTGCTCGTAAAAAGTTCCCATGCACAAATTTATGCACCATAGCAAAGTTTATTTTATTGCACTTCTGCAAGTAACTGAGAGTGAGAAAATACGACATAATGCTTTTCTCTTCTACATGTCAAGGCGAGAAAATTTTCTTATGACGCCCAGAATGCAGTGGCGTTGCGGATTAAGCTAAAAAAAACACGGCTCGCTCAAGCTGTCACTCCTGGCACGCGGCAGCAGCAGCAGCAGCAGCAACGCATGTAGAAGGAATAAGGGGAAAAGGAGAAAAATCAATTTCTAGGGCACTGAATAGAGTCACTCCAGCCATGCTGTGGAAAGGCTAAGACAGGAAATATAGCGACAAGCAAACGCAGCTGCAATAGAAACTGTGCATTTTTGCCTGAGCACGGGAGTTGCCATATGCATTGTTAAAGACAAAATACCTTTGCAGGCTTCTAGAAGTTGACTGCGTAGGTGGCTTATTGAAATACATGTAAAGGCTGGAGCAGTGCTTCTTTTTAGCCACAAATTGTTTTTCGCACTTTTCTAATACTAATTTCTTATAGATCACCACAATTTTGGTCACATAGCAAGCGTTTAACAACCAATTTATATAGCTCGTAATATAAGCTATGATATGCCTAGATGCATGGCTACATGAAGTAGCTAAAATTACTGTGTCAATTAATAATAATATAATTTATAATAATTGATTACACCTGTCCCAATCGGCCAGATGTGCAGCCAACAGCGCAGCCGCAGCTATTGCGCGGCGCTTCTGAAGACTGCGTACAGCTGTTCAGTCCATGGACTGGGGGGACGCCACACCCACCTTCAATTACCCCAGCTGATGCTGGTACCCATTTAACAGCTGGGTGAACTGAAGCAATGCAGAGTTAAGTGTCTTGCTAAAGGACACAAATTGTACCAGTGGAGTCGGGAATCGAACCCCCGACCTTCAAGTCGTGAGTCCGACGCTCTAACCACTAGGCTACAACCCCCTGTGTCAATGCAGTGAATTGTTTGTCAAAACTTGAGTTTTGATAAACAAAATAGATCCGGGTCATGTGACAGTATGTCTGCAAGGACAACTTTCCAAGAATCTCTGATTTTTAGATTTTCGCGTTTTGTGTTTGCTCCAATGGAATTAACTTATTGACTAGGTACTACTTGAAATGCCTTCGTAGGTAAAAAATCTGAGTACTTACTTTCTGATTGCCATTTTAGAGGGCTTACATAAACGAACCATAAAGTTAAATCGCCCAGAAGGTAATATTTCAGTCCATTTTTTCTGGTCCTAAAAGAAATTTATTTTCCAATCTTTTTTCTTTCATTTAAAGGTCAAATATTTAAAATTCAAAGCAAACAAACAGGATTAGGTCTATTCCTGACGGCAGAGATGAAAAGTACATAGTTAGCACATAAATTTATAGTCGGGAGCATGCAGAGATTGTTAATCTTCTCTGGCTAGAAATTGCAGCCAAAACCGATCGAAAGAGAATGGCGGCAATTCAGTCCCCCCTCTTTATTTCTCCCTTTCCGTGCTTGAGCGGCTCATAAATGCGAAATGGCAGCCTCAACACTGTACTCTTAAAGCTGTGCAGCTGCTGTGTCAGCCAATCGCCATTCTTCAGCACTGGGAGCCAGAAAGCAGTGCCTGCGCTTGAAGAGACTCGGACATATTAGACCAACCCAACAGTAGCCGGAGGTTAGCTGCTCAATCGAATTAATTGCCTCCGTCAAACGGCGCTACCGAAGCTACCGTGTGAGAAGCGGAAGCAGTTGAGGCTAACATTTGCCGCCGTGTGTGTGTTTTTGCTGCGCGCTGCTCTTGGACTGCTTTATAGACACGGCTAGTCTAATAGATTGGTGAGTTAATTTTCATAATGACACGGACAAACTGACTGACTGACTGACTGACTGACTGACTGACTGACTGACTGACTGACTGACTGACTGACTGACTGACTGACTGACTGACTGACTGACTGACTGACTGACTGACTGACTGACTGACTGACTGACTGACTGACTGACTGACTGACTGACTGACTGACTGACTGACTGACTGACTGACTGACTGACTGACTGACTGACTGACTGACTGACTGACTGACTGACTGACTGACTGACTGACTGACTGACTGACTGACTGACTGACTGTTAATTAAATTTTAAGGTTAGAAAATTAAGATTCAATCTATCCAGAAATGGGGTCCTGTCCTTTGCCTTCTGATTAATAACTGCAAGAGAAAGAGATTTTCAATTAGGATGAGTTATTCCGTGTCTTTAACCATTCCGTTTGCATTGAAGATTAAAATCCCTTTTAACCTTCAATGCGCAAAAGAGCCGAAAAAATTCAAGAAAAAAATTAAATTCTTAATTACTGGTACACAAAAAATCAAGCAAGCTTTATTAACTTATTCGTCATTTATCTACATTCATGACCTTGCCTCAATAATTTTTTTTCCTTTCTCTTTCCTGCCTAATCAAAAAATTCATAAATCATATATAGATGCCTTGGTCTGATCAGGAAACTTGCAATAGTGCAGCCGTTGCATGTGAATAGTGTACGATTCTAATGCTATTCCTACAATATAATTTCGAAAAGATCCATGAGTACTTTGAATGGCCAGATTAACTGATCGCAGGCGATGTCGGAAATCAATTTGAAAGCTGGCGATGGCGGCCGCGTGGGCTCCCGTTCAGCCGGCACCGGTCAGGGACCCGTGCGACTCAATTCAGTGGCTCGCGAGGCCATCACCAGCCAGCTCACTGAGGAGCAAATCGCCGAATTCAAGGAGGCCTTCGCCCTGTTTGACCGGGACGGTAGCGGCTCCATTACGGTCAGGGAGTTGGAGGTTATTATGCGATCGTTGGGTCAGAATCCCAGCGAGCAGGAGCTGTCGGTGAGTTTTCAGTGCTTAGTCTAGAGTAACATGAAAAACACTGCTTCCTTGGTATCTTTGTTAAAGTGTTTTTTCAGGCCTGACCAAAGCAGTGCGTCTGAGGGCTGTGTACAGCTAGCTGCCCAGTCCTGACGGACTGGAGGAGCAGCAACACCCAGCCTAAATTTCTCCAGCTCTCAGCTGGGTTGGTTAAATCAGTGCGGGAATAAGTCGGTTGCTCAAAGACTGTCCCCTAGAGACATGGCTAGAACCCTCCGAACTTCCAGTCTTAAGGCAGATAGATGCCCTTGACTCTAGGCTACAACTCCGGTAATACTTCAGTAGATTCTTCTGAGCAGCGTGGCATTTTCTTTTGGTAATTCGTACATTATTCACATGCAACAGCTGCAGTATGCAAGAGGAGTTGTAGCCTAGTGGCTAGGGCGCCTGCCTCATGACCGGAAAGTCGCGGGTTCGAGTCCCGGCCCCAGGAGACAATTTGGGCCTTGAGCAGGGTACTTAATCCCGCATTGCAGTTTGAGCTGGGTAAATTTAGTGTGGGTGTTGCGGCCCCTCCAGCCCGTCAGGCTGAAAGCTGAACACAGCTCTCGGATGCGCCGCGCAACTAGCTGCGGCTGTGCCGTGGGCTGTACATCTTGATCGAAAGTTAGGGTGTCTAAAATTATTTTTTTTTGGTAAAAATTCATTGAAAATTCAAGTATTTTGAATGAGAGGTTCTAGACCCTAGGCTACATCCCTTAGATAACTGAGCATTTCATAGACAATTGAAGAATCAAATTTCTACCGATCAATTGCGCCACATCCAGGACATGATTCAAAGCGTTGACATGGACGGCAATGGCGAGATCGACTTTCCCGAGTTCATGGCCATGATGGCGGAGAAACTGCAGGACACCAACTCCGAGCAGGAGATTATCGCCGCTTTTCAAGCCTTCGACCGCGACGGCAACGGTTATTTGAGCCGCGACGAGCTGCAGAGCATCCTGATGCACTTCGGCGAGAACAGCATGACGGAGGAGGACATCACGGAGATGATCTCCGCGGCTGATCGCAACCAGGATGGCAAGATTCAATACGAGGAATTTGCCCATTTCATCGCCTCAGTGATTCGCTGAGAATGGACGGTCAACAGACGGCTGTTTTTGCTTCTTAACTGGAGACGTGCATGCTTAAGGTGAAAGTTTTTTTCTGAATTTCAGGATGAGGACTCCGCGTCAGTCTCCCGTGTCGTTTAGTCGCATTCGAAACCCAATTAATAATACTTAATTCAATTACATTATGATCTGATGAAGGAGTCTGCAGCTTTCCCAATTATCCTAATTATGCTTTCACCATTTGTGCAATCCTGATATTCTATTGCTTATCCATGATATCCCAATATAACACCCGCGGCTACTCAAACTGCTATTGATGTCGTAGCAACGTAAATTTCTAATAAGAAGTCCCAATCATTGGGAGAAAACCCAAACTTATTAATTTTTGTTACTACACTCAATACTCGTATGTAAATCACAATTCTTTCTATGATCTTCTTGTCATTTCAATTTGTTATATTTTTGCTTCAAGCTAAAAAAATGTTAGTATTTTTCTCAAACCAAAACCTAACGCGTGCAATATCCTGTCCATAACTTGCATGGGGATTGGCTGCAGTACGTCATAGAAATATTATTTACTGATTGACAGGGGCACTACGCTCCGTGGGAACATGCATGGAAAAGCACACGTCATCATGCATTATTTTATCTAGATTTTAACTAACGCACGTGTACAATGTATAATGTTACGTAGTTTTCTAGGAATACAATGTAACGATGCCATTTATGCTTTACGCAAGCGTGAAAACAATTAAATTAAAAAAATGAAGCCACGAAACTGGCTGCAAAAAAAATATGCATAATAATAATATATCACTTATCACGTATCGATGCATATTTTACTGTGAATATCGGTTTCCGTTGCAGTTCATACCCGTCAGTTGTTTGATGAAATGTACGCATTATAGTCATACAAAATTATGACTAAATATAAGTAAGCTCGCCTTATGTTATTTTTAAGCTTAGGTAAGTAGTGCTTTCCAATTCTGAAGGTTCGAGCTCCAACCCTAGACGAAAGTGTATGCTTTGTTCTAGGAAGGTTCGAGCTCCAACCCTAGACGATAGTGTATGCTTTGTTCTAGGAAATTTCGTACTTATAATACATTGACAAGCATTCCGCTACCCAATAACGCGCATGTGGGATGCGTGTTATTGTCCAAGAACGCGTGTTATTGTCCATAGACAATGTTTTATCAACTTTATTAAGAAGCTCATTTCGTAACGATGAATAATAACGATATTAAAACATTACAGCGAGTATGAACGCATGGGGAAACTCCAAAGTTTGTCTCGTATAGGTATAGTCTGTCATAAATAGAAAACCTTGATTGTTCGAATACTATGTTGATCAAATTGTTGCTACCGTCAATGCTAACACGCATCTTCTTGGTCGGACAGGCCTCGATGAGAACTGGCCGAGGAACAGGCCCGTCAATTGATGTTAGAGCGGCATCGCGACTGGTGATAGTCATCCAATAGCCATCAGATTGGTTGGTCGCTTGCACAAGATATTTAAATACCGTTGGATGCCGGCTCGAATGCAACCAAGTGACGAGGGTGCGTAATACTTCCCTTCTTTCGTCTCCAATTGGAAGTAGTAGAGTCTCAAATACTCATTCAGGGCTCCATCATCCAGATCCTGATAGTCAGTGCGTAATCGTTTGCTCATACAGAATTCGAAAAACCGGCGCCCATTCTCCTCCATTTGTCGCTTACTGCTAGTGGGTAGTCCTTCCAACTCAACACGGTCTAAATCAGCCAACTCAGCCGACAGATTTCCATCACCAAGTTGAGCTTCGTATTCTCCAAGACTGTGGGATTGATCCTTTTCTTCTTCCAAATACATTACCCCTATTTTTGGGAAGCTAACAGCAGTTGTGCCGTGGGCCGGGTATTGTTAATTTTTTATTGCAATTAAAAAATTAATGCCAAACTTTTTGCAGCAGCATCTCGACATATTCCAATTCAAAAGTCAACCAGAACAGCACACATAGTAGCGATGAAGAAAAGTTATTCATGGAATAAAAACGGTTATAGAAGTGCATCATAGAAGCAATAATATTATTAACTTTCTGCTTGTCGGAAAAGAACATTTTCTGAAAAGAATACTTCAGAAATAGGAAATATACATGGATAGATATTTTTATTAACTTTTTCTTTCATCAAAATTCTAATTTCCTTTACTCGGATACCTCAATCTTCAACTTCGCAAAAAAATTATTATGATGTTTTTTCTGTTACAGGTCTACAAAATCAAATGTCAGGGGTTACATTTGTACTTTTCAGGCATCAAAGACAAATAAAAGAGTGAGAAATTTCCAATCACAAATGTCAAGCTGAAACCAGCAACATAAAAGCAATCGAGTCGCAAATTTTCTGCTTTTTTACATTTTAAATCAAGGATACAATCACCAGGTTAGCATATTTTACGCCTGGCAAGTTTAAATGACGGACTCTTCCACAGTCTGTTCACTCTTTCAAGGTTTTGAATATTAATCTGCCTATTCTAAAAAACCTGTGGACGCACTTTCTATGGTCTAAAACGTCCCTGGCTTCACATTAAAGTACATTATCTCGGCCTCCATCCTTCATGTGACATCCCGCAGCGGAGCCCTAGCGATTTTAGCTTGCATTTGCATAACTAGGGTAGGCAAAGAAAAACTAAAAGAAAAGAGATTCAACCCGAGATTTAAACGCCATTGGACCTTAACCTGCGGCTTCCACTAGCTTTGCTAACTATATTATAGTGGGGAGTGGGCTTCCTCAACCCTGAAGGCGGACGTCGTCGGAATGTGCTTCAACTAGATGGGAGCCAGTCGGGGGGACTGTCTCGAGATCCCCGAAAAGTTGGAGATTTTCGCGATAAAAACCGCTCACTTTTATATTGCAAGAGAGTCACGCGTCACGCCCGTGCGTGATTCGTGATAGTGACGTCACCTGACCCATCCTTGACTTGCAGCCCTGCTCCGATTGGCTGGAAGGCTACATCTTTACATGACAGAGGTCATTGGCGTGTCACCAGTCAGTGGAGTGGGTGCGATTATACGAATATGTTAATTAATAATGCAAAACTTCAAATGATATAAATTACATGGTTGGAAAGCGGATGAAGTACGCTCTGTTTGATAAATCCTAAAAATATTATTGGTCCCCAAAGTACTGGAAAAATAATCTTCAAATGCGTTCATAACAAACCAAGTGCGTGAATCCGAACACTAGAGCGGATACCCGTGGTTGCGCAACTTAAGGGTAAATCGAAAGATGAGTCAATCGCAATAAATGTAAAACAGGCTGTAGCATGCCTATCCGGAGGTAAACAGGCTGAGACAAGCGGTCATGGAAAAGAAAAATAACTTGACTAACTTCATTCTGGTAGCAGCGGTTCGTTTTATAGGACACGTACATCTAGGGTACAGCCTAGCTCGGCTGGTTGAATTTGACATTTTTCGGCCGCTGGATGAAGATCTGTCAGTTGCTTCAGCTTTTTGTCGTGCATAGTTTGAATCAGATAGCTAAGAACACGGAGACGTTGGTTCTATAGTCTGTTAACTCGTTGGCAACAGCAAGCACCGATGGGGAAGCAGATTTGACGCTGCATTGTTGTTTATAAAGGTGTCTGCATTAAATTTGAAAATCTTACGTACTAGCAGGTCAAGCCAGAGGACGTTTGAACCAATTCTTATAACAAAATTCTTATAAAAACAAAGTAAAATGGACCATGCAATCGAATAAGATCAAGAACGATAATTCATGGCTTCCAAACCTGCACTGAAGTACAAATTCCAAGCAGCTGATACGAGTTGCTGCTGCCTTACATGTATTTTACACTGGCGTAAAAATTAAGAACGATTCAAGTGTTCGAGTAAGGACGATCATGATAATAATAATGCAGTTCACCATAAATTTACTACGCTATTGCTGACTATTATTATAAAAAGCTAGTTCATTGTTTCGCTAGTTCATAATTATAATCGTAATCCCTTAATCCACATTGTTCCATGTGGTATTTTAAACGCCCTCTCCTATTCTAGGACTCATAATTTATCGTTTTGCCCCTCAGGCACTGGTGGTTGCGCAATCATGGGTGCCTTGACCACAACCTCACCTCCACATGTTTGAGTTTTCTTGGAGCTTGCATCGATTAAATTCGGCGCATTACTGTGGAAACAAAAGCATTTAAAAATATAACTTTAGAATCAGCATCGTGATACGGTGGCTTGTCTGAATACCTTTCACTTTCTCTGTGATGATTATCAATTAAATTTACAATCAGAAAGCCTGCTTCGCCCTCTCACACATGCACCAGTTGAGAAGCCTCGATCGAGTGCAGTAGGTGATGTAAGAGTGCAAAGATTGAAGTTTATCGGATTTGTTTCTAACCATTGTTTGCTAGCTGACGTTTGCAGTTGAACAGGTATAAATATTGTAAAAATTAGTTCTTCATTAGGTTTTCATTCAATTTAATATACGATTTTTCAAAACTATTATAATTAAGTAACAAGCCTAAAAAAAAGTAAGCAATATTATCAGCCAAAGTCATGAAAATTTGAACATTCTGCAAAATACTGTAAGTTGCATAATAATAATAATAATAATAATAATAATAATAATTTTATTATTATGCGTTTTGTTAATCCATATAATTACCTCACCTGAGTGACAGCTTGAATAATTGCGCACGAGGCGTTTATAAGTAAAACTCCATCTAAGGACTTCTAGATTAGAAATACGGTACCCTCCAAATACATGTAATCGAAGCCCGACTTTACAACTGCTGAGATTCTACAATTTTTGTCAATTTTTTGTCAATGCTAAAACTTCTATTAATTCAGTATGTTTTATCCTTTAATTTTTTTCTGACAAAAGGGACTCCTAGTAGTCCGCGATTCTATCATTCCATGTGACTAAAACTAAAGAATACCTACATATAAATGTTGTAAAACCCCAAACAAAAATAACACACAACAATCTAGCTGAAATTATTTGTTATGCTATATTATATAAAAGGAATATTACTGAAAACTGTCACTATTTTCGCTCTATCATTTTTTTAATGCTACACGTCTGTCTCAGATATCAAAATACACAAAAGTGAGCGTAGTTTTTGTAATTGCAAAAAGTTCACCGTAAAAATAGTTATAGGGTAAAACAAACTTTAAAATTAAAAAAACGCTATTTAGAACAAATTTGCACGCAAAGACATTAGAAACCTTACATATTAACTAAAAATTTAAAGCCTGATACAAACTGCAATAATTGGGTAATAAATTTGATTTTTTATTATTCTATAATTAGTAACAAGCCACGCCCGACTAAATGCTTGGTTAAATATAAGTCAAAAATATTTTTCGTCAGTGAAACTTTTTTCATTTGCATTAAAAAAATTTATTTCTCTGAATATTAGGTAACTCACTGTTACTGCATAAAAAATAAATAACACTATTAAATTAAAAGTTGAAGTTTATATCAAGAATCGAGAAGCGTAGACCGTTTACTACAGGCCCCATGTAATAATAAAAACAAATGCTTTACTTTTCTGTCCCCTATCTATATTTCTTTTTTACGCTCTTGCAGGAAATTAGTACAGGTAGTAGTTGCAATATGAGTTTTTTGCTTTTGCGTGTAACAGATTTTTTAATAAATTCTAAAATTACAAAGCTCTGCCTAGCGCCTAGGGCCTAGGCATATTCAAATTTAGTTAGGTTAGGCATTATAAAACTGGTAGACCAGTAATTTTTTTCTATTTAGCTTTTTGGCTAATTTTATTACATTTCTTAAGATATTAAAAAAATTTCAACTAGATACTAGAATCGGACCAAGCTTTCAGCTCGAGCTCAATTGAGCTGAGTAGCTCAAGATTTTATTTACTTGACTTGACTTGACTTGCTAGACTTTAATACTCGTCAAGCTTGATTGGAAAAAGTTTTGAAAACCTGTGGACATGCGGCAGAGGTACAAAAAATCAACCAAAGAGTTGTAACACGTCACACAGACTTTAAGTATTTTCAGATCAAGCAAATTGCTTCATAGCCTAGACTTGACCAATTACAAGTATATTACCTATAAATATTTTATGTAGCACATTTACATTGTGTATTTATGTATACAAAATGATATGATGTTGAGTGTTGACTATATATATTTAATTTAACATAAAACTTGACGCGACTCAAAATACTTGACTCTACCAATTAAAGCTCAACAAGTACTTGACTCGTCAAAAATCTAAGCTCAGTCAGACTCTAAGTAGAGACTTTATTAAGTATAGGCCTAGACCACCTAGGCCCAGGGTTAGGGTTCCAATAAGATTTTGAATGTTTGTAAATTAGTAAATTTTCTAGTGTAACATTGTAAATCTTGATAAATAAAAAGACATCTAACTTGTCTAATCCTGTCCAATAATAAAAAAGTTATAACAATTTTTCTGTTAATCTATTTGAATGTCCATATTGTATTTTACCCATAAGAGGCTGTGATTCAAAGGACAGAAACATTTTTTATATAGCTATTTTCAATAAAATAGCTATAAATTTCTTATAAATTAATATATATTCAAAATTCAAAAAGAATTTTGCTTGTGTTTTTCTTGAATTTAAATGTAATTTTAGTTCGTATACTTTTATAATAATGAATATTGCAAAAAATGTTGACAAATAGACTTTTGCATTGATTTTTATGCTTTTAAACTAAAATGGTGCAATAAGTACTAGGTTTATTTTTTGCTAGGTACAGGATGCAAAATTGCATCATGTTCTTAATTTTAGGATGCAATTTCAGGGTTTGGGATGCAATTTTTTAAAAGTCTTATTAAAAGGTCTTTTATTGTGAAAAATTAAAAAAATCTAGATGTAAAATTGCATCCTATATCAAATTTCAGGATGCAGTTTTCAAAGTCAATATGCTATAGCATCCCTATAGCACAAAAAATTAACCCAGAATAAGTACAACTGAAATTTTGATTTGGGCAAAAACAAACAAATAGTAACAAGTGTTAAGTGAAAATAGTTATTTATTTGGTCAATTATTCAAAAAATATAGTGGATATTGATGATAATAAGTCAATAATAGAGCATTATATCAAATTAATTCTGTGGATAGAGTCAATGCCACAGGAACTACTCAAGGTGCACAAAAATATAATAAGTTATCCATTGTCCCATGTCTATTGCAGAACTTTTGCTTAGCATGGACTTATGTGGTATTAATATGCACAAATATTAGCAATTAGAAAAATCAAGATGCATTTTTATTTTTATCCCCTAGTTATCTTTGGCCCAATACACAAAGCCTATATATGTCACTTGGAACTTGGAACCCCCAAATCCCTATTAGCACTTGAAACCTTGCAAATCTGGCATTTAAAATATAAAATAGTGTGGAATAATTTAAATTCAAAATTTTTCTTTCTGATAAATAGTAATGAGATTTATTTAATTTATTAATTTGATCCAAAACTAATTTGGCATTGAACATTACTATTTTTCTAATATTAGATAGGTCTTTGAAATGAGTTCTAGGAAAAGCACTTTTAAGATACAATCCATTTCTTTATCTATTCTGCATTTTTGTTTATACCTGCAAAGCTATGTCAGTATATATCTGTGACCCTTGCTATGTCATTACACATTATTACTGTTGTGTGATTTGAATCAGTTTGAAAAATAATTATCCAAAACCAAGTGAGGCATTGATATCAAAACAACAAGCTTTATTTAGGCATCAACTGGTCTAATTTTTGGTGCTGAAAATCAGATTAAAGAGTAAAAAATTACTACAACAATTTAAGAAAAAGGTTGACTTAAAATAGCATTTTTATAACTTAGATTCCTCTTTTTTAGTCTTAACATTAATGTTTAAAAAAGTTTTTCACTTCATGGTTTCAAGTGAAAAGTTTTTTATAAATTATTGGGAGAAAATAATTAAATTAGTTTAAATTTTTTATTCCATATACTCGTACAAGAAATTTGTATGGGATATAAATTTATACATAGGTTAATTCTGAAGTAAATTAATTATATATTCATCTTTACAGGTTTAAGCAATATATTCAATATTTGCCATTTGGACACTGTTAAAGGCATAAATGAAAACCATATAAATAGTTGAATAACTGTTAAGTTAACTTTTTATCTATTTATTAAGTAGTAATGGTTTAAAAGTGTATCAAAAAAGGCTTAGAAATGCATTTAATTGTTTATTTAAAATGCCTCAGATTTATTTTTTTTTATTTTTTTAAGTGACTACATTAGGTCATGTATTGTAATGAAGATAATTTTTGTTGAATAAAAAAGCTAAAATGATTTTAGCATTGTCAGATACTTTGCCACTATACATAAAACATTAATCTATTGCAGAAATATTTTTAACCAATAAAAGTGCTTCTTGATTTAAATTTGATCTAAACCTCTGCAATTATGGGCAAGCCAGTAAGTACCAAGATTGCTTCATTTTTTTTAAATAAAAACTGTGGAAATTTCTTAAGTTGCAAACTTTCCCAACATTATCATGCTCAGATCAATGTCAAGGTGACAACCATGGATGCTGAGTTGGAGTTTGCCATCCAGCCCAGCACTACTGGCAAACAGCTGTTCGACCAGGTGAGCTGAGATCAATCAACTGCAACTGCTAATTAAATCTGATATTTATTACTGTGACGTCATATTGTATCCCTATACATCCCAATAAAGGTGGTGAAGACTATTGGACTGCGTGAAATCTGGTACTTTGGCCTGCGTTACACGGACGTAAAAGGCTTCGCTACCTGGCTGAAGCTCAATAAGAAAGTACTTCAGCAGGACTTGCCCAAGGATTCTCTGCTTGTGTTTGAATTTCGCGTCAAGTTTTTTCCTGAGGACGCCTGCGAAGAGCTAATCCAGGAGGTGACACAGCGGATGTTCTATCTGCAGGTGAAGGAGTCCATTCTGCGCGGCGATATCTACTGCCCGCCGGAGACTGCCGTTCTGCTAGCCAGCATCGCCTGCCAGGTCAAATTCGGCGACTACAATCCGGAGGTGCACCAGCCTGGCTTCCTGGCTAAGGAGACGCACTTTCCTATTTCGCAGGTGTGTATTTTTGTTTTTTTTGATTGATTTATTCTGATTGGTTGGCTCATTGGCTGGTTTGATTGTTTTTCTACTGTGCTTCTTTAATTGGTTGTCTGATTAATTGTACTTTATTCACTGATTGATCGTCTTCTATGATCTGATTTGTTAGCTGATTGATGGTGTGCTGTTCTCTGATTGGTTGGCTGATTGATGGTGTGCTGTTCTCTGATTGGTTGGCTGATTGATGGTGTGCTGTTCTCTGATTGGTTGGCTGATTGATGGTGTGCTGTTCTCTGATTGGTTAGCTGATTGATGGTGTGCTGTTCTCTGATTGGTTGGCTGATTGATGGTGTGCTGTTCTCTGATTGGTTGGCTGATTGATGGTGTTCTGTTCTCTGATTGGTTGGCTGATTGATGGTGTGCTGTTCTCTGATTGGTTGGCTGATTGATGGTGTGCTGTTCTCTGATTGGTTGGCTGATTGATGGTGTTCTGTTCTCTGATTGGTTGGCTGATTGATGGTGTGCTGTTCTCTGATTGGTTGGCTGATTGATGGTGTGCTGTTCTCTGATTGGTTGGCTGATTGATAGTGTGCTGTTCTCTGATTGGTTGGCTGATTGATGGTGTGCTGTTCTTTGATTTGTGGTTTGCTGCTTACTGATTGCAACGTGATGCAACTTATCCCACGCTCCCAATCAAATCCTCACGGTTACAGACCATCCTAAACCAGCACACAATGTCGCGCGAGGATTGGGAAGAAAAAATCGTGAATTGGTACCGCGAGCTCAAGGGCAAGATGAAGGAGGACGCCATGGTCGAATACCTGAAAGTGGCTCAAGATCTGGAGATGTACGGCGTTAACTATTTCGATATTAAGAACAAGAAGAGCACCGACCTGTTTTTGGGTATCGACGCACTAGGCTTGAACATCTACGCCCAGGAGGATAAGCTGACGCCTAAGATTGGCTTTCCCTGGTCTGAGATTCGCAATATCTCCTTTAACGATAGGAAATTCGTCATCAAGCCTATTGATAGAAAGGCGCCGGTAAGAGCAAATGGCTGGATTAACTTATGTTCCGCTTTGCTTATAGTCGCTTTGCCTATTTATGATAACTGCAACATCAGCCAATAGAATCTCCCTGAATCATTCAAGAGTCTTCCTGAATCAGCCACACAATCTACCTGAATCTTCCCGATTCAGCCATGATAATCTCCTGAATCATCCAGTAGAATCTCCTTGAATCAGCCAATAGAATCTCCCTGAATCAGCCAATAGAATCTCCCTGAATCAGCCAATAGAATCTCCCTGAATCAGCCAGTAGAATCTCCCTGAATCAGCCAATAGAATCTCCCTGAATCAGCCAATAGAATCTCCCTGAATCAGCCAATAGAATCTCCCTGAATCAGCCAATAGAATCTCCCTGAATCAGCCAATAGAATCTCCCTGAATCAGCCAGTAGAATCTCCCTGAATCAGCCAATAGAATCTCCCTGAATCAGCCAATAGAATCTCCCTGAATCAGCCAATAGAATCTCCCTGAATCAGCCAATAGAATCTCCCTGAATCAGCCAATAGAATCTCCCTGAATCAGCCAATAGAATCTCCCTGAATCAGCCAATAGAATCTCCCTGAATCAGCCAAGAGAATCTCCCTGAATCAGCCAATAGAATCTCCCTGAATCAGCCAAGAGAATCTCCCTGAATCAGCCAATAGAATCTCCCTGAATCAGCCAATAGAATCTCCCTGAATCAGCCAATAGAATCTCCCTGAATCAGCCAAGAGAATCTCCCTGAATCAGCCAAGAGAATCTCCCTGAATCAGCCAAGAGAATCTCCCTGAATCACCCAGTAGAATCTCCCTGAATCATCCAGTAGAATCTCCCTGAATCAGCCAAAACAATCCCCCTGAACTCCCTCCCAGGACTTCGTATTCTTCGCGCCGCGCCTTCGCATCAACAAGCGCATCCTGGCCCTGTGCATGGGCAATCACGAGTTGTACATGCGCCGACGCAAGCCGGACACTATTGAGGTGCAACAGATGAAGGCGCAGGCCAAGGAGGACCGGGCTAATAAGCAATACGAGAGGTGAGTAATGTTCAGCGCAACTGATCCCCGTGTTTTCTGCTTCCTTAATTTTTTGTATATTATAGATTTCACACTTCAATCATCTGAGTCCACTTTGACTTGGAGATTCTTAGTTTAGTGGGACCAAAATCCCTAATATTGACTGACGCCTATCTCCTAATTCTAATCCGCTTTTTTAATGTCTCTCGTAGTCTGCTCACTAAAATCCCCTTTAACCCCTCTTAAATAAACGGCTAAGTGTCCCTAATTATGTCCCTAATCATCCCCTTTGATCCGCTCCCCAATCATCCCCTTGGATCCGCTCCCCAATCATCCCCTTTGATCCGCTCCCCAATCATCCACTTTGATCCGCTCCCCAATCATCTCATTGATCCGCTCGCCATTCATTCCCTTTGATCCGCTCCCTAATCATCCCCTTTGATCCGCTCCCCAATCATCCCCTTTGATCCGCTCCCCAATCATCCCCTTTGATCCGCTCCCCAATCATCTCATTGATCCGCTCGCCATTCATTCCCTTTGATCCGCTCCTCAATCATCCTTTGATCCGTTCTCCATTCATCCCATTAGATCGGCTCCCCAATCACCCCTTTGATCCGCTCCCCATTCATTCCCTTTGATCCGCTCCCCAATCATCCCCTTTGATCCGCTTCCCAATCATCCACTTTGATCCGCTCCCCAATCATCCCCCTTGATCCGCTTCCCAATCATCCCCCTTGATCCGCTCCCCAATCATCCACTTTGATCCGCTTCCCAATCATCCCCTTTGATCCGCTCCCCAATCATCCCCTTTGATGATCCGCTCCCCAATATTCAGCTACTTTAAGCTTGTAAGATAAAATAGGGGTGCTTCGCAAAGGCACCGTGTGTTATCACGCTATCTGGATATTGAAAGCTGAAGGCACTGTTTTATATTATGCTAATTACGAGTATTTATTTAGAAATGCAGCGAGTGTGCGCAACCAAGTGCGTTCTAACTAGCTAGCTAGCTAAATAGCATGCATACTTGGCCTGGGTACATCTGACTGTACGCCAGCATAGCTGTTGTTGATCTGTGTGCGTTTAAGCTTAACAAACCGAGTTTAACCCCAGCTGCAACTTTGTGCTTTCCAAGGCTAGAGTGCACATTGGGAAGGAATTTTTCTTGCTGTGCCAGCGGTTTCGGTTTTTATAGTTTGTCAGTGCTTGAGCTTGGGGCTTTTCTATTAAATAAGCATTGCGATTTGCGAACAAAAGATCTCTCAGGATCTGAGCGCTTCTGCTATTCCGATGCTAATATCTCGCGTGTGTGTGCATCGCGCTTTTTTTAGAATTGTTGTCTTTCTTGTGAATTAATAATAATTGTGATTGTTTCATTTGCCTGACACCGCACATACATAGTGTGTTGGTGATCACTCGGTTTGTTTGTGTCTTGTACTTTCTATTCTTGCCTGACACGGTTCCCACGTTCTTATATTTTTATTGTATCGTTCTTTGCAGGAAGCTCACTAGAAAAATCATCGTTTTTAAAGATTGAGAATCTCGTATTTCATTATTGATTTCTGTTGAAATTTTTTTTACATTTTTTTCAATCGATTGAATCAACTGGCTTCTTCTTTATAGGCTCTAATAGTAGAATTTTTTAATCCTAATCTTTGCAACGAACAAAGCTGATTGTTGTGATCGATAATGCGAATCGAGTGGTAAAAGCCGCTGAGGGATTTGACGTTAGATATAGCATCTCACTTAAGGATAAAGGCGAGGACTATTTATCTCAATGAAAAATCTTAGAATATAGTTAAAAGAGTCGCTATTTGTTAGGGACTCTAAACAATGTAGAACTCAATAGGTGGTAGAATCTCACTCTTAGATCAATAGAGAGGTAGAATCTCAGTAAGATATCTGAGAAGAAAAGTAGAATTTCATTCAGAGGGTAGAAGAGGGGTAGAATCTCACTGAGAGATATGAAATGAGGGTCCGAATCTCACTGGGAGATATGAAATGAGGATCCGAATCTCACTGGGAGATATGAAATGAGGGGTCGAATCTCACTGAGAGATATGAAATGAGGGTCCGAATCTCACTGAGAGATATGACATGAGGGTCCGAATCTCACTGGGAGATATGAAATGAGGGTCCGAATCTCACTGGAAGATATGAAATGAGGGTCCGAATCTCACTGAAAGATATGAAATGAGGGTCCGAATCTCACTGGGAGATATGAAATGAGGGGTCGAATCTCACTGAGAGATATGAAATGAGGGGTCGAATCTCACTGAGAGATATGAAATGAGGGGTCGAATCTTACTGAGAGATCTAAAATGAGGGATCGAATCTCACTGAGAGATATGAAATGAGGGGTCGAATCTCACTGAGAGATATGAAATCAGGGGTCGAATCTTACTGAGAGATATGAAATGAGGGTCCGAATCTCACTGAGAGATATGAAATGAGGGTCCGAATCTCACTGAGAGATATGAAATGAGGGTCCGAATCTCACTGGGAGATATGAAATGAGGGTTCGAATCTCAGTGGGAGATATGAAATGAGGGTTCGAATCTCACTGGGAGTTCTGAAATGAGGGTTCGAATCTCACTGAGAGATATGAAATGAGGGGTCGAATCTCACTGGGAGATATGAAATGAGGGTCCGAATCTCACTGGGAGTTCTGAAATGAGGGTCCGAATCTCACTGGGAGATATGAAATGAGGGTCCGAATCTCACTAAGAGATCTGAAATAAGGGGTCGAATCTCACTGAGAGATATGAAATCAGGGGTCGAATCTTACTGAGAGATATGAAATGAGGGTCCGAATCTCACTGGGAGATATGAAATGAGGGTTCGAATCTCAGTGGGAGATATGAAATGAGGGTTCGAATCTCAGTGGGAGGTATGAAATGAGGGTCCGAATCTCACTGGGAGATATGAAATGAGGGTTCGAATCTCAGTGGGAGATATGAAATGAGGGTTCGAATCTCAATGGGAGATATGAAATGAGGGTCCGAATCTCACTGAAAGATATGAAATGAGGGTTCGAATCTCAGTGGGAGATATGAAATGAGGGTCCGAATCTCACTGGGAGTTCTGAAATGAGGGGTCGAATCTTACTAAGAGATCTGAAATGAGGGGTAGAATCCCACGGAGAGATCTGAGAACAGGGCTAGAATCCCACGGAGAGATCTGAGAAGAGGTGTAGAACACCACGGAGAGATTTTAGAACAGGGCTACAGTCTTACTAACAGAAGCAAAAAGATAGGTAGATTCTCACTCAGAAGTCTGTAGAGAGGGGTTGGATTAAGTAAAGTATGTAAAAACATAAATGTGTAGCACATAAAAAACACGAAGAAAATAAAACCATTGAATTAGACTAAGCCCTAGCCCTTCCATTCACCCTTCGCTGCCCGCAGAGTCCGTCTAGAACGCGAGCGCGCCGCCCGCGAAGAAGCGGAATCGCGTCGCAAAGAGCTAGAAGACCGCCTAGCCGAGCTGGAACGCCTGCAGGAGTCGTACGCGCGCGAACGGGAGGAGCAGTCAAGCCGCATGGCCGAGATGACTCGCCAGATGGAGGAGATTCAGCGCCAACGCGACGAGATTGAATCGGCTAGGCAGCGCGCCGAGGAGATCAAAGCCCAGCTGGAGTCCGAGGTGCAGATGAGCGCCGAGGAGCGCGCCCGTCTCCAAGAGGAAAACGAGCGCGTGCTGGCCGCCGTACAGGCCAAAGAGGAGGAGGCCCGCGCCGCCTCGGAGGAGCTTCACTCGATGCGCGGCGAGCTGGAGACTGTGCGCAAAGATCTGGACCAGACCACCAGCCGCATGCAGGAGCTGCAGACTAAGGCCGCCGTTGTGGCCACGCCGCATCTGGCTGAATTGGACGACGAGGCTGCCGGTGAGTTGTTTCTCCCCTATTACGTCATCGGACTTACAGCAACGGGGAAGGTCCCGGGTTCGAGTGCCATCTATTGGAGACAATCCCTTCCAATTAATTTTTTAATTAATTCCGGTTTCTGTTGGCGCAAAATTATCACTTTGAACTAAAAGTCGAAATTTAAATTTCCTTATTTGGGTTTTATTTCTAAAATTTGCGCATTTAGTTTGTCTTAGATGCGCCCGTCTTTGCTTCCTAATTAGAAAAAAAGCGGCTTATTTTATTCAGGTGCTTTTGAGTCGGGTCTCTTCGTCTTCTTTTTGAGCGTGTGGATGCGTGCCTGCGCATTTTGCGCAAATATTTATTAACTGATGACACAGCATAATTAACCTGAACGCATGAGCTGTCTATAAATTAGGCTGACATTTGCTTCAGCGCGGGGCGGTGTTTTATCTTGTTGCCACGCAGTTTGTCTTTCTGTACGTCAGGTGCGTAAATAAGCTTGGCTTGGATATTTTTTGATGCAATTTTACATAAATGTGAAAAATGGCGGTTCGCCCACTTTTGTTTTAAAAAAATCGAGAGAAATGCGCTAATTATCCTACTGTCAGTAGGCGCATAAGAATTATTGCATCGAAATCAACAACTAATAATCTTGATATTTTTATATGCCCAGCTCTTCGTTCAGCTGATGATGACGAAGAATTATCCAGTTGTGAGTGACAATTTTAATCACCATCTCACCTGTTGACCGATGCCCCTTTTTTCTCCTGAAACTTTTACCAATGCGTGAAATGTTTACTTGTGTTTTTTTGCGCTCTATCACTTGTGTGATAGAGCGTTCTATTGTTGTTATGAAAAGCACAGATAAACTACTAATTCTAGGTTAGAAATTTTAAATATTAATATATAACTTTGCTGTTTTGTCCATCACTAGAGCATTTAAGAATTTAAAATTTTACTACCAACTAGATTAAAATTTCGATAGCTTTTTTAACTCTAGTAATACTTCACAGGGCAGATTAATCACCGTTCGATGTATTTTCACTTTCTGTGTCTCAAGCTGCTTTTTTGTGTGCCTGTGTACACTCGTACATTTTTTTCATGAAATGAATCATTAAGTATGAAATTTAAGTTAGGGATAGCAGCTGCCACTGAGGGACTGCAGTTATTGGGATAGCAGCTGTCACTGAGGGACTGCAGTTATTGGGGATAGCAGCTGCCACTGAGGGACTGCAGTTATTGGGATAGCAGCTGTCACTGAGGGACTGCAGTTATTGGGATAGCAGCTGCCACTGAGGGACTGCAGTTATTGGGATAGCAGCTGTCACTGAGGGACTGCAGTTATTGGGGATAGCAGCTGCCACTGAGGGACTGCAGTTATTGGGATAGCAGCTGTCACTGAGGGACTGCAGTTATTGGGATAGCAGCTGCCACTGAGGGACTGCAGTTATTGGGATAGCAGCTGTCACTGAGGGACTGCAGTTATTGGGGATAGCAGCTGCCACTGAGGGACTGCAGTTATTGGGGATAGCAGCTGCCACTGAGGGACTGCAGTTATGGGGATAGCAGCTGCCACTGAGGGACTGCAGTTATTGGGGATAGCAGCTGCCACTGAGGGACTGCAGTTATTGGGGATAACAGCTGCTACTGAGGGACTGCAGTTATGGAGATAGCAGCTGCCACTCAGGGACTGCAGTTATTGGGATAGCAGCTGCCACTGAGGGACTGCAGTTATGGGGATAGCAGCTGCCACTGAGGGACTGCAGTTATGGGGATAGCAGCTGCCACTGAGGGACTGCAGTTATTGGGGATAGCAGCTGCCACTGAGGGACTGCAGTTATTGGGGATAGCAGCTGCCACTGAGGGACTGCAGTTATTGGGGATAGCAGCTGCCACTGAGGGACTGCAGTTATTGGGGATAGCAGCTGCCACTGAGGGACTGCAGTTATTGGGGATAGCAGCTGGCACTGAGGGACTGCAGTTATGGGGATAGCAGCTGTCACTGAGGGACTGCAGTTATTGGGAATAGCAGCTGGCACTGAGGGACTGCAGTTATGGGGATAGCAGCTGTCACTGAGGGACTGCAGTTATTGGGATAGCAGCTGTCACTGACGGACTGCAGTTATTGGGGATAGCAGCTGGAACTGAGGGACTGCAGTTATGGGGATAGCAGCTGCCACTGAAGGATTCACATGGATCACAAGCAGTAGGCGAGGCAGCCCTTTAGAAATAATTTTCCCATTCTATTAAAAAAGTTGACCTGTTGACTGAGAGCAACCAATCCCAGCTAATTATTCCCATCTCTCGTCTCCTTGACCAGGTGACAAAAAGTACAACTTCGAGTCGCAGCAGAACGGCGATTTAGTTGCTAGGGACGACTACCGCGAGGAGTACATGCAGAGCCACACCATCAAGAGCCGATTAGACGAGATGCGCGACGAATTCAAAACGGCGCGCAAAGAGGACCAGGTCCAGGCCATAGACAGGCTGCACGAGTCCAACGTGAAGGAGGGCCGGTCCAAGTTTAAAACGCTACAAAAAATTCGCATGGGCAACACTAAGAAACGGATTGACGAGTTCGAATCGATGTGAGGACTTAAAGCGTCCAACCTGCTGTTTGACTATCGTCATTTCGCCCAACACTAGTTGCGTAGTTCCCGCCAAAAAACTGAGCATATCCCTAATTGTTATGCTTATTTATTAACATTAATAATATTGATTGTTATCAGCTGCTTACTATTAGTATTCTAGCACAATTTGTTATTTACAAGCCGCCTGCATGTAGACAGTTTTTAAGGGCCTATTAATTCAATAAATTCGTAGTCATTTTTTTAAACTGGTTTTTGTTACTTGTTGGTTCTGCCATTATTCTATCGGTCGTTGGATTCCCGTAGCAACGCCTGCTTGTTTAAACAAAAAATGTATTCCTTTTTTATAAAAAACGAAATTTACTAACGATTTTTTTGTCTTCAAATTCGTCGCCATCGATTTCCTTTATTGTGTTTTTGTTCGGTTTGAATTAACCAGTTTAATATAACAAACTAATTTCGCAAGTATTTATTTGTTTGTTTACTGTAATGTACTTTATCAATTGATTTTGCTTATAGTGTACTAGCAGTCTGACCCAGCCCCCCATTTCTTGGCGCTCTCCAAAAAACTTCGGCCGCATTCTGATCGTTCCGCACTGTGCTGAAATGTTTTTTTCTTCTATTTTCTATTGCTGTTGAAATTTATTTTTTGTGTCTGTCTGTTTGTTTGTTTGTTTGTAGGCCCCGATCGCTAAGTAATTGTCTGTTGTGGTCATTCAGCTAAAAAATGATTTGATGGATGGTTTTAGTTCGTAGCGCTGCTGCACATGCCTGTGCCATCAATATGTCAAATTTACACTAATTTATCCTTTATTTTCTAAGAAATGTGCGTTTTCGCTACTTTCAGTAGTTAAACAGCTCGTGAGCGCGTGTAGTCGGAATTTCTCTCTATCTTTGGCAACGACTAACAGCTGCGATTCGGTTCAATTTTAATTGGTCTGTTTTTAGTGAGTGGCGGATAAAATTCTCGTCTTCTTTTTTTTTAAATTCTGTTGCTCCATCTCAATAAATAAATATTTTTGCGAATAATTGTCAATAAAAAAATCGAGACAGTCTGCTTCTATCTGTTTGTTATTTGATTGGAAAAATGGTTGCGAAGATAACTCAAAACTTCGATATGATAAAAGAATAAATAGTTTGTAATTTTATATACGAGTAGAAGTTTGATTTTGTAAAAATTAAGACTCTACATACAGCTCATGCAAAGAGTTCATTCATACTGGTATATACTGAGACAGTGTGTGCGGCCTACTCATGGATAGAGTTGGATGTCACTGACAATAGTCTAATACGTCATTGGTAGAAGACAAAAAAATGTGTGATCTTTCTATGCATTGACAGTTGATGACCGTGCATGGGGGGCATCAAGGACACCTTAAGTAAAAGGACTGGACACTTCGTTTCTTAGAAATTTTTGCAGTCTAATCTTCGCGAGAAAATACACTACGGACATACAATTAAACATTGCGCAAGTCTGTTTTATGCAAAGAACATTTCTATCAATCAGTACTTTGAGTATTTTTACTTTCAGTACTTTTTGACGAAAGTGAATCAATATCAAAAGATGAGATTTGCATTCTGCTTCCAATCGAGCGCAATCTTTAATTTTTATGCCGAAAATCTGCGAATTTCCTATCTCCGTAGTGAATTTTTTCGCGAAGATTGGACTCCAAAAACTTTCTAAGAAACAGTATCCCGTCCTACTTAAGGTGTCCCTGGGGGTATTACATGGCCCTGGGAATGGCCAGGCGTTTACCGCTGGCATTTCCCGCCTGCTGCTGCTGCTGCTGCTGCCGCGAACCCGTCGGGCGCAGCTCCTCCAATTGCGCCTGCAATTCGTCGATGCGAACGTCTTTGAGATGGAGCAGGTGCTCGAGGCGGCGAATTTTGGCCTGCAGAATGTCGATGGTTTCCTCCTTGGCTAGGCACTCCTGCGGGGCGGGGACCGCGTCGTTATTTGATTCCTTTGAAAACCATTTCTTTTTTAGCGCTTTAGTTTCAGCGTCATGAGCTTCGCCATTCCATATCATCAGAGCCCTTCTTTTAGCATTTTCAGTTTGTAAGCAACCCGATTGCATGTATTTCAGCATTCATTGATTCACCAGCAGAATTCTTTCAATAGCTATTGTATTAGCTATAATTTGTTTCACGGCTTCTGTTCCATCACGCCTATTTCAACAACTCAAAAATTGTATCAGCAGCCTTTTGTGTCAGCATCCCTTGTGTCAGCACTCTCTATTTCAGCAAGCCTATTTTTAGCAGCTTTTTATTAGCATCCATTTGTTTTTGCACCTGTTGTGTCAGCATCCGCAGTGTCAGCACTACTTGTGTCAGCATATCTGTTGTGTCAGCACCCTTTGCGTCAGCACCCTTGTTACGGTACCCCTTGCGTCAGCACCCCTTGTGTCAGCACCGTTTGCGTCAGTAACCCTTGTTTCGGTAGCATTTTTTCACCACATACCTATCTTGAGAGGCCATTCATTGCCTTGCGACTTTGCGGTTGATCATTCTAATTTTTCAATCGATATTTAAATTTATGGTGCACCAACATTCCAATTAGAAATTACTGGGGTCAACCCTCTTGCTGTATAAATAAACGAAAATTCCAACTAAGCATTCAGTGTCATATCGCTGCCCGCTCGCACCTGCACTTTCTCCTCGTATTCCAAGCGAGGCACGAAGTCGGTCTGCCCGAGCCGCTGCAAGCTGTCCGTCCGACCAATTGGCCGACCGTGGCCGACGGCTTTTCCTCGGGCTAACCGGGGCGAGGCCTGCAGTGGTTGCTGCGCTTTCTTTCGTCTCGAAGAATTGCCAGCTGCCGTCATTACTGCTTGGTCCTGATCAGCTTCCGGCGCATCTGCTGCTAGTCGCTGCTGTTCGAACAAAGACCTGTCAAGCTTTGTTCGCAATAGAAGCAGCACTCGCTCAATAGTGCCCGGCTTCGCATTGGCCAGACCGTCGATGACATCCGGAGAGAGCTCGAAGCTTAACTTTTTGAAGGCCTTCCAGTTGAGTAGAAGCCAATTCTTCTTCTTCTGATCAGTGGCATTGCAGGCGCTGTAGTTATGAAGATCAACTAGCTTGGGAAAATAGTGCTTAATCACCTCCGCCATGAGAACCCCGTCGCTGAAGTCTCTCGCAATGCTGCGCTTCGGTCTTGACAAAGGAATTTGATCAATCCATGCGTACAGATCCTGTAGAACGTCGTCGTCTATTTCTGGCATGTTTTTGAAACCTGAAAATTGAACATTTTGCACTCGATTATGATTTCAAACAGTTAGGAGAGTTGTTGAATCTAATGATTTTCACAAAATGGTGTTTCTTAGACAGTTTTTTTCAAGCTTTGATGCAAAAACTTTAGTGCATTCATGCTTTAATCACATTGAATTTAATTTTAAATGGCATTAAAAATCTCATTTTAGGCCTTATAATAGTTGATGCATGAAAATAAATCAAAGCCAATCATGGATAGATTTTGCTTTAGTACTCAAAATTGCAACTTCAAGTTAAAGCACTGTGGGCACACTCACGTTTTGAAGCTCGGTGTTTTAGCGCAGATTTAACTATTATTCTCTAAAAGGAGATTTAACTTTAAATAAAGATTTAACTTAATTCTCTGATATTTTCTCGAGTAAATCTCTCGTTGTTACCGCTTATTTTCACACACGTATAGAGGGAAAAATTTGTTCGTCTGGATTACGGAATGAACCATACCTAACATAAAATATGCAAATTTTATCTATCAAAACGGCGCAAAACCACTGTAGACTGATTTAAATATATAAATTGCAACAAGACAGCATAGAAGTTCAAAAAAACTTATTATCAATAACATAATTAAAAACTAATAAGATTTACGACATGAAAATATTTTAATTGTACTAAAGTTGTTAGCTCGTAATAAGTTTTGCTACTTTTTAAATGTACTAGATTATTTCCTTTTCTAGGAACACAGCCTGTCTCGGACGTCTGCTAAAGTTGTGAGTCCGTATGCTAAATTTAAGTCGCAATTCATATTAACAGTGTTAAATACACGGAAAATTACTTTTAATTTAGAATATTTGATAACTTCTGAGGGTCATTCTAGCTCTTATTCATTCGTTTAGACATATTATATTCGGTATTTGCATTTTTCAACTAACTGGTGGATATGGCGTCATCTGGAGTTGATTTAGAGTTAAAAGAGGTATGCAAAGCAATTTTAATTGGTTTGACTTAAAAAATTTTAATTATCATTTAAATTATTTTAATTATAATTTTAGCCAGTTGCTTCTTTAATGGTAACAGTTTCAAATTTTAGCTAGCTACCTGATGAAATCTGTTGTGATTGTTTTAGAAAATCACCTTAATTTTTTTACTGAAGTGAGTGCAATGCCATAATGAAACTTAAAAAATATGATCAAGTAGTAAATATTCCGAAATCATTTAGCTAGCTATGCTTCTGTTTAACATGGAATATATAGAGCTTACTTGACATTGATTATACAAAGCTTGGCCACTGGCCTTTGATCAGTTTCAGGGACTATATATATTTGCTGCTCTGGGACATCCAGCCATGATACAGTATGCAAATTAACTATTTTTTTAAAGAAATGTTTAAATAATTAAACACAGTAAACTGGGAGATTGTCAAAGTAGGTTAAGTCTATGATAGTATTTTAGTAACAAATTAATAATCATTTTGGTAATAACTTGCTTTGAATTTCTTGTGCTTTTTACCCAAAAATGACTTCTGTTGTGATTTTTCTATTAATATTCATTTGTTTAAAAAATTGAGACCTAAACAAATACAATATAGGCTGCATTTTACTTATTTACCATATAATAAGCCAAAATTGGTTCTATAGAATCTTAGAAGCACAATAAGTTAAAAAAAACTATTGCTATATTAGAAATGAAGGTAAATTAAGCATGTAAACGTTTATATTACTTTTAGCTGCACAATGGCTATCACACTACTTTGTATATTATAAGAAATAACAAAAATATTAGGCTAAAATGATTTAAAAAATTCAAAGCAAGTTGTCACCAAAACATCTTGTTAATAACTCAGCCTATAACCATCTAATATAGCTTGTTACTTTTTCATTTGACCATTGTATTGACTTTAATTCAAAAAGTATATTTTGGTCTAACAAACATTAAAATATGCTGCACTCCATTTGCAATCCCATAAAGAAAACCCCAAGACTCTAAGCTATGGTTAAAATTGGCAATAAGAAATAAAATAAAGCCTAGATGATTTGATGATTGCAATATTTTTTAAGTTAATTAGGTCCATCAAAGTTGATGGTAAAGCATATTCAATATTATAAAATTTGTAAAATTACAATGCTAGTATGTATTCATAGTTTTATTGCATATACAAGTATTTTATAATATTGTCATTTATTAATAAATTAATAGTTCTGTATAAAATTTTGAAATTCATTGCTTCTAGGAAGCTTTAATATGAAATATAGTTAGGAGTATTTTTTGTTAAATAGCAGATATTAACAAAATCCAATATACAACTTCAGTCCTTAAATTAAACATTTATTATAGCAGTTATCACAGCTTTGGCTTAAATTCAATTATTAAATTAAATTTTATTTCTCACCCCCTACTTGCTCTGTCACCAACGCAGGCAATCACACAGTTGCACGCCAAGAAGCAGCAAACAGATCAGCAGCTGATGTTTCAGAACCGCCAGATGGACCAGCTGCAGAAGGAGATCCGGCACAGGCAGCTGGTGCTGGAGGAGCTGTCCGATGTCACCCCGGATGGTCGGGTGTACGCCTCTGTTGGCCGGATGTTCCTCCTGCAGCCTGTTGACGAGATCCGGACAGAGATTCAAGCTAAAATTGTTGCCTCTGAGGAGAAGAGCAAAACTCTAGCGGCTAATAAAGCCTATTTGGAGCAGAGCCTCAAGGAGGCCGAGAACAATCTGAGGGAGATGATTCAGGCTAAGCACGGAAAATGAAGCAAATAAGTCCTAAAGACATTGTTTTTTTAATATAATGCAAGCCGGAATCTGTATGGGTAAAGAACTGGTGAATTAAAATATGCTTGCTAAGGCAGTGCGAGTTTTCAGCTTAGGTTTTCTTTTATTTGTCTTACTAAGCTTAGCTAATGAAATACACACAATACTTACCGGCAGTCGCTATTGGTTTCTCATTTTTTCCGTTAGAATTTTTAGCATAAGCTTATTTGTAGATTTTTTGTTTCTTTCTGATTTTTATGTTTTTTTCATTGTTTTATTGCCTCACTAAGTCACTATCTCCCAGATCCTCAAGGTCATGAGCCAGTCTCCCAGATCCTCAAGGTCATCAGCCAGTCTCCCAGATCCTCAAGGTCATCAGCCAGTCTCCCAGATCCTCAAGGTCATCAGCCATTCTCCCAGATCCTCAAGGTTATGAGCCAGTCTACCAGATCCTCAAGGTCATCAGCCAGTCTACCAGATCCTCAAGGTCATCAGCCACTCTCCTAGATCCTCAAGGTCATGAGCCAGTCTCCCAGATCCTCAAGGTCATGAGCCAGTCTCCCAGATCCTCAAGGTCATGAGCCAGTCTCCCAGATCCTTAAGGTCATCAGCCAGTCTCCCAGATCCTCAAGGTCATCAGCCATTCTCCCAGATCCTTAAGGTCATCAGCCATTCTCCCAGATCCTTAAGGTCATCAGCCAGTCTCCCAGATCCTCAAGGTCATCAGCCAGTCTCCCAGATCCTCAAGGTCATCAGCCAGTCTCCCAGATCCTCAAGGTCATCAGCCAGTCTTCCAGATACCACCGTAAACTGTTTCAGCAGCCGTCGTCACTTTGTATCGCAGGCGCGCGTCTGCTGCGGTCGGCTGGCTGGCCTGTTCGCTCCAGAGCCTCCAGCCTCCGAGTCCTGGCTGCTGCGTTCACCTCCTCGTCGTCGCCGTCTTCGTCCAGCAACCCGCCGGTGGTCAGCGAGGTTCGCAACTCGGTAGCTCGAGTGACGCTCTCAAACCCGAAGCAGCGAAACTCGCTGTCGTTAGAGACACTGACGCTGTTGGAATCGACGTTGAACCGACACGCCGACAACAAGGAGGTTCGGGCGGTGCTGCTCAGGGCTGAGGGGCCCGTGTTCAGCTCCGGGCACAATCTGCGCGAGATGAACGCCGGCGAGGCTCTGCGTGCCGACGTCATGGCCCAGTGCTCCCGCCTGATGCTGCGGCTGCACAGCCTCCCGCTGCCCGTCATCGCCCAGGTGCGATTCTCTTTGCTGTCTGATTCCCCCTGTCTGCAATCTGATCCCCCCTGTCTGCAATCTGATTCCCCCTGTCTGCAATCTGATCCCCCCTGTCTGCAATCTGATTGTCCTGTCTGTAATCTGATTCCCCTGTCTGCAATCTGATTCCCTTGTCTGCAATCTGATTCCCCTATCTGCAATCTGATCCCCCCTGTCTGCAATCTGATTCCCCCTGTCTGCAATCTGATTCCCCCTGTCTGCAATCTGATTGTCCTGTCTGTAATCTGATTCCCTTGTCTGCAATCTGATTCCCTTGTCTGCAATCTAATTCCCCTGTCTGCAATCTGATTCCCCCTGTCTGCAATCTGATTCCCCTTGTCTGCAATCTGATTCCCCCTGTCTGCAATCTGATTGTCCTGTCTGTAATCTGATTCCCCCTGTGTGCAATCTGATTCCCCTTGTCTGCTATCTGATTCCCCTGTCTGCAATCTGATTCCCCTGTCTGTAATCTGATTGTCCTGTCTGTAATCTGATTCCCCCTGTGTGCAATCTGATTCCCCTTGTCTGCTATCTGATTCCCCTTGTCTGCTATCTGATTCCCCTTGTCTGCTATCTGATTCCCCTTGTCTGCTATCTGATTCCCCTTGTCTGCTATCTGATTCCCCTTGTCTGCAATCTGATTCCCCTTGTCTGCTATCTGATTCCCCTGTCTGCAATCTGATTCCCCTGTCTGTAATCTGATTCCCCTTGTCTGCAATCTGATTCCCCTGTCTGCAATCTAATTCCCCCTGTCTGCAATCTGATTCCCCCTGTCTGCAATCTGATTCCCCCTGTCTGCAATCTGATTCCCCCTGTCTGCAATCTGATTCCCCCTGTCTGCAATCTGATTCCCCTGTCTGCAATCTAATTCCCCCTGTCTGCAATCTGATTCCCCCTGTCTGCAATCTGATTCCCCCTATCTGCAATCTAATTCCCCTATCTGCAATCTGATTCCCCCTGTCTGCAATCTGATTCCCTTGTCTGCAATCTGATTCCCCCTGTCTGCAATCTAATTCCCCTATCTGCAATCTAATTCCCCTATCTGCAATCTGATTCCCCCTGTCTGCAATCTGATTCCCTTGTCTGCAATCTGATTCCCCTATCTGCAATCTGATTCCCCCTGTCTGCAATCTGATTCCCCCCTGTCTGCAATCTGATTCCCCCTGTCTGCAATCTGATTCCCCTGTCTGTAATCTGATTCCCCCTATCTGCAATCTGATTTCCCCTGTCTGCAATCTGATTCCCCCTGTCTGCAATCTGATTCCCCTGTCTGTAATCTGATTCCCCCTGTGTGCAATCTGATTCCCCCTGTCTGTAATCTGATTCCCCTGTCTGCAATCTGATTCCCCTGTCTGCAATCTGATTCCCCTGTGTGCAATCTGATTCCCCCTGTCTGCAATCTGATTCCCCCTGTCTGCAATCTGATTCCCCTGTCTGCAATCTGATTCCCCTGTCTGCAATCTGATTCCCCTGTCTGCAATCTGATTCCCTTGTCTGCAATCTGATTCCCCCTGTCTGCAATCTGATTCCCCCTGTCTGCAATCTGATTCCCCCTGTCTGTAATCTGATTCCCCCTGTGTGCAATCTGATTCCCCCTGTCTGCAATCTGATTCCCCTGTCTGTAATCTGATTCCCCCTGTGTGCAATCTGATTCCCCCTGTCTGTAATCTGATTCCCCTGTCTGCAATCTGATTCCCATGTCTGCAATCTGATTCCCCCTGTCTGCAATCTGATTCCCCCTGTCTGCAATCTGATTCCCCTGTCTGCAATCTGATTCCCCTGTCTGCAATCTGATTCCCCTGTCTGCAATCTGATTCCCTTGTCTGCAATCTGATTCCCCCTGTCTGCAATCTGATTCCCCCTGTCTGCAATCTGATTCCCCTGTCTGTAATCTGATTCCCCCTGTGTGCAATCTGATTCCCCCTGTCTGTAATCTGATTCCCCTATCTGCAATCTGATTCCCCCTGTCTGCAATCTAATTCCCCCTGTCTGCAATCTGATTCCCTTGTCTGCAATCTGATTCCCCCTATCTGCAATCTGATTCCCCCCTGTCTGCAATCTGATTCCCTTGTCTGCAACCTAATTCCCCTATCTGCAATCTAATTCCCCTATCTGCAATCTGATTCCCCCTGTCTGCAATCTGATTCCCTTGTCTGCAATCTGATTCCCCCTGTCTGCAATCTAATTCCCCTATCTGCAATCTAATTCCCCTATCTGCAATCTGATTCCCCCTGTCTGCAATCTGATTCCCTTGTCTGCAATCTGATTCCCCTATCTGCAATCTGATTCCCCCTGTCTGCAATCTGATTCCCCCCTGTCTGCAATCTGATTCCCCTTGTCTGCAATCTGATTCCCTTGTCTGCAATCTGATTCCCCCTATCTGCAATCTGATTTCCCCTGTCTGCAATCTGATTCCCCCTGTCTGCAATCTGATTCCCCTGTCTGTAATCTGATTCCCCCTGTGTGCAATCTGATTCCCCCTGTCTGTAATCTGATTCCCCTGTCTGCAATCTGATTCCCCTGTCTGCAATCTGATTCCCCTGTGTGCAATCTGATTCCCCCTGTCTGCAATCTGATTCCCCCTGTCTGCAATCTGATTCCCCTGTCTGCAATCTGATTCCCCTGTCTGCAATCTGATTCCCCTGTCTGCAATCTGATTCCCTTGTCTGCAATCTGATTCCCCCTGTCTGCAATCTGATTCCCCCTGTCTGCAATCTGATTCCCCCTGTCTGTAATCTGATTCCCCCTGTGTGCAATCTGATTCCCCCTGTCTGCAATCTGATTCCCCTGTCTGTAATCTGATTCCCCCTGTGTGCAATCTGATTCCCCCTGTCTGTAATCTGATTCCCCTGTCTGCAATCTGATTCCCATGTCTGCAATCTGATTCCCCCTGTCTGCAATCTGATTCCCCCTGTCTGCAATCTGATTCCCCTGTCTGCAATCTGATTCCCCTGTCTGCAATCTGATTCCCCTGTCTGCAATCTGATTCCCTTGTCTGCAATCTGATTCCCCCTGTCTGCAATCTGATTCCCCCTGTCTGCAATCTGATTCCCCTGTCTGTAATCTGATTCCCCCTGTGTGCAATCTGATTCCCCCTGTCTGTAATCTGATTCCCCTATCTGCAATCTGATTCCCCCTGTCTGCAATCTAATTCCCCCTGTCTGCAATCTGATTCCCTTGTCTGCAATCTGATTCCCCCTATCTGCAATCTGATTCCCCCCTGTCTGCAATCTGATTCCCTTGTCTGCAACCTAATTCCCCTATCTGCAATCTAATTCCCCTATCTGCAATCTGATTCCCCCTGTCTGCAATCTGATTCCCTTGTCTGCAATCTGATTCCCCCTGTCTGCAATCTAATTCCCCTATCTGCAATCTAATTCCCCTATCTGCAATCTGATTCCCCCTGTCTGCAATCTGATTCCCTTGTCTGCAATCTGATTCCCCTATCTGCAATCTGATTCCCCCTGTCTGCAATCTGATTCCCCCCTGTCTGCAATCTGATTCCCCTTGTCTGCAATCTGATTCCCTTGTCTGCAATCTGATTCCCCCCTGTCTGCAATCTGATTCCCTTGTCTGCAATCTAATTCCCCTGTCTGCAATCTGATTCCCCTCTATCTGCAATCTGATTCCCTTGTGTGTTGGAATTTTCCCTCACCGCTGCCTTATCGCCGCGTTTCCCGCCCCAGGTGTCCGGCCTGGCCACCGCCGCCGGCTGCCAGCTGGTGGCCTCGTGCGACCTGGCCGTCGCCGGCGCCAGCGCCCGATTCGCCACGCCCGGTGTGAAAATCGGCCTGTTCTGCTCCACGCCTGCGGTGGCGCTGGCTCGCTCTGTTAACGGTTGGTCAGCTGTGCCGGCTTTTTGTTGTCAAGCTGATGCTTTAGTTATGTCACAAACATCACTGATCCCCAGGTTGATTCCCAAACCCTCTTAGATCCCCAGGTTGAGTCCCAAACGCTCTTAGAATCCCCAGGTTGAGTCCCAAACCCTCTTAGATCCCCAGGTTGAGTCCCAAACGCTCTTAGAATCTCCAGGTTGAGTCCCAAACCCTCTTAGATCCCCAGGTTGAGTCCCAAACCCTCTTAGATCCCCAGGTTGAGTCCCAAACACTCTTAGATCCCCAGGTTGAGTCCCAAACGCTCTTAGAATCCCCAGGTTGAGTCCCAAACCCTCTTAGATCCCCAGGTTGAGTCCCAAACCCTCTTAGATCCCCAGGTTGAGTCCCAAACGCTCTTAGAATCTCCAGGTTGAGTCCCAAACCCTCTTAGATCCCCAGGTTGAGTCCCAAACACTCTTAGATCCCCAGGTTGAGTCCCAAACCCTCTTAGATCCCCAGGTTGAGTCCCAAACGCTCTTAGAATCTCCAGGTTGAGTCCCAAACCCTCTTAGATCCCCAGGTTGAGTCCCAAACACTCTTAGATCCCCAGGTTGAGTCCCAAACCCTCTTAGATCCCCAGGTTGAGTCCCAAACCCTCTTAGATCCCCAGGTTGAGTCCCAAACACTCTTAAATCCCCAGGTTGAGTCCCGAACCCTCTTAGATCCCCAGGTTGAGTCCCAAACACTCTTAAATCCCCAGGTTGAGTCCCAAACCCTCTTAGATCCCCAGGTTGAGTCCCGAACCCTCTTAGATCCCCAGGTTGAGTCCCATACACTCTTAGATCCCTAGGTTGAGTCCCAAACACACTTAGATCCCCAGATTGAATCCCAAACCCTCTTAGATACCTGAGGTTGAGTCCTAAATCCCCTCAGATCCCCAGATTGAGTCCCAGACCCTCTTAGATTCCCAGAGTGAATCTTAAAGCCCCTCAGATCCCTAGGTTGAGTCCCAAGCACTTAGATCCCTAGGTTGAGTGCCAAATACTTAGATCCCTAGGTTGAGTCCCGAACACTCTTAAATCCCAAGGTTGAGTACAAAAGCTCACAGATCCTCAGGGTTGGTCATATACCCTATAAATCGTCAATTTTGTTATAGCCAGTTGGAGTTCGTTGTCATTATCAACTAATTATCACTTAAGAAGCCCTATTTAATCTACTAATAATTGACTACCCACAGGCAAATTGGCTATGCGAATGCTTCTAACTGGAGAGCCAATCACCGCCCAGGAAGCGCTGGAATTCGGTCTTGTTAGTCACGTGACACCCGACGCCGAGTTAGAAGCCACAACCGACGCTCTGGTTGCCATGGTTACGCGTCACAGTCGTTCAGTAGTAGCGCTGGGGAAGCGGACTTTTTATCAGCAGGTGCAGCTGCCCAGAGACGAGGCTTATCGCCTGTGCGAGTCAGTCATGCTTGACAACCTGCGATTGCCTGATGCCAAGGAGGGTATCGCCGCTTTCCTAGAAAAACGAAATCCTAATTGGAGCCACTCTGATAAACCGACAGAAGAATAATTTTAGCAAAAAATACTTGTTTGTGATGTCTCGTCATCCCTCCTAAATTTGATTGTCTATTTTTCATAAATCATCGTTAAATAAATCGTGCCGCTTGCCCATTACACTACTGATTTCACTTATTTTGACTAGTAGTATGGATTGAATTTACCTTTTTATTATTTTTGCTTTCCTTAAGGCGTTCTTTAGCTTAGTGGTTAGAGTTTCCCACTGTATGCTGCAAGGTCATGGGTTCGAACCTTAATTCCTATTATTTTAAGAATCAGTTTTAAGGCTTTTTTAAATTTTTTTCAGATTATTAAACGTGACAATTAAGGCAGATAAAGCTGCAAAGCTGCAACAAGCTTCACCCTGGCTACTGCCGCTATACAAGAGCAGGTGGTTGGCGGAGTGATCGGCGGCCTATTGGCCGTTGTTCTTCTCAGCCTCGGCGTCGCTCTTTATTGTTATTTTTATCGGCAGCCCCGACACTCCGGCAACTACGAGACCAACGAGGCCAAGGGCGCCGAGCTGACGGACAATCCCGACGCCGCTGTTCGATACGGCGCTAGCGCCGCTGGCCAGCCGGATTTGCGCGAAGAATTTTATATGTAAAAATATTGTTTCGATACATATCGGCTTCTATAATGTAACAAAAATTCTTCCCAATCTTTGAAAATTAACTTCCGATATGAATCGGCTATTATAGTGTATTTTTCATTATTTCTAATTTGTTAAAAAAACTTTCGAAACATATCGGCCAGTACAGTATATATTACATTTTATGTAACGTTTGTAAAATAAATTTTCGATACATATCGGCTACGCTAGAAGGCAGTGGGATTTTTTGTTGTTATAATGGGTTTCTCCTGTTCATTTTTAAAGTTTTGTGTGTTTTTTGTTCAATTTTCATGTCTCTGTGGTGTTTTATGATTGTGAAACTGTGCTTTTTCGTCTCGTAAACATTTTTAAAACGCTCAATTTTGTTACTGTAAAAAATAAAAATCTCACTAACAGCAGCATTGTTTTGCTTTTAGCTAGATGCCTGTCTACATTTGTGTTGTCTTGCCCACCATTCCACTAGTAAATTTAGTCAGTTTCTTTCGCTGTTTTTTATTTTGGCGAAGTAAATTACTTTACGAAAGCAAAATTCAATAGCTCTTGTGTTTCCCGATTCCGTAGAGACTTCAGTCTGAGACTTTTTTTCTGTATTTTCCTCTTTTTGGCGATTTTACGTTTCTAATTTTAGCAGTCCACTTGAGGGCGTTAGTTACAACAGGTTTTTTTTCACGTTTTTATTGTGATCTTTAAGCTGTTATTTGTAATGAACAGCGCAGTTTTATTATGCTTACTAACCACAGTCCATTTTCCTATGACTTTTTAGTCGCTTCGGTCCTTGGCACTATCAAGTTACATTCTCTTTAATATCTCAGTTATGCCGCCAGACCTTTTGATCCCTTAAGTTATGCCGCCAGGCCTCCTTTTGATCCCTTAAGTTATGCCGCCAGGCCTCCTTTTGATCCCTTAAGTTATGCCGCCAGGCCTCCTTTTGATCCCTTAAATTATGCCGCCAGGCCTCCTTTTGATCATTAAGTTTCGCCGCCAGACCTATTTGATCTTTAATAAACTTAATGCCTTAAAAACTTCAGTCTGAGACTTTTTCTGTATTTTTCTTATATTTGGCGATTGTACTTTTCTAATTTGATTGTTAATTAACTTAGCTTTGGTCCGGCGGACCTCCCTTTGATCTTAAAGTTATGCCGCCAAAAAATTGGTGACAACTGGCTTTATGACCGATTTATTTTTAATAGCCCAAGTTTAATTGACCGTAATTCTCTATCATAAATGCAGCCTTAAATTAACAAGATAAAATTTTACCGCCACGCACTGTTTGTACTTCGTATCATCTTGTTTTTACACCCACGTGACCACACCAACTTCTATTTTAGACAGCTTTATTGTTAGCACAGTTAACGCCGTTCGCATAATTTTTTTGTAAAAATTAAGCGCCCTTTACTGCCGTAGGAAAAATGCCGCACTATATTTTTTATCTTTTTAACTGTAAGTTTTTTATCCTATTTTATTTTGTGCCACTTGTCTCATATTTGTTTTAGTCAATAATGTGAATGCATCATATTGGCTGTGAAATAAAAGTTTTAGCGAAAAACTGACACTCAGCCTCGCTGTGAAAACAACATACTTTTACAAGAAATAGTCTTTTAGGAAGTTTCAATTATGCAGTATAATTAGCTGGGATTAGTCTTAAATACCTCGGCAATGGCATTTTACCATGATTATTTTACAGAGATTTCTACTAACAACTACAAACACCCTATCCCAAAAATTACATTGAGACTGTGCGCGCATCATGCAGCGCAGCTTACTAGGAGCTCTGGGTTGTTAAATTGGCTAGCTAGTTGAGTGAGAGTTTCGCCCACTCAGCCATGACATAATCAGATTCGGTAGGCGTTGCATTGGAATACAGTCCGGCTTAATGACACATCTGAAATGCGCTGGGTCTTCAACCGCTAATCCACTTGTGTGGTCTGTCAGCGGCTACATGTAGCTGTGTGTCTTATTATACAACTGTAGTAAAAGTATACCTTATAATATTGTGTGATGAGATCTGTCTTTTTATCCATCTGACCTCATTTTAGCTCGCGAATTGCAGTTAGTTAATCATGCCCTATAGCTGCAACCCTTGATCTTGTTATTGAACTAGTAGCAATAACTTTTGTCTCCACGGAGCATTGTAACGCCCTCGAGGCTGAGCTGATTAATGGCTAATTTCTCTACTCACTGGTGCCGCATGCATCAAGTTGATTGAGATGATGCTTATCGGAATCTGACAACGAGATCTCCAGCTTCCTCTCTCTCTCATTGATTAATGATTAGCTCTGGTATAGGAATCGCGCCTCATCAAGACAGAACTTAATTATGGCACACTCGAGTGGCTCGGGATCATTCAGTAAATACCGACGTCCATTAATGCATGCTTTTAAAGGAAGATTTATGGCCTAATTAAATGGCATAGTTGAGGAGAGAGCTAATGTGCATTGAATGATTCATTATGAGAATAAAGACTTTAGCTATACATATAGTTGACATGGACTAAGGGGCTTCTAATTGAACGAATCCCTAAAGTGTCAGCTATCCAGCTTTCACTAAGCATTAAGCTATACACAGAATCTCCTAGGTAAGGTTTATTTACTTTTTAATATTGCTAGTTAATATTAGTTTCAATTTTTGCAAACCCAGTCATAAACAAATGCACAAAAGCCGTAAAAGTCGAGAAAAAATGAAAAAGTTTTTACACGAAACTTGACAAAGTTCTAATAAATAAGCTGAAGTGGTTCACCTATTATTCTTTGCATGGGATAACCGAAGCTGCTGTGAATGGGGTCACTGAAGCTGCTGTGAATGGGGTCACTGAAGCTGCTGTGAATGGGGTCACTAAAGCTGCTGTGAATGGGGTCACTAAAGCTGCTTTGAACGGGGTCACTGAAGCTGCTGTTGGGGGGGTCACTGAAGCTGCTGTGATTGGGGTCATCGAAGCTGCTGTGATTGGGGTCACCGAAGCTGCTGTGAATGGGGTCACTGAAGCTGCTGTGAATGGGGTCACTGAAGCTGCTGTGAATGGGGTCACCGAAGATGCTGTGAATGGGGTCACTGAAGCTGCTGTAAATGGGGTCACTGAAGCTGCTGTGAATGGGGTCACTGAAGCTGCTGTGAATGGGGTCACTGAAGCTGCTGTGAATGGGGTCACCGAAGATGCTGTAAATGGGGTCACTGAAGCTGCTGTGAATGGGATCACTGAAGCTGCTGTGAATGGGGTCACTGAAGCTGCTGTGAATGGATTACCGAAGATGCTGTGAATGGGGGTCAACGAAGCCGCTGCAACAGTGTTGTTAATTAGTAAGGAAGCTCTTTGATAAAGCACAAAAATACCGTAAACTTCAGTTGATTTATGTAAATCTTCTAAAAACAAAAAAAATTGGATCAGTCCCATCGACCCTCGCTGACTCAGCATGCATGTAAAAAACGGGCCCTTGCGGTATTGGAGCTCGTCAGCTCAAGGGCTAACCGAGCCAGAGCATCAGCCAATGAGCAGCCGTCAGGCCAAGGAGCAGCTCGGTGGCTTAATATCTGAGCATCAGTCATGGTCTCGGAGCTGTTCTTGCAAAGGGGTCCCGAGCCGAGCGCAGCATGGAATCGAACTCGGCACTTAAGCAGCTTCATCAGCTAGCCGTATCAGTCGTGCTGCTGGCTTCACTGATTACATGTACATCCCGACCAGCCGCATTGGTTGCCAATAGCAACCTGACTCTCGGAGCCATCCTGCCGAGCGGCGATCAGCAGCTTCGCTCAGCGTTCTATCTGGCGCTGAAACGGCGCCATCTGACCGGAGCGACTGTCTGGCAGTGGCGCCTGGCTGTGGCGGACACGGCCAACCCTGCCGAGGTGGAGCGCGCAGTTCGCCAACAACTGGCCGACGCTGCCTGCCTGCTTATTGTGGCCGGCGACACCGACGAACTCGACGCCGACTATCTGGGAAAGAATCTGGGTCTGCCGGTTGTCATGGCGACGCAGTTGCCTAGCAACCAACCCGGCCTTGGCTACGCGTTCTACATGCGGCCGGCCTGGGCGCCAGACGCGGTGGTGGACATCGCGCTGAGCTACGGGTGGCGACGAGCCGTCTACTTGGTCAACAGTCCCGATGGCTTGTCAAGAGCCGCTAGAGCAGCCGTCCGAGCTTCTCAGTCCGGACTCGAACTCGCGACCGTCTATATTCCGAACTTGTCGACCGAGACGCTGCGCCGCTGTCTGGACGTGTCGCAACTCGATGGCAAGCGTCGACAGCGAGTGATCGTCGACCTCGAACCGGCCGAGGAGGCAACCAGACGGCTGGCGGCGGGTCTCAGCAGCGTCGGGCTGAACCGGCGCGAGTTTCACTACCTGCTGGCTGACGGTTCGGCCGGCCAGCTGCCCACGCGCGGCCTCCTGCACAGCGGGGTGGCCGTCACCGGCCTGCAGCTGCTGCCGTTGGGCAGGCGGGAGGTCCGGGGATAGACCGATGGGTTTGGGTTGGAATTTTGCCGGGACAATCACGCTGCAGACCCTGGGGAAACCCCAAACTTGTCACCCGCGCAGGTTCGCGACCTTCAGCACCGCTGGCAGCTGATGCTTCGCCATCTTCAAAGCCGCCGGCCGAGTCTTTCCTCCAGCTCCGCGACGTCCCTCCTGACGGTGGCGCTGA
Source organism: Macrostomum cliftonense (assembly GCA_950096795.1). Classification (NCBI taxonomy): domain Eukaryota; kingdom Metazoa; phylum Platyhelminthes; family Macrostomidae; genus Macrostomum; species Macrostomum cliftonense. The sequence continues at coordinate 2,464,545 of CATNEM010000142.1, forward strand.
TCATGGACTCCGTCAGGGCGGTGCAGGCAGCAGCCGAGGCCGCCAGCCGGAACCTGACGACGAGGCCATCGACAGCCGGTCAGCTGACGGCGGTCCGGCAGCGGGTGCGCTGGCACATGGCCAACAGCCTGGACTTTGTCGGCTTCTCCAACCGCGTGACATTCGCCGGCGGCCAGCGGCGGCGGACAAGCGTCTCCACTGAGGTGCTGCAGCTGACTGGCGCCGAGGGCTTCCAGCGTGTCGCCGACTGGCGCTCGGATTCGGCGCGACCGCTGCGGCTGCCGTCGGCACCGATTGGAGGCGTCGACGTCGGTGCGGAGGGCGAGCGGCGACGGAACGGAAGTGCCGAGCGGCTTCGGTGGCCCAGCCTGATCCGGGTGGTCACCATCGAGTCGCGGCCGTTCGTTCAGCCGAAGACGCCGTCAGTCGAGGAGGCCGGGCTCAGCGACGCCAACGACTCCGCCGCATCAGCAAGTTCCGTCGGCCAACTGCAGTTCGAAGGCTTCTGCATGGAGCTGCTGGAGCGGGTCTCCCAGCAGGTCGGCGGCCTGAGGTACTCGGTGCACCTGGTTGGCGACGGCCAATACGGCGGCAGGAACTCCAGCGCTCCGGCCGACGCGCCCGAGGCCGACAAGTGGAACGGCATGATCGGCGAGCTGCTACGTGACTCGGCCGACATCGCCTTCGCCCCGCTGACCATCAACACGGAGCGGTCAAAGGTGGTGGCCTTCACGGAGCCGTTTTTGACCTTCGGCATCTCCATCATGATCAAGAAGCCGCGCAAAGAGAAGCCGGGCAATTTCGGCTTCTTGAAGCCGCTGTCGCAGGTGGGGGAAAGTCAGTTATGGTTGACTTGGTCGCTGCTTAGTTGAAAGCCAAATACCTACATGTACCCGACTCCAGGTGTGGCCCTACATGCTCGCAGGCGGCCTGGGGGTCATCGCGGGCCTGTACCTGTGCGCCCGACTCAGCCCGATGGAGTGGCGTATCACCGACTCGGCCAGTGCGCCAGCGGAAGAGCAGGCAGCGCAGTTTCTGCTATTGCGCAAGCGCCGCCGAGACTTCTCGCTGTTCAACTCGCTCTGGTTCGCCCTGGCCGCGGCGGTCGATCAGGGCGTCGACATGTCGCCTCGGAGTCTGGGCGCTCGCGTCGTAACTAGCGTCTGGTGGTTCTTCACCCTCATCATGATCGCTTATTACACAGCCATACTGGCCGCCTCCCTCACCGTTGAGCTGCTGCGAACCCCCATCGACAGCTGGGCGGACTTGCTGAGCGCCCACGAATCTTCTGGCATGCTATTTGGCACCATCGCTTCAGGCTCAACGCAGGCATTCTTTCTCAGCACCAAGATCTGGCCCTACAGCGGCATCGGGACCGTCATGCGGAACAACGCCGACAAGGTGGGGGGGGGCAGACTCGAGGGAAAACTTTTGCCGATCTCGTATTTGAATGCTCGCGTCAGGTCTTGAACGCATAGAAAGTGGTCCTCGAGACACTGCCTTGGAAAGTAATTTGTGGTGTAGACACAACTGCCTTAAGCCCCTCCTAAGCTGGCCACGTCCCTAACCAAAGGTGTACGTCGGTACAACGGCGGCCGGGGTGCAGCGAGTGCGCCAGTCTGACGGCCGCTACGCCTTCCTGCTCGAGTCGAAGATGAACGAATTTCACAACAACCGCGACCCCTGCGACACCATGATGGTCGGGCAGCCGTTCGGGGACAACGGCTACGGAGTTGCCACGCAGCGAGGCTCGCCGCTCAGGGAGCTTTTCAACGATGCCATCCTGCGGCTGAGGGAGCAGCAGGTGCTGGCCGAGCTCTACAAGAAGTGGTGGATTGAGAAGGTTCGTTGACGATCGGTCCCAATGTATACCAGCTCCGGTCCTAATGTACACCAGCTCTGGTCCCAATGTACATAAATTCTGGTCCCAAAGTACACGAGCTCCAGTCCCAATGTACACCAGCTCCGGTCCCAATGTACACCAGCTCCGGTCCTAATGTACACCAGCTCTGGTCCCAATGTACATAAATTCTGGTCCCAAAGTACACGAGCTCCGGTCCCAATGTACACCAGCTCCGGTCCCAATGTACACCAGCTCCGGTCCCAATGTACACCAGCTCCGGTCTCAATGTACACCAGCTCCGGTCCTAATATACACCAGCTTCGGACCTATTGTACACCAGCTCCGGCCCCAATGTACACCAGCTCTGGTGTCAATATACACCAGCTCTGGTCCCAATGTACACCAGCTCCGGTCCCAATGTACACTAGCTTCGGTCCCAATGTACACTAGCTCCGGTCCCAATGTACACCAGCTCCGGTCTCAATGTACACCAGCTCCGGTCTCAATGTACACCAGCTGCGGTCCTAATGTACACCAGCTCCGGTCTCAATGTACACCAGCTCCGGTCCTAATATACACCAGCTCCGGCCCCAATGTACACCAGCTCTGGTTCCAATGTACACCAACTCCGGTCTCAATGTACACCAGCTCCGGTCCTAATATACACCAGCTCTGGTCCCAATGTACACTAGCTACGGTCCCAATGTACACCAGCTCCGGTCCAATGTACACCAGCTTCAGTCCTATTGTACCCCAAGCTCCGGTCCCAATGTACACCAGCTCCGATCCTAATATACACCAGCTCTGGTCCCAATGTACACCAGCTCCGGTCTCAATGTACACCAGCTCCGGTCACAATGTGCACCAGCTCCGGTCACAATGTACACCAGCTCCGGTCCAAATGCACACCAGCTTCACCGACAACCCCACAGGGCCAGTGCGCCAGCGAAGACTCGGGTGGCGCTGGCGCCGGTGGCGGCGGTGGGGGAGGCGCCGGCGGCGGCGCCCAGTCCCCGCTGGCAGTCATCAACGTGGCGGGCGTGTTCTACATCCTCGTCGCCGGACTCGGCGCCGCTCTCGTCGCTGCCGTGGCCGAGCATCTGTGCGCTGCCGCGGTTCAGCGGCTTGGAGACGTAGCCACAGCAACGGGAGTGGCGGCTGATGCTACCAAGAAGGCTGGTCAAGGAGGCGGCGGTCACCGCGTTGGCGTCATCATGTAACTCGGCTGAGGGACTGTAGCCCCTAGGCTTTGACACTAGATGACTGATGTGGACACCCCAGTCAGAGAGTACAGTCCACCAACAAAGACATAAGTTTAATAATAATACCAAGATTTTCTCATATGCTTAAATCTGTTCGATGGAGGACCAAAAAATATTTTTATTTTATCTAGCTATACATTTTGATTATTCGCAAAATACAATATCCTTTAAATATAAAAAAAATTTATTACAATAAATCAAATCATTTTTTCTGCATGAAAAGTAAATTAACGGCTCAAATAAACAAATACAAGAAACTTGTGTAGCTAAGTAGTGCACACGAATCTCAGGTTTAAAAAGTATTCTTTGATGTTAAAAAACATTTTTAACTCGGGGAGGGAAGCAAATAGTCCCAAAAATATTTGGCAAATCCGTAGCCAAACAGCCAGGGTCTCGAAGCAGGGTCCATCGCACGGATCTCGATGTCACTGTCCACCAGACGTGGGACCAGTTCGAAGGAAAGATAGGGAGTTATAGACAAAAACGATTCTTTACTAAGATTGCTTGGGAGAAAATTAGGGGATGGGGAGATAAAGTCTGCTGCGTCCTGAGCTGGCCATTTGTTCATTTTAAACTGAAAATCACTAGTCGCTTGTTGCCCAAGTCCGCCACCACCAGCTGCTCGCAATGACCGACCGTCACCACCGCCAGACTCCTTAGATAGCTGAGTCTGTCGTCACCGCTGCCGCCCTCGCCCGGCACCCCCAGAGTCCCCAGCAGCGACCCGCCTTCTGGAGCCACCGCTCGCACTGAGTGACCCTTCCACTCACTCACGAACAGGCGGCCTTTGCGGTCAACGGCCACACCTTCTGGCCAAACAAACCGTTCGAGGCCTGAAGCCTGAGTTGGTAAGGAGGCGACCAGCTTGTGCTTCCAGTCTGTCACTAGAATGCAGTTTTCGTGGATCGCCAGGTTGCCCAGTCGAGGACCATAAAGCTGAGACAGCGTGATGACCGTCTCCATCAGGCCAGTCGCCAAGCTGAACGCGGCGATTTTGTTTTGACTGGACACAAACAGGGAGGCTGAGTTGCCGCCGATTCCACTGATGTCACCGAAGCCCTCAATGCGTGGGCGGATTTGACGCACCTTTCGACCGCTCAGGTCCGTCACTGTCACTGTGTGAGGCTGAGCGATAAACAGCAGCTGACGGCTGCAGTAAAGGCCGCATATGTACATCCTCCAGTCGATGTCGCAGTGGCACCGCAGCTTCTCTGAGCCGTCCACAGACAGCACCAGAAGGTGGTCCTTGTTACAATAAAATGAAGCAAAGATGCAGGGCTGAGGCAGAGCTTTGCTGCCGGCATCCCCTGAATCCGCAGGCACCACACGGCCTGAGCGGTCACTAACGAACCCGCTGGTGTCGCTGCACACAGCCAGCCACTGAACTTCATCATCCAGCTTCACCTCGTGACTGAACACGATCGGATCGAGCAACGAACCACACGCTGTTGATTCAGCGTCCTTCATCTGCGGTCTCGCCGTTACCGCAGCGTCTCTCGACCCGTCCCGACCGCCCGCTCCTCCCGTACATCTGCCCATCAGCCGCTCGAGCTCGCCCAAAAGCCGCAGCTGCTGCTCCTCTCTGTAGCTCTGCTCTCGTTGCAGACGCGCCGCCTTCTCAATGTCCGCCTCCAAGTCTCCGAGCGATAGCTGCATCGACTCGACTACGTTCACGAGCTCTGCGATGTCGCCTTTGGCCTCCGCCGTGGCCACATCCTGCTTGTAGCTGCACACATCCTCTTGGTCCCGCTCGCACACACGCACAGCCTCAATCACACTCTCAAGCGGGCCCCTCACACTCGCACGAAACGAGTCGAGGTCTCGCTGCACTTGGTCGAATCTCTGGTCAACGTGTTGGAGCAGCTGCTGGAGGCGGAGACGCAGCGACTCGGTGTCTTCTCCCAGTCGGAGAGCCTGTGAGTAGGCGCTTAGCTGCTGATCGACCTCGTCCTTGAGCTTGAGAGCATCGGCCACATCGACACTGAGGTGCGAGTCGCACAGGTGAGCGCGGGAGAACGGGCCCAGGCCGACTGCGGGCTGGTCGCAGACGCCGCAGAGAGGAATTTGGTGGCATGTGAGAGGAGCTTCTGAACCCGAGATGTCGGTGGAGTCTCTGCGGCGCATTTTGCTTAAGTTAAGTTGCAGGTAAATTGTTCAGTCACAAGTATACACATGCTCTTCTAGCTATGTTGCCGACCAAATTAATAAAAATTTTAAGGCGGCCGCTGTGGAGTGAAAAGAAGATAATTTCCATAGCAACTATCCAAGCAGTGACAGGATCTGGCTGAGAGAGAGGCGGCCAGCAAGATATGAGCCGCATTAGCTACGTTAGGACACGCGCTTGAGCGATTCAATCCGACGCTATCTTCAAAATTGATCGTCCCTGCCCACTTTCTGTCGACACACCCTTACGGCTTTTTAATATTCCTTGCCTGGTATATCGAACTTTTGGCTTAAACTAGGCTAATTAAGCCAACATTAAGACGTACAGATGCAAGCAGAAGTCGTCTGAAGACACTGTATTTTCGTCCGAAGACATACAGCAGGAAAAACAGCGATTGCGCAATCAGGACCTTATCAAGTCCGCATTGATTCTCCCCATTGAAAATCACACTAAGGCAGTAAAAATGAATCCGCAGAGTTGCACTGCTGCTTGGCATTAGAAAAGCAAATAAGAAAGCAAGTCACTGGGGAGCAAGAAGACACCCAGCTCTGCCAATGTATTTTCAAGCAAAAACATTCAAGGAACAAACAGGAATCGACAATCAGCGGCAGGGCGCAGCAGCTACGGCCCGTCGGCCTCCCCGCCCCGCGCGAACGCCACCACCATCGGCTTGTTGCGCAGCAGCCGCCCGTTCAGAGCCTCCAACGCGGCGGCCGCCTCAGTCGGACTGTCGAAGCTCACGAAGGCCTGGCAGCGCATCCGGCCGGAAGTTAGCAGGCGAATTTGACGAGGCGAATAAGGCGCGAATGCCGACTCGAGATCGGCTTGGGTGGCCGAGCGGGCCAGATTTTTCACATACAGGCGGGCCGAGGGCTGGCCTTGGCTGGAGCTGCGGGCTGCCGGCTGAAGGGGGCCGGAAGTCGACGGCTCGATTCGACCGAGCGCCGCACCGGATGGCTCTGGGGCGGTGGCTGGCGAGGCGATCCGTGCCGGAAGCGAGATTCTAAGCCCGGGAGCGGCCGGCCGGAAAGACAATGGGGGCGGCGGGGGCGGAGCGGCCACGGACACCGGAAGCAGCGCTGGCTGTAGCTGCGGCTTCGGCAGGAGGTGTCGCCGAAGAGGCTGCAGGGGCTTCGCGCTGGCAGCAGTGGCGAACGTTATCGAAGACGGACATTCAAGCTCCTCGTCTGAGCCTTCGTCCTGGCGCACTTCCGGTTGCACATCCGCCGCCTCCATGATCGCATCCGGCTCGCTCGAATTTGCGGCGGCTTCACCAACGGGCGCCTCGGCGACGCCTCCGCCGGCGGTGGCAGCAGCGGCAGCAGCCGGGCCCGCCGAATCGCGCCGCTCGCAGCGCAGCAGTCGGAGAACCCGCCGCCGAAAGCCCGAGTGATTGCGCAACAGCCAAGCCGCCTCGGCGGTGGCCGCCCGCTCCTCGTCGTCCCCGAAGCTGCTGCCGCCGCCGCCGCCGCCCCAGTGGACCCAGGCGGCGGCCTGGCAGCGCCGGGCGAACTCGACGCTGACTCGCCGGCCTGGCAGCAGCTCCTCCTCGTGGAGGCATTTCAAAGCGGCCCGCGCCGTCGACGCCTCGTTGAAAGTCGCGTAGAAGCTGCCGGCCCGGCGCGGGTCCGGCGACACGGCCAAGGCGCCGAGGCCATCGACGAAGAGTCGGCGAGCCGCGTCCCAGGACAGCAGCTGGGCGGGCCAGCGGCGCACGTGGAGGACGCGGATGTCGCAGGCGGCATCAGCGGGCTGCAGCTGAGGCGGATGCTGGGGGCGGGCCAGTTCCGCCTGTTGATGAGGCCGCCAGTCCCAAGTAGGCAGCAGCTGGTGTCCACTGTCGAATGCCTGGAGCGGATGCAGCTGGGTGACTCAGTCGTACAGATGGAAGCCTAATGATGAAAGAAAAAGTAAAAGAAAAAAGCAGAAAAACAACAACAAGGAAGGCAGCTAGTGGGTCAATCAACCGGCCCATCAATTGGTGTGAAAACTTGGGCAAACATGCGACTGGCTATGAAAGCCAATGATTTATTATAAGAGCAGCCGGTTTACAAACCCAATAAGCAATAACAATTCAAGCATTAAATATCGCCTGAAACTGGTCGCTCAAACAGAGAGAAGAAAAAAGTCACGCGACCACTAAGCGAACTACTAGTCAGTAATAAGGTGAAGCTACAGACGGTCTGCAGGAGAGTTTCACTGTCAATAAACCCAAGCAGTTTGTTGTCGAGCCCAGTTGAGGAAATGCTAGCTAGGGGGGGGGGGGGATTATCTACGCATAGAAACGTTCAATGCAGTCGGGACAGCTCCTCAAGGATTCTGATCAAATCGTCCACGGTGCAGGGCAAGCTGTCCGACACGGCGCTGCTGAAGTCCGTCTGCAATTGCGGCATAGGGTGTGGGGCCGAATTTTAACTAGCAGTAGCTAGATGACAGGATAAAAAAATAATTGGCACACCTTTCGCACAAGGCCCTGCGCCACAGACTCGACCTTGTCCCGGCCGAGATCTAGCGCCGATTCTAGCAGATCGCCGTCAACAAAATCCTTAGCCGGCTCGCTTCGGTGCTCAGTCTCGAAGGCGCGGTACTTGGAGTGCTCGATGCCGCCTACGCCGACTATGAGGCTGGCGAGTCGGCGCTGCAGCTCGTTGAGAAAGTCGAAAAGCGGCGAAGGCAGCTGGCAGATGAGGCCGACGGCGCCGCTCTGGGTTGCGAACAGAATCGGCGTGCTGACGGTGACCAGGCGCTCGCCTAGTTGGCTCATCACCAGCGAGCCGTGCTGGAAGGTGTTCACCGTGTCGCCCAGGTGGAACCAGGCGTTCTCCTGCGGTTGGGATAGGGGGTAAGGGAGATGTATACCGATATGTAGCGTAGTTTACTTTCACCACACAGTTTAAAAACAATGAGATTAGAATAGATCAAATTAGGGAAAATAAAAGTGGACCAGGAAAGACCGATGATTAATAATGGAGATAAAAAACAACGAAAGAGAACTGACAGCTGTCAAATAAACATATAATTTTTAGACAAACGAGACAGACAAAATAAAATAGAATAGAGTAGACGAAAGATAAAGGACAAATGGAGGAGGGCGTTTGACAAACCCGAAATTTCACAAACCCGAAATTACATGTCCCCGAAATTTCACATCGTCCAAATGTTCTTCTAGCTATTTCACAAACCCGAAATTACATGTCCCCGAAATTTCACAACGTCGAAATATCACAAACCCGAAATTTCATAAAGTCGAATTTAATAAGTTCTGTGGAGAAACAGTGTGACATATTTATTGATGTTGTGCCATGAAAATTATCCATAAAATCATACAAAAGCTCCGTTCGCAAACAGTGCTAAATTCGACTTTATGAAATTTCGGGTTTGTGATATTTCGACGTTGTGAAATTTCGGGGACATGTAATTTCGGGTTTGTGAAGTTCGCTGGCATTCAGTATTTTCGGCGATATGAAGTTTCGACGATAATGATATGAATTTTCGGGTTTGTCAATGCGCCTCAAATAAAGGGAGATAAAAGAAGAAAAAAGATGACAAGAAGAGGAGAGCAAGTAAGTCGAGACGCTCACCTGCAGGCGCGGCCGCTCCTCCCCGCCGGAGTTGTCAGCCTCGCGCGAGCACACAAACAAATTGCCAGAGTTCTCCGCCCCTAGAAACGCGTCGTCGTCAATGATTTCAACGGCGAACATCCAGTTGGGCGCGTGGTCTCTGGCGATCTCCTCCAGGCTAGTTTCAACCGGTTTGTACAGCAGCAGCGACATGCTGCGCAGTAGGTCGCCAACTAGAGCGAAATCGCCTTTGGTCTTCAGGTAGAGGGCGATGATGTTGTTGAAGTGAGACGCCTCCAGTCTGAGTTCGCGTTCCGACTCGCTCCATTCGAACAGGCGGACCGAGCTGTTGACACAGACTAGCAGGCGCTGGTTGAAGCAGCACATGGCGTAGGGGGCGCCACGGATCTCCTTCTCGGCCACCTGCGGCAGCGAATGCGCGGGGCGCTCAATGTGGGGGATTCTTGCGGGGAATCAGGGAGATTCTTTGAAGGGGGAATCCCTTAAAAGTGGGATTTCCTTATAGGAAATCCTTTAGAAGGGGTGATTCTAATTGGGAATCCCTTGGAATGCGAGATTCTAATAGAGAATCCCTTAGAAGGGGTGATTCTAATTGGGAGTCCCTTGGAATGGGAGATTCTGGTGGGGAATCACTCAGAAGGGGTGATTCCAATTGGGAATCCCTCAGAAGGGGAGATTCTAATTAAGAGTTCCTTATTTGGGAGATTCTAATGGGGAATCCCTTAGTAGGGGTGATTCTACTAGGGAATCCCTCAGAAGGGGTAATTCTAATTGGGAAACCCTTCTAAGAGCTGCTTCTAATGGGGGATTCCTTGGAATGGGGAATTCTGATTCTAAGGGGATTCTTATCCTAATCTCCCCTTAACAAAACTACTACAGACTACTTGTCAAACTCCATTTAGGAAGCCAAGAAAACCCAACCAACAACAGACCTTGGTGAGGTGCTGCGAGTCAGCTGTGTACTGTAGCACGAGCAGGCGCCCGGCAGACGGCTCGGACTCGTTAGGCCGGATAAAGCAGGTGCCAACAACAAAGTAGGTGGCCGGATCGGAGCCGAACTGGCCTGTAGCGATGCTGGTCGCCGTCTCAACGCAGCTGGGATTCGAAGGGAACTGCATCGAGCACAGAGGCTGCATTGAATTCTGCTCTAACAGCACCAGCGAGGTCACTTCTAATTCTTCGTCAACTTCGCCGGGGCCGCTAGCGCCTGCTGAGGCGGCTGCGGCGGCCGCGGCGGCAGAAGCGGCCGAAGCTACGGTGGCGGCGGCGGCGCCTAGCGCGCCTGAAGAGTGCGGATGATGCCGCTTGCTAGCGGCGCCGGCAGCTCCGTCCGGCGTCAGCTGCACCGGCGCGGTGACAGACACGGAGGCTCTGGCCGGCGCGTAGCCACCCTCGTGTCGCAGGTCCAGCCGGGAGGTGAGCACCGCCAGGGTGCCGGACTCGGCCTGGTGCACCAGCTTCCTGGGCGATTCGCCCAACGGCACGCTGCGAATGTGCAGCTTCTGCATGTCGTCAATGGTGCCGAATAGCAGCTGGCTGGTGGTTACTAGGGAGACGCACTGCTGCTGCTGCTGCTGCTGTTGCTGCTGTTGGGAGTCGCCGCTACTAGCCGCCTCGGGCAGCAGGATGGGACACACGTAGTTCACTTGGCGAGTGTTCACGTGCGAGATCACCTTTAGGAGAGGCGCAAATGTTGGCGTTGCTGACAGGTGTGATCATACTGCTCTACTGCAAGTAGGCAGACTAGGTTTATATATCGGGCTTCAGTTGAAACTCACCAGCTTGCCGGAGACGCAGTGAGCAATAGCGGGCCGGTCTGTGCATACAAACACACTTTGAGAGGGCAGCAGGCACAGGCCCATGGGCTGGGTGCCCACAATCACGTGCTTGCGGTTAACTAGCGCCGGGCCGGGCACAATTGAGAAATAAACCATGGTGCCGTCGCCAATGCCAACGAATAGGTAGACGCCGCTGGGCATCGAGGCTAGGACTACTGAGCGGGGTATGATCTGCGGGATTATTTAATATAAAAGTACATTTTCTAAATTTGGTCGATAGAAAAGTACATTTTATAATTAGTTCAGTATAAAAGTACATGTTTCTAATGGGTTTCACAGAAAAGTATGTTTCTAATCAGGACAATACAAAATTGCTTCAAATTAGGTCAACATTAAAGTACATTTTTATGATGGGGTCAATCTGAAAAGTACATCATTCTAATTAGGTTAACATAAAAGTACATTTTTAATTGGGTCAACCTAAAAGTGCATTTTTCGAATTAGGTCAAAATGAAAGTAAATTATGATTCTTAGTTACGCGTAAAAGTACATTTTCGAAGATAAGTTAAGCAGGGCCACAATTTTCAAAACGATGCAACCCAACCCATCCCAGACACAGCAACAGCAGACCTGAACGTCAAGCGGCTCAATGCAGATCTCCTCCAAGTCGTTGAGCCGCAACAGCCGTACGGAGATCTCTACCCACAGGCCGACGGCCACAACGCCGTTACCATCGTCGAATCCTTCAGGCAACGGAGTGGCGTCGATGCAAGCCACCTCGTTGGGCAGATCTCGCTCCGCTAGCACAGTTAAAGAGCCGTCGCCAATAGCCAGACAGGTGAGCCGACGGCCAATGGCAATGAGCAGGTGACGCTGGCCAGCTCCGCAGACGGACACCGTGCGACCCGAGGGCGGCAGCCATTCGGCTAGGCGACGCTTTCCACTAGGGTCCAGTAGGCGAGCGCATTGCGGCGTAACCTGGCGTTGTGGTTTTTATAATAGACGAAATTTTAAAGACATTTTCTATGCTTGCTACTCATAAGCGTTTTTCAGTAGCATTTCTCGAGTATTTATGAAAAATTTTAAATAAAAAAACGCTCGCAGCGCTCACCTGCACAATCTGGCCGGCGTGCACATTCTGGCACAGGTAGGTCCGCTCGCCAGTTTCAAATGCCGGCATCGGCACCTCTTCAATTTCCATGGCGGGGTCGCAGGGCGAACAGCTCATCAGCAGAGTCTTAGTCTGGCTCTGAAAAGCGATGACAATCAAGTTGCCGAAGTTGCTGCCTTCGGTGCGCAGATTCCACACGCCTTTAACGCCGGCCAGATCGATGTTTACTAGCTCGTTGATGCCGACGCCGCTGCGAATGACGCGCAGGCTGCCGTCTTTGAATGCGCCGGAACAGGTGACCAGCTGGCCCTGGCCCAGGTTGTCAATGTCAACAACGGCCATGTCAACCACGGGAGCGATATTGACGAAGCTCTCCAAGACGCTGACAAAATTGCCAGTGCTGTCCGCCTCAACTAGCAGGCGCACCAGCTGGCTATCGCCGAATCGGGAGCCAATGTAAACAACATTGTTGTCAAGGTAGCTGATTGTCTCTGGGATAGATATCTCGCCAAGAAGTTCCACCTGGAGAAAATTATTGCTCTTTATCGGGCTACTGGCTAATCACGAGAAGTGACTCCCTATTTTTTTTAAATAAAATTCTCCCTGAACTCGCACTTGACTGTCTCAAGAATTTCCTAAAAAAACTATCCCGGAAAATCCCGGAATTCCCTCTAAACGGTGAAAAGAATTCCCTCCAAACTGTGCAAAGAATTCTCTCTAAACTGTCCCCGAAATTCCCTCTTAACTGTCCCTAGAATTCCCTCTTAACTGTCCCTAGAATTCCCTCTTAACTGTCCCTAGAATTCCCTCTAAACTGTCCCCGGAATTCCCTCTAAACTGTCCCTAGAATTCCCTCTAAACTGTGCAAAGAATTCCCTCTAAACTGTCCCCGAAATTCCCTCTAAACTGTCCCCGAAATTCCCTCTTAACTGTCCCTAGAATTCCCTCTAAACTGTCCCCGGAATTCCCTCTTAACAGTCTCTAGAATTCCCTCTAAACTGTCCCCGAAATTCCCTCTAAACTGTCCCCGGAATTCCCTCTAAACTGTCCCTAGAATTCCCTCTAAACTGTGCAAAGAATTCCCTCTAAACTGTCCCCGGAATTCCCTCTAAACTGTCCCCGGAATTCCCTCTAAACTGTCCCCGGAATTCCCTCTAAACTGTCCCCGGAATTCCCTCTAAACTGTCCTCGGAATTCCCTCTAAACTGTCCCCGGAATTCCCTCTAAACTGTCCTCGGAATTCCCTCTAAACTGTCCCCGGAATTCCCTCTAAACTGTCCCTAGAATTCCCTCTAAACTGTGCAAAGAATTCTCTCTAAACTGTCCCCGAAATTCCCTCTAAACTGTCCCTAGAATTCCCTCTAAACTGTCCCCGGAATTTCCTCTTAACTGTCCCTAGAATTCCCTCTTAACTGTCCCTAGAATTCCCTCTAAACTTCCCCGGAATTTCCTCTTAACTGTCCCTAGAATTCCCTCTTAACTGTCCCTAGAATTCCCTCTAAACTGTCCCCGGAATTCCCTCTTAACTGTCCCTAGAATTCCCTCTAAACTGTCCCCGGAGTTCCCTCTAAACTGTCCCTAGAATTCCCTCTAAACTGTCCCCGGAATTCCCTCTAAACTGTCCCCGGAATTCCCTCTTAACTGTCCCTAGAATTCCCTCTAAACTGTCCCCGAAATTCCCTCTAAACTGTCCCTAGAATTCCCTCTTAACTGTCCCTAGAATTCCCTCTTAACTGTCTCTAGAATTCCCTCTAAACTTCCCCGGAATTCCCTCTTAACTGTCCCTAGAATTCCCTCTAAACTTCCCCGGAATTCCCTCTAAACTGTCCTCGGAATTCGCTCTAAACTGTCCATGGAATTCCCTCTAAACTGTCCTCGGAATTCCCTCTAAACTGTCCCCGGAATTCCCTCTAAACTGTCCCCGGAATTCCCTCTAAACTGTCCCCGGAATTCCCTCTAAACTGTCCCCGGAATTCCCTCTAAACTGTCCATGGAATTCCCTCTTAACTGTCCCTAGAATTCCCTCTAAACTTCCCCGGAATTCCCTCTAAACTGTCCATGGAATTCCCTCTAAACTGTCCCCGGAATTCCCTCTAAACTGTCCCCGGAATTCCCTCTAAACTGTCCCCGGAATTCCCTCTAAACTGTCCCCAGAATTCCCTCTAAACTGTCCTCGGAATTCCCTCTAAACTGTCCCCGGAATTCCCTCTAAACTGTCCTCGGAATTCCCTCTAAACTGTCCCCGGAATTCCCTCTAAACTGTCCCTAGAATTCCCTCTAAACTGTGCAAAGAATTCTCTCTAAACTGTCCCCGAAATTCCCTCTAAACTGTCCCTAGAATTCCCTCTAAACTGTCCCCGGAATTTCCTCTTAACTGTCCCTAGAATTCCCTCTTAACTGTCCCTAGAATTCCCTCTAAACTTCCCCGGAATTTCCTCTTAACTGTCCCTAGAATTCCCTCTAAACTTCCCCGGAATTCCCTCTTAACTGTCCCTAGAATTCCCTCTAAACTTCCCCGGAATTTCCTCTTAACTGTCCCTAGAATTCCCTCTTAACTGTCCCTAGAATTCCCTCTTAACTGTCCCTAGAATTCCCTCTTAACTGTCTCTAGAATTCCCTCTAAACTTCCCCGAAATTCCCTCTTAACTGTCCCTAGAATTCCCTCTAAACTTCCCCGGAATTTCCTCTTAACTGTCCCTAGAATTCCCTCTTAACTGTCCCTAGAATTCCCTCTTAACTGTCTCTAGAATTCCCTCTAAACTTCCCCGGAATTCCCTCTTAACTGTCCCTAGAATTCCCTCTAAACTTCCCCGGAATTCCCTCTAAACTGTCCCCGGAGTTCCCTCTAAACTGTCCCTAGAATTCCCTCTTAACTGTCCCTAGAATTCCCTCTTAACTGTCTCTAGAATTCCCTCTAAACTTCCCCGGAATTCCCTCTTAACTGTCCCTAGAATTCCCTCTAAACTTCCCCGGAATTCCCTCTAAACTGTCCCCGGAATTCCCTCTAAACTTTCCCCGGAGTTCCCTCTAAACTGTCCCCGGAATTCCCTCTAAACTTTCCCCGGAATTCCCTCTAAACTGTCCCCGAAATTCCCTCTAAACTGTCCCTAGAATTCCCTCTTAACTGTCCCTAGAATTCCCTCTAAACTTCCCCGGAGTTCCCTCTAAACTGTCCATGGAATTCCCTCTAAACTGTCCCCGGAATTCCCTCTAAACTGTCCTCGGAATTCCCTCTAAACTGTCCATGGAATTCCCTCTAAACTGTCCTCGGAATTCCCTCTAAACTGTCCTCGGAATTCCCTCTAAACTGTCCCCGGAATTCCCTCTAAACTGTCCCCGGAATTCCCTCTAAACTGTCCCCGGAATTCCCTCTAAACTGTCCTCGGAATTCCTTCTAAACTGTCCCTAGAATTCCCTCTAAACTGTCCCTAGAATTCCTTCTAAACTGTCCCTAGAATTCCCTCTAAACTGTCCCTAGAATTCCCTCTAAACTGTCCCTAGAATTCCTTCTAAACTGTCCCTAGAATTCCTTCTAAACTGTCCCTAGAATTCCTTCTAAACTGTCCCTAGAATTCCCTCTAAACTGTCCCTAGAATTCCCTCTAAACTGCCCCCAAAATTCCCTCGGAAATTCCCGAAGAATCCCTTCTAAACTGACCCAGAATTCCTCTAATTCGTTTGAAGAATTCCCTCCGAAATTTATTTAGAATTTCCAAATAAAAATGTCGAAAAAAATTCCTAAAAATCATCTCGACAATTGCCTATAGAGTATCCTAAGAATTTTATCAAAACTGTGCCGAGAATTCCAACAATCCATCGTTACAAAGAATCCTCTTAAAAGAATGTCGGCCACAAAAATTACCCCCTAAAGAAAAAACAAAGCTTCCCGAACCTTCATATCCTTGACGCGGTCGCCCTCCCTCTCCAGGAACAGCATGAACAGGCGGCCAGCCATATCGCCGAGCAGAAACCTGTTGCAGTCCAGCCTATCGTAGGCGAGCATCGGCGAAGTGCGAATCACCGGCGGCGCGATGGTCTTTAGCGAGCCGTCTTTAGACCGAATAGTGACGGTTTCTTGGCCGACAATGAGCAGGCCCGGGTGCGGCGTGGGCAGCGGGATTAGCATGGAGGCCTGGCAGGCGGGCACAGAATGTTAAAGAGGCGATTTTTTTACTTTGTTTAGGGCGATTTTCATCTTGTTTTTGGGCGATTTAAATCTTGTTTTGGGAGGAAATTTTCGACTGGGTTTTTGAGCGATTTTTAAATGGGTTTGGAGGCGATTTTCAATTTTTTTTTGGGGGGGGGGACTTCTATATATGTTTGGAGGCGATTTTTAAATGGGTTTGAGGGCGATTTTTAACTTGGGTCTGGGCGGTTTTCGACTTGGTTTAAGAAAGGTTTTTAAATGGGCTTGGAAGCGAATTTCAAAAGTGTTTGGAGGCGATTTTCGACTGGGTTTGTGGGGATTTTAAACTTGAATTGAGCTTTTTTTACTTTACTTGGTTTAAGAAAAATTTTTAACGGCGTTTGAGGGCGATTTTTAACGGGATTTGAGGGCGATTTTTGAAAGAGGTTTGAAAGAGATTTTTATCGGCTTGAGGCGATTTTCTAGTGTGGTGTTAGGCGATTTTGTACTATTTTTTCACGGGGTCAATGTAATTTAGGGAATAGGGCGATTTTTGACAGGGCTAGTGGGCGATTTTCAAATGGGCCTGGGGTGTTTTTAAAATGTTTGGAGGGGCGATTTTCAACTGGGTATGAGGCAGATTTTCGAACGGGCTGCGGTGATTTTTAAATGAGTTAAGAGAAAAATTTTAAAAAAGTTATAGAGCTTTTTTTTTAACTAATTGACCCATTTCGTCAGCGCGTTAACTTGCAGGCATTTACTATATAAATTAAAAGAATGCCAATAAGAGTGCAGGCCCACTCACCTGAGCCTGAATCGAGTCGATCTTCCAAGGCCCAGGCGTCAGGTCTCTAGTATCGCAGTTAATCTCAACAGTTTTCAAATGACGCCCAACAGAATCCTGTGTTATATAAGCTATAGTGGGATTAACACCCTCGATAAAGGTCATGTCAACAACGTCAATCTCTTCAATTCGAACGTTGAACGCTTTGAGAGTCTCCGGCCCGGCCTCTGGACTGTACGGCTTCTGAGCAAAGGACACCGGTATGACTTTTAATAGGCCTTCGTACAGCTGCAGAGCCACCACCCTACCCCGAGGATCCACAATGCCCAACGGCCCGTTCTCCGACTGCCGACCGATGCGTTCGTGCAGATTGCCCGAGGCCAGGGTTACCACCTTCAGCCGGCGGCTGTCCTCTGAGCCTCCGACTAAATCGCCAAATTCGGAGGCGCTTGGCGCAGCCGATTCGCTGGTGTCCATTGGACAGGCGGCGTCCATTTGGCACTCAAGTATCATTGCGTCTTTCTTCTGCGTTAGCACGAATATTAGATCCGTGCCCGTAGTGCGACCCTGTCGCGGCAGTGTTTCATGTGGGGGCGGACGATTCTTTACAGCTTGAGAGGGCTGGCTTTTTTGAGCATGAATTGCATGGAAGGATGATTTTGTTTCCATGATTGAGGGGCGATTCTTTGAGGGATTGAGGGCCGATTCTTTGGAGGATTGAGGGGCGATTCTTTGGAGGATTGAGGGGCGATTCTTTGGAGGATTGAGGGGCGATTCTTTGGAGGATTGAGGGGCGATTCTTTGGAGGATTGAGGGCCGATTCTTTGGAGGATTGAGGGGCGATTCTTTGGAGGATTGAGGGGCGATTCTTTGAGGGATTGAGGGCCGATTATTTGGAGGATTGAGGGGCGATTCTTTGGGGGATAGAGAGGCGATTCTTTGGAGGATTGAGGGGCGATTCTTTGAGGGATTGAGGGGCGATTCTTTGGAGGATTGAGGGGCGATTCTTTGAGGGATTGAGGGCCGATTCTTTGGAGGATTGAGGGGTGATTCTTTGGAGGATTGAGGGCCGATTCTTTGGAGGATTGAGGGGCCATTCTTTGAGGGATTGAGGGCCGATTCTTTGGAGGATTGAGGGGCGATTCTTTGGAGGATTGTGGGGCGATTCTTTGGGGGATAGAGAGGCGATTCTTTCAAGGAATAAGGGGTCATTCGTTGGAGGATTGAGGAGCGATTCTTTGAAGGATTGAGAGGTGATTCATAGGTAGATTGAGGGGCGATTCTTTCAAGGAACAAGGGGTCATTCTTTGGATTGAAGGGCGGTTCTTTGGAGAATTGACGGGCGACTCTTTGAGGGATTGAGGGGCGATTCTTTGGAGGATTGAGGGGCGATTCTTCGGAGGATTGAGGGGCGATTCTTTTAAGGAATAAAGGGTCATTCTTTGGGGGATTGAGGGGCGATTCTTAGGAGGATTGGGGGCGATTTTTCGGAGCATTGACGGGCGATTCTTCGGAAAATTCGCGGGCTATTTTTTAAAATTGACGGGCGATTCTTTGGAGGATTGAGGGGCGATTTTTAGGAGAATTGACGGGCGCGATTTTTCGGAAAATTGACGGGCGACTCTTTGGAGTATTGACGGGCGATTCTTGAGGGCATTAAGGGCGATTCTTTGTAGGACTAAGGGGCGATTTTTGGAGGTACAGAGATTTTTCAAAATATTAAAAGGCCTTTAAAATATCTAGACGATTTGGACGATTTCAAAGATTCAAAATAGAAACGCTATTAAATGGAACAAATCAATTCTTTAGACTTTATTTACTTAAATTTCTATAAGTCATCTAGTATTTATTATTGATATGATTATATGCAATACCTGAGGCCGAAATCCAAGCAGCACACTAATTTTTCCATAGATGGCAATCTCTTTTATGGTTTTGACACCACTAGAACCAACAGTATGTAACTCTAGGGTGTTGTGCTTAGCAACTAGCAAGTTTCGATGATTCTCTCCAGTGAAATGACCTGTGAGAATTTTAAATGTGGTTATAGTAAAAATATTGTTTTTTCAATGCAATAACTTAAATGGCAATGATAACAACCAATAATATATACACTTATTTCTTAAACACACTGGATAGGTAGCTAAAGTGTTTGAATAAAATTTTTGATATAGAAACATTTGCCAAACAATTTTGCTAATTATTATTAGCTATATGCTTGGTCATTTACTAATGCCAATATTGTCAAATAAAAAATGACAAATGTCAAATGATGTTTTTCTAGTATGGTTGTTCTAAAATTAGGCACACTTAATAAGGATATCTGGTACACTTGAACCTTGAACCTAGGATATATAAAATGACTAGAAACAAAAAATCTAGTCTTGAAGTAGCTTTTAAAAATCAATATTTTTCTACATAATGGTTAGCCATTGGAGGATTGAAGTTCTTTCAAGACATGGCTTAATGGCACATGTTCCAACTTGTAAATAATTTTTAGATTAAAAATAGTATAGAATTAGTGAATACTTACAATCAATATTTTATTGTATATGTAGCTATTAGTTATGTTCATATCACTGTTTTGAATGGCAAACTAAATTGTTTAATAGCTTGGTTACATTTTTTACATTGTTATATAAGTACTGCTAACAGAAACTTATTGAAATCAAAAATGAAAAAATATAATTAATAACTTAAAACTCTAATTTTTATTTTGTAAACAGAAAGCTCCAACAGTTTTTAGGCATACCTGTAAGACTGCAGCTGACAGCTGTAGATCGTTGGGCAGTAACAATATAGTTCTTTGACATTTATGCTGAAAAAAGGTTATAAGTTATTAAAATTTAGTATGATTAATATTGTCAAGCAGTGCTAATACAACGCATCAAAATTTATGCATAGCAGTATATTTGCAGTAGAGATATTTTCAAAAATAAATATGATTTTAAAAATTGAATAACGTGCTTGAATATTAGCTTAATAAAATTGCTGCTCTTCCTTTTCCATTAAATATAAATCGTTGATAAATAAATTGATATCTTGAATTATGGCGGTTTTAATTCGTTTTCGTGGCCACACTATTCTGTTATTCTGCTTTAAGCCTCTGAAATGAAATAACCACTTGATTAATAACGGGTTAATTTTTAATTTGCGCATCTCAAGACATACATGGGACTGGGTCCAGCAAAGAGACCCTTGTTCTTAAGATCTTAAGGTACTAAGATGTTCTTGGGGTCCAGGTTTTATAGGCTTCTGTTTGTGGATTCATCTGGGCAAAATTTTTCACTTAAGGTACCAAAATCACTCTTAGTTACAAAAGTTAGGGTCTAAGGTTAGATTTTATTTTAATTCAAGGACCACTTGAAGCTACGCTAAAGCTCTAATTAAGTTGTCTTTTTGTTAAATATTTTCCTAATTCTAACCGTTACTATTACTCACCGTAACTAAGCAGTTACTTGTACATGTAAACTGTATACGGACCATATAGATATAATCTCGTGCATTTAATATTTCACTTAAAAACTCGCTTTTACAGCACGTAAGCAACATAGTATACATGTAATTTCACTATTGCAGCTTTCCATCAGAACTGTGCTTAAAGCGCCGTATAAAAAAGCTGCATCTCCTACTGAGCATGATGGCTAATTTTCGGTACTAACTAAAACGCGGAATGGTGCGGAATGACGCGGATTGGGAATTTTCTTTGAAATGCTTCATTTTAAAAAGCTCAAATCAAACCGTGCTCTTAAATGACAATAGAGCTGAACCATGAGCTAAAACTAAGACTGATTTCAAGGCATCGATCAGGGTAAAAGAGCTGATAGAACTGTAGTTTCGAGGAGCATTGCTGTATGAAAAGCTTGACATATATTTAGAGAGATCATTACCATGTAGCACATGTCCGTAGAGGTAAAAGATTTCGTTGCAAAACTATGCAAATTGCCTGGAAAGTGGTCTATAAACTGAGTAATCGATGCTTCATTAACGATGGAATTGGTTGAGTACGAGCGTACAATTGCGCAACAGAGTAATTGAACATGTAACTATTTGGGGAAATTTGCGTACGCATTGTAGTATATAAAACACGGCTTGATGTGATTTTTCTTATTTTTCTCATGTGCACCAGTCAAGCCAGCTCTATTATGGGCTTGAGACTATTTGGAATCGGAAATCTGCAAAGGTTTCCGACAAGCCGTTCTAGCGACTGGCCCCAAAGCATCGATTTGCAGCTTAAGCAATACTCGGGCCTGCCACAATGAAACTCAGCCCTAGATTTTTTTTATGTTGTTGGTCTGGTCAAGCAACTATAATTGGAGACGGCAGCGATAGACACATGCAGAAGTACAGAAAGGTAGAGAGCTGACAACTAAGATAAGGTTAGCTAGTCATAAGAAAGAAAGATTTTTTCGCAGCATGTTAAGCCGAGAAAGCTCGAAAGCGCAACTCAGTGCAACGCCACCTCGCCGGCCCCAGACACCTGCTGGCTGACTGCACGCAAGGGCCCGACCCGCAGGATGCCCATGTCCATCGCTGTCTGTCTGCCGATGATGGTGATGCCTCGGCATTCCACGATGTGAAATTTGACAGCTGCGTGCTGCCGGAAGATCCGCACGGACATCGCCGCTTTTCCGAGCAGCTGCATCGGCCGGTCCGAGCCGTACGCGAACAGCCTGTCAGACGCTGGCTGCAGGGCCGGTCGCTTCGGCAGGCTCTCGATTGTGGCCCTGTTGATGACATTGCGCGCTGCCCCGCTGTCGATTAGCACTGACAACCTGCTGCCGTTGATCTCGGCTGTCGTTTGGGCTGACTGCTCACCCTGGTCGACTTCGAAGACTCCTGCGTTCAGACTGTCCCGGCTGCGGTAGCTGGTCTCTCCATGCAGCGACGCCGCGGCGTTCGCGCCGTTCTGCGGTGCCTCCTGCCTGGACCTGCAGGCTCATGCGAAGTGACCCGGCTTTCCGCACTTCCTGCAGCTCTTGCCCTGCGCCGCCATGCACATAGAGTGCCCAGGTGCCTGTCGGACTCTACGGACCGCGGCGAGCTGCTGCTGCGGCTCTCCTGGGTTCTCGATCTCCATCACGCTGGCCTGCTGCTCCGCCGCTTCTTTGGCTCTGGCCTTCTTGAGCACGTTTTTCAGGGAGATGTTGCTCGTCTGCAACAGGTCTCTCCTGAGCCTCTCAGATTCATAGGCGACGATCTTGTCCCTTGTCCCTGATCAGAGAGTCTCTCAGGGTGTCGAACTTGCACGGCTCCGCCGCCTTGCGAAGTCGCTGATACCACTGCTCGATCTGCACGTCTCGAACTTAAAACGCAAAAACACGATGTTTCTGCCGTCCCAGAACACCTGTACTTTTTCAGCGAGACTTTTGTGTTCCTCCCACCTCTCGATGTTATTCTCCTCCACGATGGCCTCATTTTGGACGCAGGGCCGAGCGATCTTGGCGCCATCCTGGCGCAAGTGCAGCGCGACGGCAGCTCAAGGCCGGTCGCGTACGCCAGCCGGACTCTCTCGGACGTCGAGCGGCGGTACTCGCAGACGGAGAAGGAGGCGCTGGCGGTGGAGTTCGGGTGTCCCAAATTCGAATACTACCTGCACGGGGCGCCCGAGTTTTCTGTGATCTCCGATCAAAAGCCGCTGACAGCTACGTTCGCGCCCGGGTCGCGGCCCCCACCACGGGTAGAGCGCATGGCACTGCGCATTCAACACCTGGCATTAAAGCTCGAATACCGGCCGGGGGCTTCGAACGCCGCGGATATTCTCAGCGGGCAGCTCCATCAACAAGGTCGTGCGAGCAGCCATTGAGGAACGGCGAAACTGGAGGGCCGCGCTAGACGAGTGGCTACTGGCGTACCGAAACACGCCACACACGGCGACGGGCCACGCACCGGCTGAGACTGCTGATGAGCCGCCGGCCGAACGACGTCATCCCTACTACTCGCCCCTCCCAGCGAGTCCGCGTCAACGAACAGCGACTGAGACAGGCGGGCGCCAGCGCCAAAGCCACGATGAAGCCATCGCACAAATAAATATATAGACAACCACCCAGTCGGGGTGAGAGTAAGCATTTTCGTCTACGCACTACATCGCGGCCTCTGCCTTAGTTATTACCGCTCGTACATTTAAAGCCATTGGATGCAGCCTGCTTGATTGCGCCACCCCGGTTTGGGGGCCTGCAGTTGCTGCAATCTACTGCATCAGCAACCGATTCAGCATCAGCGTCGCATGCTGCCACTACACTCTACTTCGTGCTGCGCTCACGTCGCTATGAACATCCTTGCTATGAGCCGACCAACAAGCCTGTCCCAGTCGCCTGATTAAACCCATATTTTCATAGCGGGCTTCTTTTTCCGGTCGTGGACGGCGGCGAGTAGGACCTGGCGCGCAGGGCCAGGTCGACGAAACCATATGAGCCTGCCGCCCAATCGTGTATCGGTAAGCGTCCGGACGTTTACCGGCTCAAGGAAACGCTACCGCGCCGCATTCGCTGCACTCTGGCACAACTTTTGCCCGCTACTGCGCAGGCTCAGCCAGGATTTAACACGGCAGTTTGTGCTGCCTGCCCGAACGAGCCACGCGACTGCCATCATCTGTTTCTCTGCCTGGGGCAACCCGACGGACCCCCAAAAATCTGATCTATTGACAGCTCCCGTTGCGGTGACCGTTTTTTTTCAGACTGCGACTCGGGGACCGGCAGAGGATTGGCTCGTAATATCAAGGAAAGCTTACGATCACCAAAACGCCTTCCTCGAGCTTTCAACGCTGCAGACCGTTTCCATAAGTAGGAATCCAAATTTGGTACCTGAAAGGTTCGAAAATTACACTGCCCAGAGCCGACCTACTTCGTGCAAGAGGTCTCAAATTAATTTAGTCGTATACAAAAAAGAGAAATTCAGTTACAACGCAGGGTCGAGAGTTTGACTCTCTGGTAGAGTTTGCCGGCATTTTAGTCAATTTGTCTGCCCAGAAAGGTTGATAAAGATAGCAAAACCTTGACTACTGACCCTGCAAATAAAAAGCCATTGGACATCTAACTCTCCCTTCTTAATGCCATTAATCTTGTTGAAGCATCAGATAGTATCAAACTATCCACCCATGCGAGAGACCGTGACGCTACGGCCTCTCAACAAACTTTAGCCAATCAAACTGTTTTTCTGGTTAAGAATTTGCTTTCAGCCAATGCCCAATACGCACGAGGTTTAGAGTGGAAAATGAAAATCTAAAAACGTTGCAATTGTTGCAACTCTACCATGTAACCTTAACTGCACATAGAAAAGCAAAACTACGGCTCGTAGAATGCTTTGTTTAAGAACACGCAGCTAGCGATAATCCAATCGAAAGCCACTCAATTCATCTAACCAAATAAAAACTATCTGAGTAAGGAAATTACTTGTAGCCTAAAAATTTATAATCCTAGCTACTTACTACGGATCACTCTGCAATCGGAACTAAATGACTTTGTGTTTCATAAAATTCATTTTAATCAATTGGTAAGCCCTTGAAACATTAGGAAAAATATGTAACCCTTCGTATTATAGTTATTTGTGTGAGCTTGGTCCTCGACACTATAAAACCGGCCAAATACTGGCATCCCTGCATCGCCTGAACGGTTTACCTGCAGTGCAGAATTTATCTAGCTATGACCAGGTAACCTCGGTTTGTGCCCGTAAAGTGTTCCATTATTCAGCGCCCCATGCTCCCCGTGCTGTCTTCCAACTTGCTAAAACTTCTTCAATACTATCCAGGTGGAGCTTAGGCATCTTAAGGACTGTAGAGTGATTGTGTGTGCAAGGTAATTGATGAGATTGGTAGCAGATGTGGGCTCGTTTTTTACTTTTGACCGGTTAAAAACCCTTAAGCAGAAGATAGGACATGCTGAGGTCTTTTCCCTTCGGCCATTTGCGAACTGAAGCCTTTGATAATTTCCTTTTAGCGGGAACTAGATCCTTTTGGGATAAGGAGGGCATCTACTTTTTATAAGGCTTCCAATCTTATCCCTTTTATTTAACGGTCATCCACTCTCCACTTAGACCAACTAAAAGGCTAACTAAGTTGGTATATGCGTGGCCCACGTGATATACGAGTAATTTTAGCTTTTCAACACAAGAAAAGTAGAAGCAGTTTTTGTGTGATGCAAATTTATTCCAGCCAACGCCTTAGCGACTACAATCAACCAATGTCATTGAGATATCGATTAAAAACGGGTTGGCAGATGGAGTTCGATTTGAACTGAAGCAAAAACTAATAGAAAATAACGGCTTCAACGTAAAAATTTCGTAGTTTATGTGTCTGTGTTGCATTAAAAAGTCCAGGGCTGACTTGTTTCCAGTCAGCCCATCTTGCTTTCCTCCATTGTCTTCTGGCTGACGGCTGACGGCGTTTTAGTCTCCTTGCGGAAGAGGCAGGGCATGTAAAACTCGTAGAATTTGCTCGAGAAGGCCGCGATAAAAAACGAATTGGTGTAGTAGGGAATATGGAACAGGTAGGCCGAGAGCCGCTCCAATATGACATCTGTTGGTTAAGATTTCGCACGTAATGGTTTGAACTGCCATTCTTTAGTCAGTGATCCAGGAATAGATTTGAAAAATCCGTAATACTTACACTGAACAGGCAGATTAATGATGTCGATCCTGGTGCTGATCACCAACAGTAGGCGCGACATGAAGAAACAAATAAACAGTGTAATATTCATGCCTAACAGCATGGCAGTGGCCTTCACCTCCGCTTTCGAGTCTGTGCTTTCGTTTGCACTCATGGACCTGCGGTTCTTCTTGGCCTCAAACAGGACAAGAATGATGACTATTGCTGACAAAATATTGAACGCACAGATCAGGAAGATGATAGCAAGCATAAAGTTCATGCCAATAAACAATAAATTTTTGTCAGTATTCGCCAATCTGTAAGTCGGTATCACGCATTCTCCGTAGAAAACTTGGTCACCCAGTGTAGTTATCTCGATGCCGCTGCTTGACCAGGCATCGACAGCCAGCGCGACAATGATGACAGCGATGGCCAGCGACAGGCCAACTGTGAACGCGATGAGCAGTCGGTCAACTCGCGTAGTGAGCACAGCCTTGGCTCTCAGAGGAAATTTGACGCAGTAGCAGCGAATCAGTGAGCTCACCGTGAGCGCTATCGGTGACAGGAAGATCGGCAAGTAGAGAATGATGAAGAAGACTCTGCAGAATACTTCCTGCATCTGTTGGTCCTCCTTTCGCCTAAGACCCCACATCAGAGCAGCGAACTGGCGCCCCCAGATACTTCTATGCGGAAGCTGCCCCTGAGGAGTCTGCAAAAAAAAGTCGTCCGTCATCAGCTCGTACACGCGGTAGAGCGTGCTGCCTATGTCGGCGCCCAGAACAATGAGGAACCAGTTTCGGGCGGATCTGGAGTAGCCCGAATTGCCGCGCACCAGGTAGACAACGGCCAGAATCTGCAGCACCAGCCCGAACGAGAAGCCAGCACCCTTGACGATGCCCATGTAGAATTTGATGAATCGGGTTAGCTCTGATCGGATGGCAAAACTGATCATTTGTGGGATTTCCTCATCAGGGATGAAAAAACTGATGTTGCTCGTGCCGAAAAAGTATTGCAGAACAACTGGGTTATAAAATAGCGTCAGGGGTGGCAAAAATTGTTTTACAAGCATAATTGGTGTAATTTCACGTTAAGTTAGAATGCAGAAAAGAAGTCTCGCAGAATATTCGCTTAGAAACGCCTTACCTGAACGATTGGCATTGATTAGACTCAGTACCCGCATTTTGGCTTTCGGTTTCCCTTCGAGTTTCCACCAAAGTTGTCACAGAGACGCAGCCGTCACTGAAACAAGACACAGAGTGGTACTCCTATTAAATAGAGCTCAGCGAAGCCTTATAAATTTCTGAAAAAAGAACCATCAGTTCTTTTTGATCTTCGGGGCAAGAAGCAAACAGAGATAGGCCTTTTTGTGAAATAGGAACGGTTGACCTGACAATTAAGCGATTTCAATCTTTCTACTGGAGCTGCCCCGCCCTGTATTCTACTGGCTTCGTTTGACAATTATTTCGTTTCAATTCTCGGCCCTAAAGTGTTTGCTCATGCTTAAATTGTCCATAGGCGATGTTCAATTGGTTTTGTTACATCGTTGCTTGCGCATTAGATGCAAAATCTAAAGACGCTCGTGTGAATTGAACCGAAAACGCACTTGGAAGGTCGTAAATAGGCGTTTGTTTTTTGAGATCTGAGAAAGCAATACCGCAAAATCAGTTTTGGGCACAATTCTGTTTCTCCGTTACTCCGATACGGCGATACTTTTTGGGCATCGGACTTTCACTTCGGTATCGTCCAATTCAAACTTTCAATTTTCCCGATAGTCCGATATTCCTATACTTTTATATTTTAATGAAAAAACATAAATTTTAAAACGAAAAAATATTTAAATATGTGTTTACACTAGACTTAGGACTTCTTAATAATTGATATCTCATGCTTCATGAGGATAGCTTTTATCATCGGTATATTGCGGAGCCCTGTCTTTAGAACTGCATCTGCATCAGCATCAGACTGCGTGCAGAACTAACTTAGCGAACTTAGCGCTTTTACCCCCATTTTCTAGCTCCATGTTTGCTAGTCGAATGTAGTACGAGCGTAACAACAGACAGAGGTTCAGCCGGACTGTCTGGAAGAATTGATTCACGATCCTAGAAAAGTACTACCTTAAGTTTGTAATCTTACTGGTCTCTAAAAAAATAAGAAAAATTGAAAGAAAATCATAGACTAATTCCCATAAATGCGTCGTATATTCAAAAGGCCCGCATCTTTACCGCAAAACTATTACACTTAACAGACTTTCGCATGTAGAATTTGAAGCCTTATCGACGTTCAACTGGCTTGAAATGGCATTCAATGTAAGTTATGCAATATGCAATATTTTTCCACGACATCGCTTAATCCGACTGCTCAGCCGGGTGCCACACGAAAGAACGATCGTGTCGTATGAATTGGACGACCCATGCAGGGGTTTTTTAAGCGCCAGGATATTCACCTCGAATACAGAGATCGTGCAGCAGCCAGTGATGCAGCAGGTATCATCGAGTCTGGCTGCGTCGTCAAGTGGACAAACGAAGAAATCATCATCCAGTCTGCCCACCCGATTAACGCATAGTCGCTAGCCTAGGCTCAGAGACTACGTGGCCTCATGCACCCTCAACGCCAGCAATTGTGCCGCTGCATGGGGACTCAGTAAGGCCTAGCTCATTGCAAAGACGCTGTCTAAGAAATTCGCCAGCCAGCCATCGACGAAGGAGAAGATAGCCAGTTTCTTGCTTTCAGATTGCCGCATTCAGTCAAGAAGGTCTGGGCAAAGTATACCTCATGTTGCATATGAAGAGAAGATGAGTTTATGGAGGACACTAGACTGCCGGCTTCAGCCTGCCAAGCCGAAGAACCTGCCAGGATCACAAAAGCATGGGATTGGCACCTATACTTATGGAGACGTTGACAACAGGCAACTTACATTGCCACTTACAGTGCTGAAACTCCAATTGGAGTTAACAGCTCCATGCAGCTAGCGCCGAGTTTCAGGTCCATTAAGGACGAGCTAAGCGTTGAAAATTAAATCAGCTTCCATGGTGAACATTCTGACACAGTTGCAGGGTCATCTGGGAGTAGGGATGATGCTCGATCGGCTGAATCATTAGTTAAGCATGCGGGAATCAGAGGGAGAACCATGTCACCACGCCGCTACCTACAACTGTGCCAGCAGAATTGCAGCCCCCGATGCAATCAAAGCCTCTGCCACGGAACCAGTGACTTAAAATTCAGGATGAGCAGTCTTATGTGCTATTAGGTGCTTTAGAAAATTCGACGTAAGCAAGTCTATCAGGCGACGAATTTTTTCCGCCAATTTTTTAAGGCATTGCCAAGTAAGACAGTAAGTCTAGCAACTGTAGCAAGGTATATTAAGTACGGTTCAGCAACCATATTTGTTGCGGTACGAATATGCATGCAGTTTTTCTTTATCAATTGGGAAACTTCAAGTTATGCACGCCTAATTTAAGGTCAACATAAGAAACTGGACGCCGATCTCTGATATGACGAATTACAAGTACGTTTTGAATTCTGATTTTCCTGGAAAGCAACCCATAACGAATTGTAAATAAAATCTATGATTGTACTTACTCTTAGGTTTTCTGAACATCAATCTTTAATTTATAAACCAAGCATGCATTATATTTAGCTAACTTATCATCCTAGTTACCGTATTTAATAAGGCCGTTTTAATTAGTCAAGTTCGTGTCATAACTCATTCTCATTTTGTATTATCCTGTGACGATGTTGTTAATTCAAAGTTAAGCGTAAAATTCTAAAAAATACTTCTAATTACTTTTTACTCTACTCACCTATTATTATGCAGTCCTACATTTGGACAGTATACACATGTGTCGTAATTTTGTTATAATAATTGCTGTTGTTAGTATATATAAGTTGAATTTGAATTCGTTTCTGGTATGACGTTTGTTGGCCCAACGCGCGTGACTCTTCTGATTGGCCAGTTTCTACGCTCAATAAATAAAGGACGAAATACTCGTGCTAGCTCGCATCAAATTGCATTCCGTGTTAATTGCTACTGCTACACCACGCCGATGCACGTATAATTTGTCACAATCCCACTGCAAATACTGCAAAACTAATTATAGGATTCCAATTGGCAATTACAATTTTACCTTGCAGATAGAAATTAAAAAATTGCTTTGTGATAAAATATAGCTAATTTAAACAGTTAAACTTTAATTAGGCTATGATTGTTGAACTAGATTGCATTGTTTTGTCAGCTTTTTATCCATAGTCATAAAGGTGGCACAGTGTGTGCGGGAATAAATTTTGGGGGGACAATCTGTGTGCCGTCTACGCACCATCTGTGTGCCATTTGTGCACTTACTTGGGGCAAACGTTTGAAGGACAAAAAAAGCTCCTGCAAACCATTTCTTCTCTATATCTTCCTACTTGCTACATTTTTGCTTGTAGGCCCTAATCTCCTCTAAATCTTTGTGAATTAGGCGTAGCCACATTTTTACCTTTTTGCAACTTATATTGCCTATTTTGTCAATTTTATTGACAATTTTGCACCAGATTGTGTGCCAATGTGTACCAAGACCCTTTGTGTGCATGGTATGCACTTCACTTGTGTACCAATATATGCCAAAAGTCAAAACCCTTTGTATATACCGCACTTATGCATCAATATGTGCCAAGAACCTTTGTGTGCACCACGCTTGTGTGCCAATATGCACCAATACCCTTTGTGTGCGCAGGAATTTTCCCCTAAAAGGCCAACTTCCTGACTATGCCTATGGCTTTTATAGTATAAATAAATACTTGATATAATTTTCCTTGACTTGTTAAAGAAAAGTCACTATACTGTTAATAGTAAAATTTATATCTATATCATTGGATCAGTGGCCAATCTGGCCAACTGATTTGGTGGCTAACCAAGGTAAATTGCAAAATTGGCAATGTAAGTTGCAAAAATTGGCAATATAAGTCACAAAAATTAGTAATATAAGTTGCAAAATTGGCAATGTAAGTTGCAAAAATGGGCAATTTAAGTCACAAAATTGGCAATGTAAGTTGCAAAATCAGAAAAAAATGAGGAGGTAAGCCTTAATCAGGAAGGTGGCACAGTGTGCGCTGGAATAAATTTTGGGGGGACAATCTGTGTGCCATCCAAGTGCCAAAGTTAGGGTCAGAAGTTCGAAGGACTAAAAAAGGTCCTGTGGACAATTTCTTCTTTACTTCTATTTGCAACATTTTTGCTTGTACTCTCCTCTAAATCTTCACAAAGTAGGCACATTTTTGCCAATTTTGCCTATTATATTAGCAATTTTGCACCACTTGTGTGCCAATGTGTGCCAAGACCCTTTGTGTATGTAGGAATTTTCCTTCAAAAAGGCCACCTTCCTGACTATGGGAGGTAAGTTGCAAAATGGAGAGGGTAAGTCACAAAATGGAGGGTTATAAGAAGTTATAAGATAGGCAGTTTAAGTATATAATTTGGAGGAGAATACTAGAAAACAGCAAGTAGGAAGATATAGGCAAGAAGTGGTTTGTGGGACGTTTTTTTAGTCCTTTGAACTTTTGCCCCAAGTAAGTCACAAATTTTATTACAACTAAGTTGTACTAGCCAACCAAATTTTCTAAGTTGCAGACATATGTTTTTCCTTGTTTTAGGAATCTGCTTCTTTTTTTTCTCCTTTTTAGTTGTCTCTTTGGTATTCTCCTTATTATTAATGCTGCAATATTTTCTATTTATCTAATAATTTATAATATATATTATGCAAAGCAAGAAATTGCTTCTGTAAGCTAGTAAGCTAAATTAGTATATGCTTTGCAGAAATGTGCAGACATTAATATAGATTTTAGTTTTGTTACTGACTTGTATTTTTTAGTTTTAGTTTTAGACATAATTCAAACTTTTAGACTCTTATTCACTACATATTTTCAATAAAAAGTATTTAGCTATTCTTTTTTTCCTTAATATAACCTATTATACATGCATAGACACCTTGCATATCCTAGGCCTAGCTTATATGTCTAGCTATATTAAATAACTAATAAATATTATATGATTTCTGTCTAAAATCTATAAAATTGTATAGAAAATGCCAACGTGAAAGTGGCTTATCATACTAATTAGCAATTTGTACTCATGTAGTTTTCTTTTGCATATGAATTCACTACCAATAGATTTTTTAAGTATTAAAAGTTTCATATGAGGTGGACATTGTATCTCATTTTTAATGGGTCAAATTTTAAAATAAAATATTTTTTTGAATGCAATGCACATATACCTATATATATGGACTAAATTATTTGAGTATATATATTAATAATATCTCAAAATTAAGTCAACATAATATTACATTTATTTAAGCTATGCATGAAAAATAATCACTTGACTTAATATATTGACATAGCATAATATTGAAAATATATTTCATTCACATTTTGAGACAATAAGCCTAGAACTTTTGCTATGCTAACATGGCTACAGGCTTAGATCTATTTTCATGGTATCCTTTTCAATAACTGTTGACTTACTATTATGCCACATCTATTGCTGAATGTATATGTTTATATTATATTTGAATAGCCCTATTAGTTTGTAACAATTGCTAAGTATATCAATCACTTTTTGATTCTTTCTCTGTTATTCATTTGGAGTGCAAATCCAAGTATTGAAGTCAGTTAAAACATGCAATCCAAGCAACATGCAAGCTTCCTAAAAAGCCAACAATTAGTTCAATAAGTGTTTTTAAAAATCAGAAATATAATTAATATTTTCAATTGAATTTGCTTGCTTTTTGAAAATAAAACTGTTTGCAGGAGTTTGTTCCGCATCCCAGCCCGTCGGGCAGCCTGCTGCACGAGATTCAGCGCCTCGTGGCGCCTCCTGGCAGCGAAGACGCCGGCGCTGCGTCGTTAGCTGAGCCAGTAGTTATCCAGCATCAGACGCCTCATCAGCACAGCCAGCATCATCATCACCAGCAGCAGCTGCTCGCTCAGCATCATCGCTATTATTCGGGCGATTGGAAGGCGCCCCGAGCTGTCAATCACACCGAGTGCGACAGCTGCGGAGCCGATGGCGATTTGCTCTGCTGCGACCGCTGCCCCGCCAGCTTCCATCCGGAGTGTCTGAACCCGCCGTTGGAGAAGGAGGCGGCCCCGACTCACGACTGGTCAGTGTTTTTAGGGTTTTTTCTCATTTCGTTTTTTGTGGAAATATCGATGGTACTTCGTTATTCGAATACAAACATTTTTTACAGGTACTGCCACGAGTGCTCCCTGCGCCTGCTCACGGCTGGCGAAGATCCCGCAACCGGTGAATCCCAAGAAGCCAGCAGCTCAGCCAGTCCAGCCAGCTGTCTGCTGTCCCTGGCCACCGTAGTTCAAGCCTTGAATCCTCGGGAATTCGGTCCGCCCAGCTCCTGCCGAGCCGGCGCAGTCGGCGGCCTCTCCATCCCCGGCGCCGCCGAGCGCGACTGCAACAACGCCGTCGGGGTGGCCAGGACCATCGACTTGGAGCTGGGCGCCTTCGTGCCTCAGCCTGTCCGGCGTTGCTTCACCTGCGGCGGCAACTGCAGGCAGGCTCCGCTGCTGCCTTGCGACTATTGCTCGCTGTGCTACCATCTGGATTGTCTGGATCCGCCTCTGACTGTCCCGCCGGCGCGTAGCGAGCTGTGGATGTGCCCGGCGCATCCGGAGCACCTCGTTGACAAATTTTTGCTCACCAGCACCCGGCTGTCTGAGCGCGCCAGGCTGTGGAATCGGCTGGCTCGGGCGTCCGTGTCACAGCAGGAGGTGAGGGCTGCTTGAATTTTGTGTCTTTATGGAGAAGTTCTCAAATCGGGTGTTTATAGGGCGTTTCTGAAATTGGGTGTTTATAAGACGGTTCTCAAATCGGGTGTTTATAGGGCGGTCCTCAAATCGTGTGTTTATGGGGCGGTTCTCAAATCGGGTATTTATAGGGCGGTTCTCAAATCTGGTGTTTATAGGGCGGTTCTCAAATCGTGTGTTTATATGGCGGTTCTCAAATCGGGTGTTTATAGGGCGGTTCTCAATTCTGGTGTTTATAGGAGGTTCTCAAATCGTGTGTTTATAGTGCGGTTCTCAAATCGTGTGTTTATGGGGCGGTTCTCAAATTGTGTGTTTATAGGGCGGTTCTCAAATCGGGTGTTTATAGGGCGGTTCTCAAATCTGGTGTTTATAGGACGGTTCTCAAATCGGGTGTTTATAGGGCGGTTCTCAAATCGTGTGTTTATAGGGCGGTTCTCAAATCGTGTGTTTATATGGCGGTTCTCAAATCGTGTGTTTATAGGGCGGTTCTCAAATTGTGTGTTTATAGGGCGGTTCTCAAATCGGGTGTTTATAGGGCGGTTCTCAAATCTGGTGTTTATAGGACGGTTCTCAAATCGGGTGTTTATAGGGCGGTTCTCAAATCTGGTGTTTATAGGGCGGTTCTCAAATCTGGTGTTTATAGGGCGGTTCTCAAATCGTGTGTTTATATGGCGGTTCTCAAATCTGGTGTTTATAGGGCGGTTCTCAAATCTGGTGTTTATAGGACGGTTCTCAAATCGGGTGTTTATAGGGCGGTTCTCAAATCGTGTGTTTATAGGGCGGTTCTCAAATCGTGTGTTTATATGGCGGTTCTCAAATCGTGTGTTTATAGGGCGGTTCTCAAATTGTGTGTTTATAGGGCGGTTCTCAAATCGGGTGTTTATAGGGCGGTTCTCAAATCTGGTGTTTATAGGACGGTTCTCAAATCGGGTGTTTATAGGGCGGTTCTCAAATCTGGTGTTTATAGGGCGGTTCTCAAATCTGGTGTTTATAGGGCGGTTCTCAAATCGTGTGTTTATATGGCGGTTCTCAAATCTGGTGTTTATAGGGCGGTTCTCAAATCTGGTGTTTATAGGGCGGTTCTCAAACCGTGTGTTTATATGGCGGTTCTCAAATCGGGTGTTTATAGGGCGGTTCTCAAATCTGGTGTTTATGGGGCGGTTCTCAAATTGTGTGTTTTTAGGGCGGTTCTCAAATCGGGTGTTTATAGGACGGTTCTCAAATTGTGTGTTTATAGGGCGGTTCTCAAATCGGGTGTTTATAGGGCAATTCTCAAATCGGGTGTTTATAGGGCGGTTCTCAAATCGGGTGTTTATAGTGCGGTTCTCAAATCGTGTGTTTATATAGCGGTTCTCAAATCGTGTGTTTATGGGGCGGTTCTCAAATTGTGTGTTTATAGGGCGGTTCTCAAATCGGGTGTTTATAGGGCGGTCCTCAAATCGTGTGTTTATGGGGCGGTTCTCAAATCGGGTGTTTATAGTGCGGTTCTCAAATCGGGTGTTTATAGTGCGGTTCTGAAATCGTGCGCTTATAGGGCGGCTCTCAAATCGTGTGTTTATATGGCGGTTCTCAAATCGTGTGTTTATGGGGCGGTTCTGAAATCGTGCGCTTATAGGGCGGCTCTCAAATCGTTTGTTTATAGGGCGGTTCTCAAATCGGGTGTTTATAGGGCGGCTCTCAAATCGTTTGTTTATAGGGCGGTTCTCAAATCGTGTGTTTATGGGGCGGTTCTGAAATCGTGCGCTTATAGGGCGGTTCTCAAATCGGGTGTTTATAGGGCGGTCCTCAAATCGTGTGTTTATAGGGCGGTTCTCAAATCGGGTGTTTATAGTGCGGTTCTCAAATCGGGTGTTTATAGTGCGGTTCTCAAATCGTGCGCTTATAGGGCGGCTCTCAAATCGTGTGTTTATATGGCGGTTCTCAAATCGTGTGTTTATGGGGCGGTTCTGAAATCGTGCGCTTATAGGGCGGCTCTCAAATCGGGTGTTTATAGTGCGGTTCTCAAATCGTGTGTTTATGAGGCGGTTCTCAAATCGGGTGTTTATAGTGCGGTTCTCAAATCGGGTGTTTATAGTGCGGTCCTCAAATCGGGTGTTTATAGTGCGGTTCTCAAATCGGGTGTTTATAGTGCGGTTCTCAAATCGTGCGCTTATAGGGCGGTTCTCAAATCGGGTGTTTATAGGGCGGATCTTAAAGTGTGTGCTTATATCTCAAATCCCGTCTCAATGTGCCCGCCAGGTGTTGCGCAATTTCTGCTCCAAGCGCCGTCTCTTGCGCCGGCTTCAAAGCGCCCGCGGCCCTGGCCGCAGCGGCTGGCTTCAGCGCCGTCCCACCGGCAGTCGCTGCGCCGGCCAGCCCGCCTCCGCGATCCCCGCCGCCATCAGGGCCGCCTACAGTCGCCGGGCCGCGCCGCCGACTCCTCCGCGCTCGCCGCCGCCGCCGCCACCTTTGACAGCAGCGAAGGTCCAGCTAGCAAGCGTCGGTGTCGGCAGAGACGCCGGGCGCTCCGAGCTGGAACGCTGCGCGGCGGCCGCTCTCGAACAGCTGAGCGGCAAACGAAGGCAGCAGCTGGACGATGCGGCATCCCCGGTGCCGACAGTGCCCGATCAACCCCCCTGCTTCGCCTACCTGGTCAGCTACTCGACGGACAGTCCGACGGCTCCGGTCTATCGTTTAACCAATCGCGTTGTCAGCGTCGGCCTGCTGCCTAGCAACGCGCTGTCACTAGGCGGCCTATGGAATGCCGATTGTTCGCTAATCGACCCCGAGGAGCACGCCGTTATCTGCGTTGGCCACGAGCTTGACAACGACGTCGGCGAGGTTGGCCCGACCTTCGAGCTGTTGAACTACAGCCGCTGGGGCACCGTGGTTGACGGCGCCGTCTACGGAGTCGACGCCGACGCCAGCCGGTCCAGCCGGGAGCCGGTGCTGTCCGACCTGGTGCGGACTGTCGACAATTTTCTAGTTGACGCGGACGCCCAAGACGAGGCCAATAAGCCAACGAAACCCGACGAGAACTGCCCGCAATCTGGGTTGTCGTTGTCGAAGCCGCCGCGGCGTTTAGTGCGATGTCGGTGTCGCGCTGAACCGGCTGCGCCGCCGTCCGGATGGGAGGGCAGCGCCGTGTTGCGTCACGGATCCGTGATCAGGATGGGCTGCTTCTCCATGCTGTTTGTGCTGCCGCTGAGCTGATGATGAATTGTCGCTAATCTTGTTTGCAATCTCGACTCATTATTGTTCTACTGTATTGATATTTATGGTCTAAATTATTTATAAATGCAACTACATGTAACCCTTGCAATCTGTGCTGGTATCGTTAAAGCGTGTCTGTCTTTTCCTGTACCTTAGTTTTCCCAAATTATCCCTAAAAAGTCTATTCTATTATTTTTACAATATATTGCGTCAACAACCTACGATGCTTCCCTAAATTGATGAACCGTCCTTTAGCCGTTCCTAAAATGTCCCAAATCAGTGACCCGTCCTTCAGCTGTTCCTCAAAAATCCCAAATCACTGACCCGTCCTTCAGCTGTTACTAAAAGATCCCAAATCACTGACCCGTCCTTCAGCTGTTTCTCAAATATCCCAAATCACTGACCCGTCCTTCAGCTGTTACTAAAAGATCCCAAATCACTGACCCGTCCTTCAGCTGTTACTAAAAGATCCCAAATCGCTGACCCGTCCTTAAGCTGTTCGTAAAATATCCCAAGTCACTGACCCGTCCTTCAGCTGTTCCTAAAATATCCCATGTCACTGACCCGTCCTTCAGCTGTTCCTAAAATATCCCAAGTCAATGAAATTTATAATCCGGAAAAATTGATCGCGTTAGTTAAAATTGAAGCATCAATTATTGGCATAAGCATTTTTCACCCACTACGACAGTAAAATCTTGACATCTGGGTTCTGTGTAATTTGAAATATTTTTTGTTTAAAAATACAAAGTAACGCCTGGTCGCAAAATTTTAAATTAGCCTTTGCTTTGCTTCATAATTAAACACATATTATTGCAAATCTTGGTACTTCACGCAGCCCTTGATTACTTTTTGCCTTTCAGTAAACAAATTTCTTAAGCAAAATCCTTTTCTAAAATGTAGGCATACCTAAATTACAGGTGCTAGGGTTATTTGATAAATCAGTTTTTATTCGGCATTCTTTGGTATATTAGATATTAACGATGAAGATAAATTTCAACGGATCGAGAGCAGAACTAAGGAATAGCAACTCAAAAAATTAAGATGTGTTTAATCTTATTAGATAATTGAATCCCTGAAAGTGTCTTTATGGTAAAAAATTCAAGCAGTTTACCTGCAGATTCTTGAAAACTTATTTTCATGCTGCTCATTCAAAACAGCAAATGCGGTTTTCTATTTCAGCATAAATGACTCGGCACTCCAGCGACAGCTCGAGCTCTGACGCTCCTCTTTCACCTCCCCCACTGCCCCTCTGCGTCGTCTGCGACCAGCCCGCAGTCGGCCTGGGCCCGTTCTCCCGCGCTCACCTGTGCGACTCGCACCTTAGTGTCGATGTGGCCGATGCTCTCAAGCTCAAGGACGAGGTCGATCAGCAGCTAAGCGCCTACTCACAGGCTCTCCGACTGGGAGAAGACACCGAGTCGCTGCGTCCGCCTCCAGCAGCTGCTCCAACACGTTGACCAGAGATTCGACCAAGTGCAGCGAGACCTCGACTCGTTTCGTGCGAGTGTGAGGGGCCCGCTTGAGAGTGTGATTGAGGCTGTGCGTGTGTGCGAGCGGGACCAAGAGGATGTGTGCAGCTACAAGCAGGAGGTGGCCACGGCGGAGGCCAAAGGCGACATCGCAGAGCTCGTGAACGTAGTCGAGTCGATGCAGCTATCGCTCGGAGACTTGGAGGCGGACATTGAGAAGGCGGCGCGTCTGCAACGAGAGCAGAGCGACAGAGAGGAGCAGCAGCTGCGGCTTTTGGGCGAGCTCGAGCGGCTTTTAGGCAGATGTGCGGGAGGAGCGGGCGGTCGGGACGGGTCGAGAGACGCTGCGGTGACTGCGAGACCGGAGATGAAGGACGCTGAATCAACAGCAAGTGGTTCGTTGCTTGATCCGATCGTGTTCAGTCACGAGGTGAAGCTGGATGACTGTGTGTCATTGCTCGCTGTGTGCAGCGACACCAGCGGATTCGCTAGCAACCGCTCAGGCCGTGTGGTGCCAGCGGACTAAGCGGGTTTTGCCAGCCAGGCTCTGCCCCAGCCCTGCATCATTGCTTCATTAACTTATAAAAACAAAGCACATTCTGTTACTGTCTGTGGACGGCTCACAAAGGCTGCGATGCCACTGCGACATCGACTGCGGCCTTTACTGCAGCCGCCAGCTGCTGTTCATTTCTCAGTCTGACGCAGTGACAGTGACGGACCTGAGTGGTCGAAAAATGCGTCAAATCCGCCCTAACATTCAAGGCTTCGGTCACACCAGGGGAATCGGCGGCAACGCAGCCTCTGTGTTTGTGTCCAGTGGAAACAAAATCGCTGCGTTCAGCTTGGCGACTGGCCAGATGGAGACAGTCATCACGCTGTCTCAGCTTCCTGATGCTCGACTGGGCAACCTGGTGATGCACGACAACTGCATTCTTGTGACAGACTCTGGGCGCAAGCAGGTGCACAGAGTGCGCATTGACACCCAGCAGCTGGTCGCCTCCTACCCGACTCAGGCTTCAGGCCTCGAACAGTTTGCTGGGCCAGATGGTGTGGCCTTTGACAGCAGAGGCCGCCTGTTCGTGAGTGAATTATCGGGTCACTCAGTGCGAGTTGTGGCTGCAGACGACGGGTCGCTGCTGAGGACTCTGGGGGTGCCGGGCGAGAGCGGCTGCGCTGACGGCAGACTTGACAAACCACGGGGTCTGGCGGTGGTGACGGTCGGTCAGCGCGAGCAGCTGGTGGTGGCAGACTCGGGCAACAAGCGACTTCTGGTGTTCAGTTTAGAATGACAGCCCAGCCAGCTCTGAACGCAGCTGATGGCTAGGCTTCTGTTTGTACATAAAATTACAATGAAGTTTTAGACAGTCATGAAAAAATGTAGGAGTAATAAATAAATATAAATTTTGGCAGCTTTTAATTTCTGCACTAATAAATAGAAGTAGGTGTAGGTATTGGAAATTTCGTCTTTTGTTAAAACAAAATGCTGTGCCTTTTAGCATTTTAACGTTTTTTGGTATAGTGTCGTTTAATGCACACAGCCGTATTTTAACCGAACTAAAGAATCTGGAAATTAAAGCAACATAAGTGTCCATTCACCGCTTCTTAAGAAAACTATATCTTTAGAATGTTGTTTCAGAGGAAGTCATCGTAAAGAACATTCATATTTTTTAGTTGAATGCACAAGGGAAACTAATGCGACCTATTCATTTACAGATATTAGTTACAATGAGCGTCCAGGGCATTGGAGACCCAGCTAACATAGATCAACGTGAGCCTGAGCAGGCCAAGGCTCCACTATGCTGTATTTGCTTGAAAGCTGCAGTTGGCCAAGGCCCATTCTCTCGTCAGCCAATGTGTGAAGAGCACACCCAGTGTGACCTAGCGAGCGCCTGGAAGCTTAAGGACTCTGTGGCCGAGGAGCTTTGTTCCTTTTTCGAGAGCGGCCCTAATCCTGGCCATCCGGGAAGTCAGGCGCTGGTGAAAGAGCTGCAGACGGCTGGTGGCTTGAAATCTATTGAGAACCGGTGCCTCTCCATGCGGACAGAGCTGGACGGATTTTATCATAGAGTGCAAAAGCAAATCGACGAGTACTTGACGGCTGTCCGCAAGTGCCAAGCTAGCCTCGATGATACCGATGACTATCGTAGGGAGATGGCCACGGCGGAGGCTGCAAACGACATCGATGAAGTTGTTCGACTGTCCATGTCTATGCAGCTGTCGCTTCCCGACCTGGAGTCGGAGTTCGATGTGGCTCAGCGGCTTCGCTTGGAGAACGACCGCGGAGAGCTCCGACTGCGTCGCCTCTTGCAGCTCGAACGGCTTGTTGGCAGCACCGCGGCTGATGCTGGCGATGATGTCAGCGACGCCGCAGTGACAGCTGAACCGGATGTCCGAGACGCGGAGTTGATGGCACAGCCGAGTGCGGTTAGCATTGGAGTGACTGCGTCACCGGCTATGCGAGATGCTGAACTGACTGTCCAGCCAGAACTCTGCGATGCCTCAGCAACCGCCAGCGACTCGATGCTTGATCCGATCCTCTTCAGTCACCAGATTGTTCTAGATAGCCGTGTTGACTGGCTGGCTGTCTGCACAGAAACTGGCGGTTTCTTGGCTGACCGGTCAGGCCGGGTTGTGACTGCTGCTGCAGCTGGTGATAGCGGAGGCGATCCGCTGCCTCAGCCCTGCATCTTCGCGAGAGTTTGTGGCTGCAAATACCTGCAAGTGCTGTCTGTGGATGGCACTACAAAACTTCGTTGCGAGGGAAACTTTGATTTCAAGCAGAGCATCCACGGTCTTCTCTGCCATTGTCAGAAGCTGTTCGTTGCTCAGAGCGATGCGGTGACAGTCACGGACCTGAGCGGTCAAATTCTTTATCGAATTCCACCGCCAACTGATGACTTTTGCGAAATAAGAGGCATCGGTAGCAATTCTGAGTTTCTATTTGTTACTAGCGGCAACAGAATTGCCGCAATGAGTTTGACGACACTGCAGTTAGGGAGAATCATTGTGCTCCATCAGGTTGTCAATGCTGATCTGC
This sequence comes from Macrostomum cliftonense, assembly GCA_950096795.1. Taxonomy (NCBI): domain Eukaryota; kingdom Metazoa; phylum Platyhelminthes; family Macrostomidae; genus Macrostomum; species Macrostomum cliftonense. The sequence continues at coordinate 2,505,266 of CATNEM010000142.1, forward strand.
GCAACCTGACAGTCCACAATGAATGCATTTTGGTAGTTGATGCTGAGCACAAGCAGGTGCACAGAGTGCGCATTGACACGCAGCAGCTGGTGGCCTCCCACCCGACTGAGCGCTGCGGCCTGGACCATTTCGCCTGGCCAGTTGGTGTCGCTTCTGACAGGAGAGGCCGCCTCTTTGTCAGCGAAATGGATAACCACTTGGTGCGAGCGGCTGACGCCGTAGAAGGGTCGCTGGTGTGGAGTTACTTTGAGCTGCCGGGGCAGATGGGTGGCAACGAAAGCAGACTAAACCGGCCCTGGGGTCTGGCTGTGGTGTTTGACGGTCCTCGAGAGCTGCTGATTGTTGCCGACTACCTCAGCATGCGCCTGTTGGTATTCGATTGCGTTTAATTTATCAGTGTTTCGGCTTTTACCTAAAACTGTATGATTGAGTAGATCATTGAATGCTCGATTTTCTATCTGAACTTTGTTCACGACCTTGATACTTAATGCTTGATTTAAGCATGTTTTTTAGCTTTGAAAGCAGTTAAGAGCTGTGATTTTAGCCTCAAAAGCTCAAAAGGTCTCTAATTATTGAATGAAGCCAAATTATGATCAATTGCCCTCGGTGTGTGCAGCGCTACAGTTAAATTACTAAGAAATTAAATTTGTGAAATCATTTGAACCACCCACCCACAATAAAAAGTTGAAATCCATGGACGAGACAAATTCGTTCACTTTCATATTAACTAATTGATTCTTGCGAGCTAAATTGATAATTTCAATTCCCAGTGCCTTTGTAAAAAGAATGGCATCATTTTTTATTAATTTGTGTAAAATTTTTTACCATATACTATTTTGCAAAAAACGTTTTTTTGCTTCTTTCGAGACATCATTTCCATAGTTATTAGTGTGAATAGCAAATAATTGTAATACTAAAAGAGCAAACAAGTATATAATATCAGCTGGTACTCCGTCATTTTATGGCACCATTTTACACAAAGTGTACCGCTGAGAGACGCTGCGACAACCGTCAAGACTGAAGAGATTGACGCTGCCGCGATAGTTTTCAGTCACGAAGTCCCGCTCAGTCGCCGAGTTCAGTCACTGGCGATGCGCAACGACACCAGCGGATTCGTTTCTGACCACCCAGGCCGCGTTGTGCGGGCCTACTTAGCTGAAGAGGGCAACCTCCCTGTGCGCCAGCCGAGCATCATTGCGTCATTCACCGATAACAAAGACCTCCTAATTGTCTTGTCTTTGGACGGCTCGCAGCAGCTGCAATGCCATTGCAACATTAACTGGAGCAAGGATTATTAGAGGACTTCACAGCGACTGTAAGCTGCTGCTGATTGCGCAGCGCAGTACAGTGACAGTGACAGACCTGAGCGGTCGCGTAGTGCGCCGATTCCGACCGAACATCGAAGTCTTCGGGCAGATCCGGGTAATGTGCGCCAACTCCAGCTACGTATTTCTGTCGGGTGGCAACAAGATTGCCCTGTTCCAGAAATCGCCTGGCCTCAGGAAGTCAGTGATCTGCCTGTCCGAGCTTCCTGATGCTGATCTGGACAATCTTACTGTCCATGGTAACTTGGTAACTTCATCCTGGTAGCTGACAAGAAGCGCCAGCAGGTGCACAGAGTGCGCAATTACAATCGGCAGCTGGTGGCGTCCTATCTGACTGAGCGCTGCGGCCTGCAACAGTTCGATGGTCCTGCAGGCGTGGCCGTCGGCAAGAAGGGCTGCCTGTTCGTTAGCGAGCATTTAGGCGATTCTGATGGCGGACTGATGGCTCGGTGCAATCCGCGGGGCCTCGTCGTGGTGATGGAAGGCTCGGGCAAACAGAATTAAGCTGCTTGTTGCCGAATGTCTCCAACAGCCGATTTTTGGTGTTGAGTTTGGAATGACTTGGCTAGGTCTGCCTTTGTAAATGGTTATTTTTTTCGTCCTTCGAATTCACTGAGGCTCCTGACTTGTGGATCGTCTGGCTTTTGAATTTCGAAGAAATAGATGCCAGCCATCTTGTGCTGTAACTGCCTTACTCGTACAAATGCCGAAAAACTATTATATTACTTTTTACCTTTCTTTAGGCTAAGCTGTTACTTGTAAAGTAGCTTTTTATGTGTTGATTTTTTGTAATAACGTAGCATTCGCGTTTTATTGAAATCTCCATCTTCAACTTTTGCACAAAATGTTCTCGTATTTTAATGTACTAGCGTACTTACCTTGTATTTTGTGACACGGCTTCAGTAAGTAGCAATCTGTCATAGCTATGATTTAGCTCGTAGCTGTTAAGCAAACGTATAAGGCGGCTATTTTCTATTATTTTCAGATTTTTTACAATTAATTTTCATCTTTTGCAGATCGTTAACAAAACATGAACTTTTATGTTCTATATTTGACATTCCGAATGGTGGCAATTATAAGGTTATTCGTAGATTAGGTTTCATTGAGTGTAGTAACATGTCCAAATCATCACAAGAATGGGGGTGTTTCACTTTCTCGAAACCCAGCACTTATGTACGTTGTTTCGAAACTTTACTTTCTTGAAAACCAAGTGTTAGCCTCCCGGGGTGCTTTCACAAGCTAGAAATTTCACAACCTAGAAAGCACGCTCTTTTACTAACTAGAAATTTCACTATCTAGAAATTTTACAACCTAGAAAACTACTTTAGCACGCTTTTTCGCTAGACAGAAATTTTACTATCTAGTGCTAAAATTTTCTAGGTTGTGAAATTTCTAGCTAGTGAAGCGAAAAGTAATGGATAGCACTTTCAAATTCTCTAAGCGTCAATTTCTCGAAACTTCACATCAAAACTTCACTTTCGCTAATTTTAATCTCACGATGTATTCGTTTTAATGTGGGTATCAAAAACTGATAACTTCGAAACGAATGTGGTTATTTCCACAGTAATCATTCATATATGGTCAGTCTTGTTATCAACGACTAGAAGCAGAATATTTTTTTTCAAGAAAGTGAAAGTGCTATGCAACACTTTTCTACGAAGTAAAATTTTGAAAAAGTAAAATTTAGAGAATGTGAAAGTGGCTGATACTTTTGGCTTTCGAGAAAGTGAAAGATTTTTATTTCTGAGAAAATAATATTTCAAGTAAGTGAACGATTTCTATTCTCGAGAGAGTGAAATTTCGAGATTGTGAAAGCGTCCCCACAAGAAAGACCACTAAGTACCCATACTATTAATATTTAAGCACATCAAACAAATTGTCAATTGAACCCATGAGTCTGCTATACTAGTACGAGCGCATGTCGCGATGTACTCGTGTGTACAACACTGGTTTAGGAATCATTAGCCAGTAGTATGATTACAAAGTGTTGCGAAATGCCTCAAAGCTTTTAAAGCTCCAGCTTAATCTAGAAAAGAATTTACTGATGCCAACCTGGTAATCTATAGGTTGATAGCTCAGTCTGAAAAGTTTATTTGCACTTATTGGTGCTTAATGAGCAACGCTTGAAGCTAGCTGAAATTGATCTAGCTAAACTCTAGAGAGAACTTCTCGGCTCTTGGTGATTCTTATTCTGCCGCTGCTTTGCCCCTAGCCTAGTTCGAATTCATTTAAAATATATTCATATGTATTTTAGTTGCTATCCGTATTTTGGATTTTAATGCAGGGAACATCTCGTAAAGAAAACCCTTGTAGAATTATGTTTCTAGCAACATTTTCATAGGAGAAATGTTAGAAACTTTCTCTAATGTGAAGTTACTTAATAAATGTACCAATTAATTAAAAAGCACAATTTACTGCTTCTTAAAAATACGCAATATTCTGTTTCAGCAGGAATGAGTCGGCACTCCAGTGACAGCTCCAGTTCGGACGCCCCTCCCTCGCCTCCCCCTCTGCCCCTCTGCGTCGTCTGCGACCAGCCCGCAGTCGGCCTGGGCCCGTTCTCCCGCGCTCACCTGTGCGACTCGCACATCAGTGTCGATGTGGCCGATGCTCTCAAGCTCAAGGTCGAGGTCGATCAGCAGCTAAGCGCCTACTCACAGGCTCTCCGACTGGGAGAAGACACCGTGTCGTTGCGTCTCCGCCTCCAGCAGCTGCTACAACACGTTGACCAGAGATTCGACCAAGTGCAGCGAGACCTCGACTCGTTTCGTGCGTGTGAGGGGCCCGCTTGAGAGTGTGATTGAGGCTGTGCGTGTGTGCGAGCGGGACCAAGAGGATGTGTGCAGCTACAAGCAGGAGGAGGCCACGGCGGAGGCCAAAGGCGACATCGCAGAGCTCGTGAACGTAGTCGAGTCGATGCAGCTATCGCTCGGAGACTTGGAGGCGGACATTGAGAAGGCGGTGCGTCTGCAACGAGAGCAGAGCGACAGAGAGGAGCAGCAGCTGCGGCTTTTGGGCGAGCTCGAGCAGCTGATGGGCAGATGTGCGGGAGGAGCGGGCGGTCGGGACGCGTCAAAAAATGTTGCGATGACCGCCAGACCTGAGATAAGGGACGCTGCAGTGACGATGAGACCTGAGATGAGGGATGCTGAATCAACCGCCCGTTCGTTCTACTTGATTCATGAGCTCAAGCTGGATGCTGGAGTTACTTGGCTCGCTGTGTGCAACGACACCAGCGGATTCGCTAGCGACAGCTCAGGCCGTGTTGTGCCAGCGGACTCAGCGGGTTTTGGGAGCCAGGCTCTGCCCCAGCCCTGCATCATTGCTTCGTTCTCCTCCAACAAGGACCACCTATTGCTGCTGTCTGTGGACGGCTCACAAAGGCTGCGATGCCACTGCGACATTGATTGGGAGGTGGGCATCTGTGGTCTTCAGTGCGACCGTCAGCTGCTGTTCATCGCTCAGCAAAAGGCAGTAACAGTGACGGACCTGAGTGGCCGAAAGGTGCGTCAAATCCGCCCTAACATTCCTGGCTTCGGTCATACCAGGGGAATCGGCGGCAACGCAGCCTCCGTGTTTGTGTCCAGTGGAAACAAAATCGCTGCGTTCAGCTTGGCGACTGGTCAGCTGGAGACGGTCATCACGCTTTCTCATCTTCCTGATGCTCGACTGGGCAACCTGGCGATCCACGACAACTGCATTCTAGTGACAGACTGTAATCTCCACCAGGTGCACAGAGTGCGCATTGACACCCAGCAGCTGGTCGCCTCCTACCCGACTCAAGCTTCAGGCCTCGAACAGTTTGCTTGGCCAGAAGGTGTAGCCGTTGACCGCGGAGGCCGCCTGTTCGTGAGTGAATTTTTGGGTGAAACAGTGCGAGCGGTGGCTGCAGATGACGGGTCGCTGCTGATGACTCTTGGGGTGCCTGACGAGAGCGGCAGCGGTAAGCGCCGATTTGACCGTCCATTTGGTGTGGCTATAATAACAGACGGTCAGCGCGAGCAGCTGGTGGTGGCTGACCGTGGCAACAAGCGCCTGGTGCTGTTCAGTTGAGATTGAGTTCTCGGCCTGCACTGCATGCAACAGACGTACTGCATGCAGCAGAGTTGTTGTTTCCCCCCCCCTCTGCTATCATGCCCATAGTAAAGAGAGAGGATGCATGACCACAGAGGAGTGACTATGAGCCGCTTCTGAATTCTAGCTGGCGCTGACAGGTCTTTAGTTCCGTGCGAACACGCCCAAAGAAAGCGATTGTTTAACAGTAGTGGCAAGGCCCTCTAACGGGGTTTTCACATAGCAACTAAATCGCCACTGTACTCAGGGATGAATTCTCTTGAGGCGAAAGTATAAGTAATCTCAGACGGCTTTCAGACCGAAAAACTGGCCGATTGCAAAGAAATCTAATGAGACCCGACTGTCAAAGTAATCAGACCGCAGGCCAACACGGATGAAGAACCACTGCTCAAAAGTCTCGACGCCGTTACCATGTCTCCCTACCTTCGATTGGCCGCAGTTTGATTACGCTGAAGCGACTCTAAAAATGGTTGCCAATTGCCATGGCAGTCAAAACATCATGTGGCGCAATCTGAAAAAAGTTGTGGATGGGATGATAATAGGAGCGATCACTAGGGGACGGATAGCAAAAGGAGCAGTTCCAATGACTCAAAGAAATGAAAATTAGAAAGATAAGTAAACATCGGAAGCAATAGGAACGAAGCAATTTATTTGAGTTTTTTCAATTTTTGGAAATTTTTTTAAAAAGTCAAGGGAAAGAATCACAGATAAGGCTAGTGAAAAACGCAAGAAAAACTGTAAGTAGCACGAATTAGGAGTGTAAACTATCTAAAAGTGGAATCGAACCTCTGCTAGGACTGTCGCAACCGCAGGCAACCTTACCTAACCACTCGACTGTCTTCCACCTCTAACCAGCTTAACAGAACCCCAGGTTAACAGTAGCCTATAAGGAGTAGGCATATGCAATATTTTAGTGAGCAGTCATACGAGAGCCACTTTCTACTGTACGATGACCGCGCACATGGGCAACGAGGGCTCCGTACGACGCACCCCAATGCTAGGAGAAGAAGGTTTGCAATGGATTAGCTCCCAATCCAACCTCGACACCCTAGCGAATGCTTCCGGGGTTAGAGGTCTTGCGCGCCTAGACACTAGTTACTCGTACATGTGCATCCATTATAAATGAAAAATTGAATCGCATCTTGAACCCTGGCCATGTTTATTATAAATTTTATATATATTTATTCAGCTTTATGCGCATTGCGCTAAATTATGACTTGAAAATATACGAGCGCAAACCATCCACAGTTGCTATCATCCTGCAAGCGTTAGAGATTTGTCGACATTGGGTTCGGTGTGACATTTTTTAGTTTAGTTTTTATGATTATAGCTACAATATACAACTTTTGTAATTTAGAAAGATCGGAGCTAAAGAATAAATACAGTGATGAAGATATTCTGACGGCTATAAATTATGTCAATGGAAAATAAATTACTAATAGATGTAGGTATATATGCATAGAGTCCTATTCATTAAAGCTAAAAATACAGTAGCTCAACTTTTGAACTGTTTTTTTTAATTTAAGTAATAAAAAATTAACTTGGCGAATGCTGTTTGTCTAGAATCTGCACAGGTACGCAGGCCACCATGCCTCAGCTGATAGTTCTTGGTAGTTAACGCAGCAAATTTGGGCATGGTGGCGATGTAAAGTTAGTCGTTAATTTGATCAATAATGACCAAAATTACCAGATACTACTAACAAAGTAGTTAAGCACATCTAAAAGCGTCTATTTAACAAGTGAGTCTCCTAGGCTTCTATGTTCGTGTGTGCAGCACATTGGACAGTATAGTACATATGTTCGTAAAATATAGCAGAATACATATCATGGCCGTTGAAACTCGAGCTGCATAGATGTACTGATGCCGACTTTATCGTCTGTGCATCGTGTGCATTGGCTCAGTGTCAATAGTTTATCCTCACTAATTGATGCTTATGTAGAAACTCTTTAAGCTTACATAGATTACTTTTCTTCCTAGAGTGTTAACTTTTCTTCCTTTGTTGGCTGGACTATATAAGCTATGACTATGTGATAGAAGCACGGCTTGCGCGTGCAACAGGGCCATGCGTTTGTCTTGTTAGCAAATGCGCTTTTTGTCTATTCTACTTCCAGCTTCGATGACTCAGGACTCCAGTAAGAGCTCAAGTTCGGAAGCTCCTCTTTCACCTACCCCACTGCTTCTCTGCGTCGTCTGCGACCAGCCCGCAGTCGGCCTGGGCCCGTTCTCCCGCGCTCACCTGTGCGACTCGCACCTTAGTGTCGATGTGGCCGATGCTCTCAAGCTCAAGGACGAGGTCGATCAGCAGCTAAGCGCCTACTCACAGGCTCTCCGACTGGGAGAAGACACCGTGTCGTTGCGTCTCCGCCTCCAGCAGCTGCTACAACACGTTGACCAGAGATTCGACCAAGTGCAGCGAGACCTCGACTCGTTTCGTGCGAGTGTGAGGGGCCCGCTTGAGAGTGTGATTGAGGCTGTGCGTGTGTGCGAGCGGGACCAAGAGGATGTGTGCAGCTACAAGCAGGAGGAGGCCACGGCGGAGGCCAAAGGCGACATCGCAGAGCTCGTGAACGTAGTCGAGTCGATGCAGCTATCGCTCGGAGACTTGGAGGCGGACATTGAGAAGGCGGCGCGTCTGCAACGAGAGCAGAGCGACAGAGAGGAGCAGCAGCTGCGGCTTTTGGGCGAGCTCGAGCGGCTGATGGGCAGATGTGCGGGAGGATCGGGCGGTCGGGACGGGTCGAGAGACGCTGCGGTGACTGCCAGACCACATATGAAAGACGCTGTAGTGACTGCAAGACAGGAGATGAGAGATGCTGAAGCAGCTGGTCCTTCGCTGCTTGATCCCATCGCTTTCAGACACGAGGTGAAGTTGGCTGAACCAGTTCGATGGCTGGCTGTCTGCAGGGACACCAGTGGTTTCGTTAGCGACAGCTCAGGCCGTGTGGTTTCGGCGGACTCAGCGGATGCCGGCAGCCGGCCTCTGCCTGACCCCTGCATCTTTGCCGCATTTAATTATAACAAGGACCACATATTGGTTGTGAATCTCGACGGCTCACAGACACACCGGTGCCACTGTGAAATTGACTGGGAGATGTACATCTGTGGCCTTCACTGCGACCGTCAGCTGCTGTTCATCGCTCATCGCGAAGCAGTGACAATCACTGACCTCAGCGGTAGAACAGTGAGACAACTTCGCGTAAGTGTCGTTAGTTTCGGTGACATTTGGGGAATCAGCGGCAACGCAGCCTCCGTGTTCGTGTCCAGTGGAAACAAAATCGCTGCGTTCAGCTTGGCGACTGGCCAGATGGAGACGGTCATCACGCTGTCTCAGCTTCCTGATGCTGATCTGGGCAACCTGGTGATGCACGACAACTGCATTCTGGTGACAGACTGGAAGCGCAATCAGGTGCACAGAGTGCGCATTGACACCCAGCAGCTGGTCGCCTCCTACCCGACTCAGGCTTCAGGCCTCGAACAGTTTGCTGATCCAGCTGATGTGGCAGTTGACAGCAGAGGCCGCCTGTTCGTGAGTGAATTTGGTGGTCACTCAGTGCGAGCGGGGGCTGCAGACGACGGCTCATTGCTGATGACTGTGGAGGTGCCTGGCGAGAGCGACGACTTTGAAACTGGACTCAGCTATCCATGTGGTCTGGCGGTGGTAACGGATGGTCAGCGCGAGCAGCTGGTGGTGGCTGACTGGGGCAACAACCGACTGCTGGTGTTCAGCTTAGAGTGATCCTGATCTTGCACAGGGCGCAGAATTTTTATAACTACCAATTTGAAGTGCGTCCTAATTCCAATTAAGGTATACATTACAAGCAATACAATTGTAAACTTTTCAATACTCTTTGTTAGATTTTTTTAGTTGTTGAAGTCTTTCAATAGTGTGATTTTTCTCCTACTTGCATATTTGGAAAGATCAAGGCCGGCTTATGGAGGATTTTTGCTATTTCATTATGGCATTGTGGGACTATTAGAATCAATAAAAGTAATAAAGCGCATGGGTTTTTTCTGGAAACTATGGTTTATAGCCTTGTTGTCGTCTTGGTGTCAAAGTCAATTTCTTATAGATTTTTTGCCGTTGAATTATAATTTACTATTATATATTTTTCAACTGATTCGTCTGATTGATTTATGATAAATCGAACTTTGCATCAGAAAAATTCGCTAAGTTCTCTATTCTCCGGGATGACACTTTTCGCTTTCGTCACTTTCAATGCCAAATGTAAACTTCGCTTTTAATTTCGACGTATAAACTGCTCAAATGTTCGGCGCCTCCTAATTAAAACTCGTCACTGTTTTCACTCAGAAAATTCTTTTATTTAGCTACGCATAGATTTTTTTACTCAATTAATCTTCCTATCCTTCCTTACTAAGATTCCTTGGGCGTCGGTTTAGAACAAAAGCTAGATGGCACTGTGTTCTGTTCTAGGTGAAGCTCTCACAGTTTGACAGACTCTGTAGCAACCTTCACAAAACCAGTGGATCAGCAATAGTATTGACTGTTTACTTTACTTAAACAGCAAAATAGCCTGTTCTAAAAGCATGCAGCATCACGGATCTTAGACGCAAACGAAGGCCGCACCGCCGATCATTCAAAATGGCACTCAGCCAAACTTTTGCTGTAAAGTTCTGAGTAACCATGGAATGCGGTTGTCGTGCTTCGCCAGACTAAGCAGAGACTTGTCGGTAAATTGGATTGTTTTTGGCCTGCAGTGAGGCGGGATACACCGCTGCGGTTTGCGGTTGAATTTAGCGTAAACAATTGCTTACTTGTCTACCCCTCGCGTACGCGTGCGAGCCCTTAGGCCCCACCCCACCCCCACCCTTGACTTCAATGTACATGTATGATATCAGTGCCCACCTCTAATTCTCCCGATTCTCCGACCCTCCTTGTGTATTGTTTTCGTTCGATCTACGAGCTAGATATCAAGCGGCCAGCTCACGGTTAGTTTGTTACGTTGAAATCTAGCCCTAACTCTCTCGTTTTGAGTAAAATCAGCACAGAGGCAGCGTGGGAAGCGCGTGATCACTGTCAAAATTTGGTCAGTCATCAAGCTGAATGTAGCAATTTCTTTTCCATATTAGCTACGTTGGCTGCTTTTTTGCAGATTTCCAGAATTCTAGAAAGAGGACCGATTTGTTTTAAACACTCAGTTACGTCCCTATGTCCGATTCGATGCCTATGAAAATGACTGATTTAATACCCTCCGCAGATAGTGCTCTCTATATAGAGCGAAGCTGATGCGGGTTCTCCCGTGTGTCCAGCTGCATCACTATCGAGATCAGCAATTGATGAGCAGGCTTACGCGCTTATCTTCTTGGCCGCGATGCCGTGACCTGGGAGATACAGCATGTTGCTTTTTCCCGTTCTGTTTGCCGATCTGAACTCTATTCAACCCGTTTTTTGATTGCCACGCCAGAGGGTTTCTTAGCAAACACTCTTCAAGTAGCCTAATTTGCCGCTGATTCGGCATTTCCCTGTCTTCACTTCTGCGTGGTCTCGCAGCCAGAAACAGCCAGGGAGACTGTCTTTCCGTTCTTCTGACGTGCTATCTTGTAGAACTAAAAGTCTTCCGCAATAACTGGCTTCTTTGGCTTTAAGTATTTCTGGATTTGGTCCGTCAAAGTGACTCATGGCGCGTCTTTTCGCTAGTCTGGCCTGCAGAGATCTCGATGCAAAACACAGCATCGACTGTCGATGAGTGAGCAGCACTGATTTCATCTTTCTGCCCCCCCTCGACTCCGTCACCAAAAGAAATTCTATTACACCTGAAGGAAAGGCAAGCATTTACGAAGCAAGGACAACTTATTGAATTTCTAATGATATTATGCTACTTACGGTAGTTGTATAATCTATAGTATATATTGTATAGGGTTAGTATACTATATAATGTAGGTAGTACTAATACTAGTTTCTATGTACATGTAGTACTAAACGTAGCTTATGCTAAATATACCACCTGCATGTACATGTATTACGGGGGCGTTTCACATTCCCTAAATTTCACATTCCCTAAATTTCATATCCCCTATAAAGCAGAACTTGCAGGCCACTTTATGTTTCCTAAATTTCATACTAACTAAACTGTACATCCACTAAATGCAAGAGACTTTATACCCGCTAAATACACTGGAATGTATTGCAATTTATTTAGGGAATGTGAAAGCACCCGACTGCAGCGTCAAAAGAAAATTCATTTTCAACTATGCTGAAAATTAAGATACACAACCTTTAAACGCGAGAATTGGACCAGAATTAAATGTACAGAGTTGAGAAAAAAATAATTTTACTATTTTATTTCGTGCCTTTTACCGGATTTATTAAAACTAGAGCGAAAATGACGCAGGGAAAATTAGATTCCTGTTTGGATTAAAAACCTAAGAGCTGTATGCAAGACTGTCTGAGGAGTCACCCCAAACTGAACAGCGCCAGACGCTTGTTGTCTCTGTCCGCCACCACCAGCTGCTCGCGACGACCGACCGTCACGACCGCCAGACCCAATGGACTGGCAAATCTGCCGGCACCGCTGCCGCTCTCGCCCGGCACCCCCAGAGTCCTCAGCAGCGACCCGTCGTCTGCAGCCACCGCTCGCACTGAGTGACCCGATAATTCACTCACGAACAGGCGGCCTCTGCTGTCCACTGCAACGGCTCTTGGATCAGAAAGCTGTTTGAGGCCTGAAGCCTGAGTCGGGTAGGAGGCGACCAGCTGCTGGGTGTCAATGCGCACTCTGTGCACCTGATTGCGCTTCCAGTCCGTCACCAGAATGCAGTTGTCGTGGATCGCCAGGTTGCCCAGTAGAGCACCAGGAAGCTGAGACAGCGTGATGACCGTCTCCATCTGGCCAGTCGCCAAGGTGAATGCAGCGATTTTGTTTCCACTGGACACAAACACGGAGGCTGCATGAGCGCCGATTCCCCTGACTTCACAGAAGACAAATATTTAGGTGGATTTGACGCACTTTTCGACCGCTCAGGTCCGTCACTGTCACTGTGTAAGGCTGAGCGATGAACAGCAGCTGACGGTCGCAGTGAAGGCTACGGATTTCCAAGTTCCAATCGATATGGCAGTGGCACCGCAGCGCTTGTGAGCCGTCCATAGAGTCCATAGACAGCAAAAGGAGGTGCTCCGTTTTAAAAGTTAATGAAACAATTGTTGGGTTTCGGCCTTGTCGTTTTACCGACGTAGCCTCAGAGCACCGATCTTATTGCCTATATCGACAACTCTGGCCTCCCATTCCCGATCTCGAGGTCAGCCCCAAGGGTAGCATGATAGATGTGGCGAGCGGCTAGGTCCTATGCTAGGAGAAGACAGCGAGAGACAGACACGGAGATAAAGAAAGGTAGAGAGCCGCCAGCCCCAGAGGGAAGCTGACAGCCCCGCCGCCACCAACTTGTGTGGACTGCATCACCAAACAGCCCTATCGAAACCAAGTTCCCGACTAATTGAGGCCTGATTTCCACCTACAACTAGTGTCTTTTAGCTGTCAATCTCGAAGTCATAGCCGACTAAGGGACACTGCAGGGACTAGATCGCATGACCAAGGCAGGCTCAGAGAGGACTTTTGCAGGGGGTTCTTGCATGGATCGGATTATGTGGACTCGGAAATGCACTATTATATTACTAAGAGGAGTGGATAGGGAACATCCCAGCTTTTAGCCTCGATGCTTCAACTAACTGCCGCAAAGCGATGAAATGACCTAATTAGACTCTTCCGAAAGCGCGCCCTAACTACTCTAAAGATTACATTAAGTTACATTAATAATTTGGCTGCCGCGCCGCCTCGAACTGCACTAAAGTACAGCCGAAGCTAAGTCCTTAATCTGGACTCTGATCGCATGAATTACTGGCTGACTGACTGACTGCATGACTGATCCGCCTTTGGTACACCATTACCGGCGCCAACTAATCTAGCTGCTCATCTGAGCCAGCATGGCGAGTAAATAAAGAGTCAAAAAGAGTATAAAAACTGAATTATTTAGCTTTCACACCTAATCACTTTCAATGCCTATGATGACCAGAGCAATGAGTTACTTTAGCGATATATTATGACTACTTAATATTTACTGTCCTAAATCAGCACAAAATAAGCAAAGAGAAAAATGCGCCAATTCCTATTAAGCTGCTAAGAAAGGGGACCGATCTAGAATACACCCGACTAGGCAAGATCAAGTGACCTTTCACCAGACCAATCAGATTATTACACTTTAGACCGTCTCGTACTCCACAGTGACCGAGGTAGATCTCGAACTCGACCGTTAGTACGTGTCGCTCTCGCCTAATCTCGACAATTGGACAGATGCAGCTGTTCTCTAGCTGTGCTGATAATAGCGGCTGATGTTAACCGTGATGAAGCTGATCGATGTTGCTGATCGCTGATAACTTTCGGGGGACTTGCTGACTAAAGGGAAGCTGTTAAGCTTGATGAACTAAGGGGCCGTCTGCCCAGTCCCTCAACCGATGACAAAAACGGGAGAACTGTAGAGCGTGAGAGCAGCAGAGCGTCTGGAGATGGAGCGCGCTCGGCGGCGCCTTTAAATAGGCGCGCCTGGCGCCGATTTGTTAAACTGATCGCCGATTTTTCCAATTGGTCAGGCACCGTTTGTTTTAACGGTCGTGTAATTTTCTGATAGGCTGATGGTCTGATCACGTGATCCTACCCGATCAGGGGATCCTAACCCAGTCTCCGGGGATCATAAATCACACGACAGATGGCGCCACAAAATGATAATTTACGAGCAAAATGATTTATGGGTTTTCGCAGCAGATTATCGTACAGAGACGCAAAAACATACAGATTAATCCTCTTAACGCGTAGAAGTTAAAGAAGTTGAAGAGAACGTCCTAATCCTAAATCCCAAAGCACTTTTAGGGGTCAGAAGTACAGCTGTCAAAAAGTATCGAAAAAACCAAAAGGAGAACAATAGAATTAGGGGGGAAAGAATGTCTAGCTGTCAAAAGGGAACAAAAGAAGTTGCCACAGTCACGTGTCCCGCAGACACCACCTGGCGCCTAAAAGCTGTCAAAAATAGGGGTCAGGCTGTCTGGGAACGGTGATTTATGACTCTAGACGTAAAGGGCCTAGAGACCTTTACTGGTCTGTATGAAAATGAAAAAGGACCGGGATTAAGCGTCACACTACTGCCCATCAGTAGAGGAAAAGAGTGTGGCCGAAAAAAGTAAATGCGACGCGAGCGAAAAAGTGCGTCCCCAACACAATGATGCAGGGCTGCGGTAGAGCTTTGCTGCCGACAGCTGCCGCTGAGTCCGCTGGCACCACACGGCCTGAGCGGTCACTAACGAACCCGCTGGTGTCGCTGCACACAGCCAGCCAATGAACTTTATCATCCACCTTCACCTCGTGACGGAACACAATTGGATCTAGTAACGAACCACGGGCTGTTGAATCTGCGTCACTCATCATCGGTCTCGCAGTCACTGCAGCGCCATTCATCTGCGGTCTCGCAGTCACTGCAGCGCCATTCATCTGCGGTCTCGCAGTCACTGCAGCGCCATTCATCTGCGGTCTCGCAGTCACTGCAGCGCCATTCATCTGCGGTCTCGCAGTCACTGCAGCGCCATTCATCTGCGGTCTCGCAGTCAATGCAGCGCCATTCATCTGCGGTCTCGCAGTCAATGCAGCGCCATTCATCTGCGGTCTCGCAGTCACTGCAGCGCCATTCATCTGCGGTCTCGCAGTCAATGCAGCGCCATTCATCTGCGGTCTCGCAGTCAATGCAGCGCCATTCATCTGCGGTCTCGCAGTCACTGCAGCGCCATTCATCTGCGGTCTCGCAGTCACTGCAGCGCCATTCATCTGCGGTCTCGCAGTCACCGCAGCGTCTCCCGACCGCCCGCTCCTCCCGCACATCTGCCCATCAGCCGCTCGAGCTCGCCCAAAAGCCGCAGCTGCTGCTCCTCTCTGTCGCTCTGCTCTCGTTGCAGACGCGCCGCCTTCTCAATGTCCGCCTCCAAGTCTCCGAGCGATAGCTGCATCGACTCGACTACGTTCACGAGCTCTGCGATGTCGCCTTTGGCCTCCGCCGTGGCCACCTCCTGCTTGTAGCTGCACACATCCTCTTGGTCCCGCTCGCACACACGCACAGCCTCAATCACACTCTCAAGCGGGCCCCTCACACTCGCACGAAACGAGTCGAGGTCTCGCTGCACTTGGTCGAATCTCTGGTCAACGTGTTGTAGCAGCTGCTGGAGGCGGACGCAGCGACTCGGTGTCTTCTCCCAGTCGGAGAGCCTGTGAGTAGGCGCTTAGCTGCTGATCGACCTCGTCCTTGAGCTTGAGAGCATCGGCCACATCGACACTAAGGTGCGAGTCGCACAGGTGAGCGCGGGAGAACGGGCCCAGGAGTGGGGGAGGCGAGGGAGACTCGTCCGAACTTGAGCGTACGTTGGACGCCCGGCGGCTCATGTTTGCAGATTTAGATTTCTTTATTATTATTACGTGTAACCACAGAACTCGTAAGTTCTGTGCGTGTAACTGCGTGTGAATGAGTGTTAAATAAATGGAGGTAGCAGCAGTTAAAATTGTGCACAAATTCAAAAGCAACGGTAATTAATTTTTTATCCATGGTCGGAATAATAAATTACATAAAGTAATGTACGCTCGTACATATGATGTTTAATCTTTGTGTTCAAAGTGAACATGTCGATTTTCTAATAGGAATGCCAAATTTAATGTTGTTTTAATTTTGTATGAAGCATCAGAGATACGCCCCTCCCCGGTGTTTTCTTTGCACAGTGCTTGTCTGACACTAGCTCGCATTATTGCACGTTTTTTGCGTACGTGTACTTTGCACTTAGCGATAGAAGAATGCACGTCGGAGACAGAAGCAATTGTGCTGTCTTTTTATCTGTAAGAGACTTTCATTCTATTCTGCGAGTAAGAGCAGTAGTGATAGTGAGTAGTATTCTAATAGTATCTCTCCTTTACACATATCATATAATACACTTATCCTTTGTGTTAAGCCGTTAATCAAGTAGTATATAAAATTGAAATTTCGTGAATTTAAGTAAATTGAACTCTTGCACCAAAGTGCCATTATAATTTTATTTGCTACAGTCAAACGCTGAAAAAATGCAGTCTTCGCATCTCTTTAACAATCAATTAAAAAATGATAGGCAAATTACAAGGCAGCGCGTCAGGGGACAATTTTAGGGCATGCAATAAATTATAACATGCAACAAAAAGTTCTAAGCCGATAAAGGTCATTGAAAAAAATCAAAGACTATTTCAACTACTATCATAATGAAGCGAGCGCGCCACCAAAAAATATAGATAATGAATCGTATTAACAATAACAAACTGGAGAAAATGGTTGCAAATATAAGCCACCCCGCGCTGTACACACACACACACACACACACACACACACCGGCCCGACACCCCGCGCCCTACTCAGCCACCCCGCGCTGTACACACACACACACACACACACCGGCCAGACACCCCGCGCCCTACTCAGCCACCCCGCACTGTACACACACACACACACACACACCGGCCAGACACCCCGCGCCCTACTCAGCCACCCCGCACTGTACACACACACACACACACACACACACACACACACACACCGGCCAGACACCCCGCGCCCTACTCAGCCTCCCCGCACTGTACACACACACACACACACACACACACACACACCGGCCAGACAACCCGCGCCCTACTCAGCCACCCCGCACTGTACACACACACACACACACACACACACACACACACACCAGCCAGACAACCCGCGCCCTACTCAGCCAACCCGCGGCCGCCAGCCTCCCTGTCCGCCAGACTCCGCACCCGGCGCAGCTGCAGCAGGCGGGCCAGATAGGCGTTGCCACCGGGATTAGTTGGATCCCGAGGCGTCCCTGCTGCCAGCTGGGCGGCCGTGTCGGCCAGCAACGCCAGCTGGGAGGCGAGCAGCGGCAACGCCGAGTCGCTAGCCAGGCACAGCCGCCAGTCGTTCAACGAATCGGCCAAACCGGGGACGTCCTTGGTGAGCAGGCGGAGCCGGTTGAGGCCGGCTGGCAGCGGCTGGGCGACCACGTGCGCGAACAGGCACTGCGTTGCTATGGACTCCACTCCGTAGCGACCGCCGCCCTCCTGGTAGACAATTGTGGTCAAGTCGTTGCCAACTAGTCGTTTCTTCCTGTTCATCGCCTCTCGAGAGCCGCCGCCGCCGCCGCTGCTGCCACCTGCGGCCTCCCGCATGGCCGTCACCGCGTGGAAGGCGACCGACTTCAGGCCGAGCCGCAGCTGCCACAGCCAGCGGCCGTCGTCCTCCGCGTCCCAGCCGCCTGTGCCGCCGCCGCTGCCACGAAGTAGATCCCTCGGCGCGGCCAGACGGCGAAGGAAAGCGGCGTAGCGAGGCGAGCCGGCGCTGTTGGAGAAGAATTCTGGCTCCGTTGACTGGTGCTGGTCGACAAACAGCAGGCCGATGGAGTGCGTCTGGAGAGGTGAGGATTGGGATTTGATGGTGATTTTGATGACGCTTAGGATGATGATAGGGATGCTGATGGTTTCAATAAATATGATGATGTTGATTATGGTATAGATGATCACAGGGATGATAACGATGTTGATGATGATGATAATTATGATAGTGATAATGATGATGGTAATGATGATGATAATAATAGTGTAAGACATGAGTTTGGATAAATCAGAACGTAAAGGTTGGAGCGCAGTGGCTCCAGTATATTTAAAACTGCTAGCAAATGGGGTGGGTGCACCACCCCCCAATCACGCCACTCCGACTAGCGCGTACGCACGCAGGCGCCCACCACCCCTAGCCAACTCAGCGCTCCGCACCACTCACAATAGTTATAATGGAGATGATAAGAGTGATGATGATGATGATCATCATCATGATGATGCTGAAAATGATGATCATGATGATGATGATAATGATGATTATGATGATCATTATGCTGATGATGATGATGATGATGCTGTTTATGATGATGATGATGATAATGATGATGATTTTGATGATGCTCATGAAAATGATGATGATGATAATGATGATGATTTTGATGATGATGATGATGATAATGATGATGATGATGATGATGATGATAATAGTGATGATGATTATGATGATTCTCAAAATGATGATGATGATAATGATGATGATGATGATGATGATGATGATGCTGTTTATGATGATGATGATGATAATGATGATGATTTTGATGATGCTGATGAAAATGATGATGATGATAATGATGATGATGTTTATGATGATGATGATCATGATGTTTATGATGATGATGATGTTGATGATGATGATGATGATGATGATGATAAAGATGATGACGGCTAAGACGATCACTGCGCCATCGAAGCAAACAGAGAGCCCCGCATCAGCACCTGAGGCACCCGCATCATGTCCAGTCTGTCACACGACAGTCTCAGCAGCTCGCTGTCCCGCCGCAGTCGGATTGGCGCCGCCGGCGCAGGCAACAGGCCGCGAAACATCGCGTGGAAGGCCGCCAGAGCCGCGGACGCGTCGTCCTCGTCGTCCTCGGCCCGTCCACCTGCCGGCCGTCCCACAGGCAGCTGCAGCAACGCCGAGGTGACGCCAGCTACCCGGTGGATTCGAACCAAGGACCAGCCGCCGAAAGGAGCCGCCGTCACGCTCACCAGACTGGAGCCCATGAGCCAGCGCTGCTGCTGCAGCTGCTGTTGACTCTTTGTTTCCAGCTGCGAGTCTTTGTTGCCGCCATCGTCGTTTGAGCAGGTCTCGGCCAGGCCGCCTTCAAGTAGCAGCTGGCGAAGCGCGGAGGCGTCTTGAGTCGACGTCGGAGCCGCGCTGGGGTTGGTCTGCTGGGCGTCTAGGAGGTCTGGAAGGGATCGAGTGGATGTCTCGGCCAGTCAGCAAGACAGTCTGCAAGTCTGCAAGTCCAGCTCAGCTTCCCCTTTCCTCACCTGGCCCCTCCTCATCAAGCGGCAGCCTGGCAAAATGCTCGGCGAGGTCGCAGGTGACGGCCGCCAGGTCGCGGTTGAAATCGCGGGTGTCGCAGGCGGCCACGTTGCCCAGACGGAGCAGCGGCTGCCCGCCGAGGCGACTGTCCGACGTCCGCTGCTCCAGGCCGCCACGCAGCAGGCCGGACACCAGCCTGCGGATAGGGGCGGATTGGTGTCTGACGGGGGCGGATTGGTATCTGATGGAGCGGATTGGTGTCTGATGGGGGGCGGATGGGTGTCCAATCGGGGCGGATTGGTGTCTGATGGGGGGCCGATGGGTGTCCAATCGGGGCGGATTGGTGTCTGATGGGGCGGATTGGTGTCTGATAGGGGGGCGGATGGGTGTCTGATGGGGGCGGATTGGAGTCTGATGGGGGCAAATTGGTGTCTGATGGGGGCGGATTCGTGTCTGATAGGGTCGGATTGGTGTCCGTTGGGGGCGGATTGGTGTCTGATGGGGGCGGATTGGTATCTGATGGGGACGTATTGGTGTATGATGGGGGCGGATTGGTGCCTGATGGGGGCGGATTGGTGCCTGATGGGGGCGGATTGTTGTCTGATGGGGGCGGATTGGTGTCTGATGGGGGCGGATTGGTGTCTGATAGGGTCGGATTGGTGTCCGTTGGGGGCGGATTGGTGTCGGATAGGGGGCGGATTGGTGTCTGATGGGGGCGGATTGGTGTCTGATGGGGGCGGATTGGTGTCTGATGGGGGAGGATTGGTGTCTGATGGGGGGCGGATTGGTGTCTGATGGGGGCGGATTGGTGTCTGATGGGGGCGGATTGGTGTCTGATGGGGGGCGGATTGGTGTCTGATGGGGGCGGATTGGTGTCTGATGGGGGCGGATTGGTGTCTGATGGGGGCGGATTGGTGTCTGATGGGGGGCGGATTGGTGTCTGATGGGGGCGGATTGGTGTCTGATGGGGGCGGATTAATATCTGATGGGGGGCAGATTGGTGTCTGCTGGGGGCAGATTGGTGTCTGATGGGGGCGGATTGGTGCCGGATGGGGGGCGGATGGGTGTCTGATGGGGGCAGATTGGTGCCGGATGGGGGCGGATTGGTGTCTGATGGGGGCGGATTGGTGTCGGATGGGGGCGGATTGGTGTCGGATGGGGGCGGATTGGTGTCTGATAGGGGCGGATTGGTGTCTGATGGGGGGCGGATTGGTGTCTGATGGGGGCGGATTGGTGTCTGATGGGGGCGGATTGGTGTCTGATGGGGGAGGATTGGTGTCTGATGGGGGGCGGATTGGTGTCTGATGGGGGCGGATTGGTGTCTGATGGGGGCGGATTGGTGTCTGATGGGGGGCGGATTGGTGTCTGATGGGGGCGGATTGGTGTCTGATGGGGGCGGATTGGTGTCTGATGGGGGGCGGATTGGTGTCTGATGGGGGCGGATTGGTGTCTGATGGGGGCGGATTAATATCTGATGGGGGGCGGATTGGTGCCGGATGGGGGGCGGATGGGTGTCTGATGGGGGCAGATTGGTGCCGGATGGGGGCGGATTGGTGTCTGATGGGGGCGGATTGGTGTCGGATGGGGGCGGATTGGTGTCGGATGGGGGCGGATTGGTGTCTGATAGGGGCGGATTGGTGTCTGATGGGGGGCGGATTGGTGTCTGATGGGGGCGGATGGGTGTCTGATGGGGGCGGATTGGTGTCTGATGGGGACGTATTGGTGTATGATGGGGGCGGATTGGTGCCTGATGGGGGCGGATTGTTGTCTGATGGGGGCGGATTGGTGTCTGATGGGGGCGGATTGGTGTCTGATAGGGTCGGATTGGTGTCCGTTGGGGGCGGATTGGTGTCGGATAGGGGGCGGATTAGTGTCTGATGGGGGCGGATTGGTGTCTGATGGGGCGGATTGGTGTCTGATGGGGGGCGGATGGGTGTCTGATGGGGGCGGATTCGTATCTGATGGGGCGGATTGGTGTCTGATGGGGCGGATTGGTGTCTGATAGGGTCGGATTGGTGTCCGTTGGGGGCGGATTGGTGTCGGATAGGGGGCGGATCTGCTGTCGGGCGGCAGATTAGTATCAGATAATGCAGGCAGGTTTGATGGTGCACACTTAATTTATAGGGTCGAATGAGTGTCCGTGCAGGTGGGCCGGTATCAAACAAGCATATTGGATGACAAGAATTTTAGCATACACAAAGGGGGCGGAAAACAAAAAAACAAATGATTAAGAGTGTCATCACGTATTGAAATTGTTATTGCAAGCATTCTGCATGCCCCTTCATGCGCGGTGAGAAACAAACAAGTCTAAAAACCATGCAGTTAAGGCACTAATCAACTTAACTGCTCCAAAAAGCAACACAAAGCCTGCCTCCTGAAGCCTCACTAATCTCTTCCTTAGCTGCTGCACTTTGTTAAATAAAACATTTTTTTTCTAGATTTTAAAACACACGGGAGTAAAGGATTTTTTTAAGATTCAAAAGACAAAGACTCAGAACAAAGACTCGACTGCTATTGGTGATTATGACAAAAGTATTTTTAAGTACTTGGAAGTTAAAAAAAGTGAGACACATCGAGAAATTAGTAGTGCAGTTTCTGCATCAAGTGATTGACATGTCCGAAAGCGCAAAATCTCTGTGGGCATGATATGACTAACCTACTGGCAGTAGAAGGGCATTCATCTAGCACCAGCTAGATAATATCGGGATAATAAGCAATAAGCGAGGGTCATTTAAGCAAGCCTTCCTCACGTCTTACCCGTCAAATTCGAGTGACAGCGAATCCAAATTGCTGAAGGATGGCGGATTTATTATATGTTTGAATTTTGACATGGAAACATTTTAGAAATATTTACCCTTTAACAAAAGATTGGTAGTTGATCAGTATCAAAAAAACATTTAAGAACTAAGATTGATCTATTCAAAAATGATTTTACGTATTGCATTTAAACAGAGGGACCAAGAGCGAAACATTTTTAGGGATTTTTCGCGGTTCTTTAAAATAAAAATCCATTGTTTTTAAGACCCACAGGCGATTCTTCAGGTTCAAGGGCGATTCTTCAGATTCAAGGGCGATTCTTCAGATTCAGGGGCGATTCTTCAGGTTCGAGGGCGATTCTTCAGGTTCAGGGGCGATTCTTCAGATTCAGGGGCGATTCTTCAGATTCAGGGGCGATTCTTCAGATTCAGGGGCGATTCTTCAGATTCAGGGGCGATTCTTCAGGTTCGAGGGCGATTCTTCAGGTTCGAGGGCGATTCTTCAGATTCAAGGGCGATTCTTCAGATTCAGGGGCGATTCTTCAGATTCAAGGGCGATTCTTCAGATTCAGGGGCGATTCTTCAGATTCAAGGGCGATTCTTCAGATTCAGGGGCGATTCTTCAGGTTCGAGGGCGATTCTTCAGATTCAAGGGCGATTCTTCAGATTCAGGGGCGATTCTTCAGGTAAAAAGGCAATGATTTTTAGCACCCTTCACACCTACCTGCTCATAGCCCGCTCGTTGAGGCTGCCGCCCCTCGGCCGGTCGCTGCTGCTCTCGTTGCTGAACTGTCGGCCAGCGAGCTTGCCGCCAGAAGACTGGCCGCTGCGATTCCGACTCGAATCGTTTCTGGAAGCGGCGACAACATTCAGCGACAGTCTGGACTGTTGCAGCCGCTCCGCCTGCAGCTGCCGCTGCCGCTGCTGCAGCAGACGATGATCGTCAACGTCGGCGAACATGTCGGAGAGGCTGGCGACGATGAACTCGGCTTCATCGGCTCGACGCTCGCCCATCGGCAGGGCCAGCAGCAGGCGCAGCACCAAGTCGTGAGCAAGCTGGACGCCGTAGGCGCTGCTTCGGCCGGGATGGCAGCCGGCCAGAGTCGCCGCGGTCAGGCGCCGATAGGCGACGGCGTCCAGCGAGGCGAGCAGCTCCGGGCGGCGGCAGAGGAAAGCGACAAAGTGCAGCACAGCGACGGAGACGGGCCCAGCGTCGGGGCTGCTGCTGCCGACGTCGTTGGATTCGTCCGACTGCAAAGGGCGAAGAAGAAATTTCGACTAGATGTACAGCCCACGGCACAACCGCAGCTAGTTGCGCGGCGCATCCGAGGGCTGTGTACAGCTGCTGCTCAGTCCTGACGGGCTGGAGGGGCCGCAACATCCACACTAAATTTACCCAGCTCAAACTGGTACCCGATCTCAGCTGGGTGGACTGAAGCAATGCGTGTCTTGCTCAAGGGTACAAATTGTCTCCTACAGCTGGGGCTCGAACCCACGACTTATCAACCTCACTCCTATCAAAATATCATTCATAGCTATAACGAAATCATTAACATCCAGCTGTCACCAAAAAATTCACATCTATCACAAATCATTCATATTTATCAAAAAATCATGCACATATATCACCAAACCTTTCACATCCATCAAAATTCATTCACATCTATCAGGGATCATTCACATTTATCACTAAACCATTCACATCTAGCTATCACAAAAATTCACATCTATCACAAAATTATGTACTTATTTAAGAATAAAACCAAAACAATCCAAACTTGCACAAACTGGCGTTCAAATTTCTCCCAAATTAAGACCTTTTCCCAACTATAAAAAATCGTTTCACACCTGCGCCAACTGATAACAAACAGCCTACAAATTCCAGCAGTAAGCAAAGAGCGGCTCACAAAGCAACTGCCGCTGAACTGATCACTGCCCTCAGTCTGGCAGTCGTCGCACTGCTGCATAGTCAGCACCAGCTGGGCCAACTGCGGCAACAATGGCGCCACAGCCTGCGGCGTTTCAATCAACAGCTGCGTCAGGCCGGCCAGAGCGCAAGAAGCAGCGCTGCTCTGTTGCGGCAGCCTCTGCTGATGCTGCTGCTGCTGCAGCACCTGGCTTGCCAGAGTCTGACAGAGCGCCGACGCCATGCGGGCCTGCAGTTGAGCGCCGCACTCGGCCAGGTAGGGCACCAGACAGCGCGCCGCGGCCAGCGCCGACGTCAGAATCGGCAACGGCTGCGGCTGCGTCGGCTGTCGCTGCAACAGGTCGCACAGGCGGCTAATTAACGGACTGGCCGCCTCTTTTAGGGGCAGCAGATGGCGATGCGGAGCCAGAGAGCAGACGCCGTCTAATAGGGCGCGAAGGACAGACAAATTGCGCTCAGAGGATAGCAGCGGCGCCAGAAGGCGGGTCGCCTCAGTCAGAGGCAGGAGGCTGGCCTGCGACGGCTGCAACGGCGGCTCAGCTCGACCGCCTCCGGCAGCTAGGAGGAAAATTCGACGGGATGGAGCCACCAGGCGGCCACTGCGATCGTCTAGGCGGAGGCTGACCACGAAGTCCACTAGGGCTAGGCGAACGTCCCGACTCTGCTGCTGCTGGGGCAGCTGGGATATCTGAGTGATCAGGGATTTAACAAATATCTATCTAAGATCTCAGATTAAAGACATCAGATTTAAGATCTCATGTTAGAGACGCGATATTTGAGATCTAATATGAGAGAACCGAAATTCGAGATCTCATATGAGAAACACGAGATTTGAAATCTCATGTGAGAGATACAAGATTTGAGATCTCATGTAGGGGACACGAGATTTGAGAACTCATGTAGGAGACACGAGATTTGAGATCTCTTGATGGAGACACGAGATTTGAGATCTTATGTAGGAGACACCAGATTTGAGAACTCATGTAGGAGACACGAGATTGTAGAACTCATGTAGGAGACACGAGATTTGAGATCTCATGTAGGAGACACGAGATTTGAGATCTCATGTAGGACAAACAAGATTTGAGATCTCATGTAGGAGATACGAGATTTGAGATCTCATGTAGGGGACACGAGATTTGAGATCTCATGTAGGACAAACAAGATTTGAGATCTCATGTAGGAGATACGAGATTTGAGATCTCATGTAGGGGACACGAGATTTGAGATCTCATGTAGGACACACGAGATTTGAGATCTCATGTAGGAGATACGAGATTTGAGATCTCATGTAGGGGACACGAGATTTGAGAACTCATGTAGGGGACACGAGATTTGAGAACTCATGTAGGGGACACGAGATTTGAGATCTCATGTAGGAGATACGAGATTTGAGATCTCATGTAGGGGACACGAGATTTGAGAACTCATGTAGGAGATACGAGATTTGAGATCTCATGTAGGAGATACGAGATTTGAGATCTCATGTAGGGGACACGAGATTTGAGAACTCATGTAGGAGATACGAGATTTGAGATCTCAAGTAGGAGATACGAGATTTGAGATCTCATGTAGGAGACACGAGATTGAGGAGATCTCATGTAGGAGACACGAGATAGAGGAGATCTCATATGAGGAACACGAGATATAGGAGATCTCATATGAGGAACACGAGATATAGGAGATCTCAGATTTGAGATCTCCAGTAGGAGACACAAGTTTCTAGATCTCATGCGAGATACACAAGATCCCAAGTCCCTATGCTCACCTGGCCAGCCAGCAGCTCGTACACCCGCATCGCCGCTTCGGGCCAATCCCGACGCAGAGCCGCGTTGAACGCGCTGGCCAGGCCGCGGACTGCCGACAGCAAGGCGGAGCCGCCGGCTGAATCGTCCTGGCAGACCCTGGCGGCCCAGAGCAGGCAGCCGGAGCAGAGCGAGTTGCGGGATTCGCCTGAGTCGGCACCAGACGAGCTGATCAAGCCGATTAGCCAGCTCAGGCTGAGCTCGACAGCGGAGCAGGCGAACTTCTGGTCCGGGTGCTGGATGCGCTGCGGCGTGGCCGCGTCGTTCAGGACAGTTAGAATGGCCAGCCTGGGATGGGACAGGTGGCTGACGCTAAATAGTTGCAGACAAACTGAAACATTGGCCCACGGCAGACAGACAGACCGTCAAGGCAGACAGACAGACAGACAGACAGACAGACAGACAGACAGACAGACACAGACAGACAGACAGGCAGACAGACAGACAGACAGACAGACAGACAGACAGGCAGACAGACAGACAGACAGACAGACAGGCAGACAGGCAGGCAGACAGACAGGCAGACAGGCAGGCAGACAGACAGACAGACAGACAGACAGACAGGCAGACAGACAGACAGACAGACAGACAGACAGACAGACAGACAGACAAACAGACAGACACACAGTCAGGCAGACAGACAGACAGACAGACAGACAGACAGACAGACAGACAGACAGACAGACAGACACACAGACAGACAGACAGACAGACAAACAGACAGACACACAGTCAGGCAGACAGGCAGACAGACAGACAGACAGACAGACAGACACACAGACAGACAGACAGACAGACAAACAGACAGACACACAGTCAGGCAGACAGACAGACAGACAGACCTGTCGCCAGTCTCCTCAGCGTCAGACCAGGCGATGCCCAGCAGCTGCAGGCCCGCCAGCGCCACCGGCGTCCTCAAGGCATCGCCAAGCAGGCGACGCGCCACCCGCGGCCAGTGCCGCCGGGCCCATTGGCTCTGGCAGAGGCCGGCGGCGGCGGTCTCGGCTGGCCGAATCGGCAGGCTGCTGAGCAGCAGCTCGTGCAGGCGGTCGAGGTCGGCGGCTGAGCCTGCGAGCATCGATAGATAAAATTTTGGCTTTAGGGATGGCAAATAAGGGGGGGGGTGAAATGGCATTTCATAACACAAATAGGGATTTGAGAAACAGAAAAACAAATTGGGACTTGAGAAACAGACAACAAATTAGAATTTGAGAACTATAAAGAAATTGGGATTTGAGAAACAGAAAAAGAAATTGGGATTTGAAGAACAGAAAAACTCATTGGGACTTTAGAAAAAATAATAAATTAGGATTTCCTATTTTCATAATCCCCAACAAAGACATAACGATAACAAATCCCATAACCAATAAACATAAAGGAACAAAAAACTACTCAGAAAACCAACCCGTGAAGAGGCGCTGCTGCGCCTGCTGGCGCGAAGGCTGGCTGAAGCCGATCAGCTGTTCGACAGCCAGGCAGACCCGCTCGCGGTCGCCGCCTGCCGCAGCCGCGGGATCCGCGGTGTCGCCGCACACACCGAAACACTTGTCAATCAAATCCAACAGCACAGTCCAACAGAGACAGCGCAGCCCGGCAACCGTTGTCATGGCTTCTAATAGCTTAGCAACCGAGGCTAAAATATCGAATGCTAATTGTTTAGCGGCAGATTGTAGATTAGCTCGGCCCAGAGCGCGGAGCATGCACAGCAACACGCTGGTGTAGTTGGGGCACAGCTGGTCAACCCGCTGGCCTCGCTCGCCCCACAGCGCCAATGACAAGCAGGCGATGGAGCCGCGGACAATCTGCTGGCTGCTATCGGGCGATTCTAGCAGCGCGCACAGCGCTAGCAGGGTGGCCTGGCCGAGGTGCGAGCACAGCAGCGAGTGGACCACGTCCCAGGCTTTCAGGGTTAGCTGCGGGTTCGCGTGTGTTTGGTATATTGGGATATTGCGGCTGCGATAGCGGTTAGCGTTTACATATTCACTGCACTTGGCGTTCAGCTACAGTTTCTGGCGCCCAACTATAGCATCTGGCGTCTTTTCGGTAGGTGGTGCTTTATTATTGTATTTAGTGTCTAGTTAGGTATCTGGCGCTTTGCGATAGTATCTGGTGTCTTGTGATAGTATCTGGCGCCTCATTTTAGTATCTGGCGCCTCATTTTAGTATCTGGCGCCTCATTTTAGTATCTGGCGCCTCATTTTAGTATCTGGCGCCTCATTTTAGTATCTGGCGCCTCATTTTAGTATCTGGCGGCTAAATATAGCATCTGACACCGAAGTATAGCATCCGACGCCTAAACATCGTATATGGCGCTTAAATATAGCGTCTGACGCTTAACTATAGCATCTGGCGCTTAAATATAGCGTCTGACGCCTAACTGTAGCATCTGGCGCCTAAATAAAGCATCTGGCGGCTAAGCATAGCACCTGGCGCCTAAATATAGCATCTGGCGCCTAAATATAGCATCTGGCGCCTAAATATAGCATCTGGCGCCTAAATATAGCATCTGGCGCCTAAATATAGCATCTGGCGCCTAAATGTAGCATCTGGCGTTTAACCATAGAACCTGACATCGACATTTTATCCCTAGAACCTGATGCAAATAAAACTGGCCCAACACAAAGAGTCAAATTAAAATTCAATCCTCACCGGAGCGTGCGTGGCCATGAGGCACAGCGCCCGCAGTGTGGCCATCAGGCACTCCATCGGCAGGCTGTGATGCTGCACGAGCTTGCGCAACAGACTGACATAGAGCTGCCCGCACTGTCTCACATTGTCAGGCGTCTGACTGAGCGACCAAACTGTCAGAGCCATGTCGCGAACGTCGGCGTGATCAAGGTGACCAGCGTTGTGCTCGACTACGCTGAATAGAAAAGGGAACAGCGCTTCCGATGCAGTAGCTGAGCCGCAAGTTCTGGCCAGCCAACGGCATAGCAACGGGCCGGCTTCTAACTCAACTAGGCCTAGATCGACACCGTTGCGCGTCAGGACTCGCAGAGCTTCCACTCGATCGCACAGTTCGGAAGGATTCGAGTCCAGCTGGGGATGACCGATTAGTGGCTTGAGCGAAATATTTTAGGGGATTAGAGGATGCAGGGGAGATGGGGAGATGGGGACGCAGGGGAGTTAGGGGAATGGGATACAGGGGGAAATAGGGGATGGAGATGCAGGGGAGATGAGGAGATGGGGATGCAGGGGGGAATAGGGGATGGGGATGCATGGGAGATGGGGGAATGGGATGCAGGGGGAAATAGGGGATGGGGATGCTTGGAAGATGGGGAAATGGGTATACAGAGGGGAAAAGGGGAATGGTGATGTAGGGGAGATGGGGATAGGGATGAAGGGGAGAATGGGGAATGGGGATGCAGAAGGAAAAATGGGAATGGGGATGTAGGGGAGATAAGTGATGGGGATGTAGGGGAGATGGGGGATGGGAATGAAGGGGAGATAGGGAATGGGGATGTAGCGGGAAATAAGTGATGGGGATGTAGTGGAGATGGGGATGGGGATGTAGTGGAGATGGGGATGGGGATGTAGTGGAGATGGGGATAGGGATGTAGTGGAGATGGGGATGGGGATGTAGTGGAGATGGGGATGGGGATGTAGTGGAGATGGGGATGGGATGTAGGGGAGATAGGGGAATGGGGATGCAGGGGGAAATAGGGGATGGGGATGAAGGGGAGATAAGTGATGGGGATGTAGGGGAGATGGGGATGTAGGGGAGATGGGGATGGGGATGTAGGGGAGATAGGGAGATGGGGATGCAGAGGAGATAGGGGTAATGGGGATGAATCAATCAAGTTGAATCAACACTAATGGCCGCCTCACCTCGGCAACACCGGTGTCCGTCATCAAGGCCTGAAGCATGGCAGCCTTGGCGTAGCCCATGCAGGGATGGTAGGCGTCGGCAAGCGCGGCTACGAGACGCCACACAGCCGAACGAGCTTCCAAACTGTCGGTCTGGCTGGCATCGACCAGATCTCGGACCGCCAGCCAGATCCGTTCCAGACCGCCAGCTTCAGTCTCTAAGCGCCTGTTGGACACCAACTCCGTGACCTGTTGCACCTAAATAAAATAATATAAATAATTAATTCTGACACCCGACCTGTCGACCAGATGTACAGCCCACCGCACATCCGCAGCTAGGGCTGTGTACAGCTGCTCAGTCCTGACGGGCTGGAGGGGCCTCAACACCCACTCTAAATTTACCCAGCTCAAACTGCTACCCGATCTCAGCTGGGTGGGACTGAAGCAATGCGGGATTAAGTGCCTTGCTCAAGGCACAAATTGTCTCCTAGAGCCGGGGTTCGAACCCACGACCTTCCGTTCGTAGGTCAGGCGCCCTAGCCACAAGGCTGCGACTCCTCTCGGTAAAAAAAGGATCCATTAATTGTTCGTTAAGTAGAGTTGGACCTTCGTTTCGACTTTTTAGAGTCCAACTTGAATTTTGTGATTTTTTCTTATGGTCTTTGTGCTTTTGTTTACTTAAAGACTTTTTTGGGCAGCTATTTGAAAAAAGTTACAACCAGACCAGATACAACCAGCCAATGGCGCAGCCGCAGCTGCTCAGTTTTGACGGGCGGGGCGAAGGGCAGCAATACCCACTCTTAAATTTTCCCAGCTCAAACTGGTACCCAATCTCAGCTGGGTGGGGCCACAGATACTAGAATAATAGTTATTCTAGTATCTGTGGGTGGGACTGAAGCAATGCGGGATTAAGTGCCTTGCTAATGGGCACAAATTGTCTCCTAGAGCCGTGACTCGAAGCCACGACCTGCCGGTCATAAGGCAACTACCACTATATAGGCTAAAACTATTCCTAGGCCAGGAGCTTATTATCACTTTCCCTAGACTCAAATTACCGCTTTAATTCGCAACTCAATCGACTGGCCATTGGACAGCGAGTCCACAATTTGCTCAGTTAGCACTGGTTGCAAATGCTGCAGCTGAGACAGCGGCTGCTGCGCCTGTTGCTGGTGACTCTGCTGCTGCTGCGACTCGGCTGAGGAACCAGAGCTGGTCCTCTTGTTGAAGAGAATTCGCAGTTTGTCAGCAATGGACGAGTCCTGTTGCTGCTGCTGCTGCTGCTGTTGTTGGTGCTCTTGTCTTGACTGCAATGCATTGTTTTGCAATGTGTCCAGACACTGTTTTTGTTATGCAAATACCCAAATAGTAGGCTCCCCAACAGTAAATTAGCACTGCTAAGTAAGAGATCAGTCTCTAAGTCGAAAATTAGCTCAAAATAATTATTTAAAACCTTTTTGTATTCTATAAGTAAGATATTAATAGTTTAAACTTGTAATCACGCATAGCAACATTAACAATGCTTTCGAATCTGACAAGAACTAGCTGAAACCAAACATCGTTAATCAAAAAACTTGACGCTCCAAAAACACATTTCATTGCAATCAGCATCACCTCAAAATTACATCCCATAAACTTTGCATCTCAAGACTTTTTAATAGACTTTAAAACTCAAAACTTCACACTGCATAGACTCTTAAACTCAAAACTTCCCACTGCATAGACTTTTAAACTCAAAACTTCCCACTGCATAGACTCTTAAACTCAAAACTTCACACTGCATAGACTCTTAAACTCAAAACTTCCCACTGCATAGACTTTTAAACTCAAAACTTCCCACTGCATAGACTCTTAAACTCAAAACTTCCCACTGCATAGACTTTTAAACTCAAAACTTCCCACTGCATAGACTCTTAAACTCAAAACTTTACACTGCATAGACTCTTAAACTCAAAACTTCCCACTGCATAGACTTTTAAACTCAAAACTTCCCACTGCATAGACTCTTAAACTCAAAACTTCACACTGCATAGACTCTTAAACTCAAAACTTCCCACTGCATAGACTTTTAAACTCAAAACTTCCCACTGCATAGACTCTTAAACTCAAAACTTCCCACTGCATAGACTTTTAAACTCAAAACTTTACACTTTTCAGACTTTTAAGCCCTAGACTTGACACTTTTCAGACTTTTAAAGCCCTAGACTTGACACTTTTTAGACTTTTAAAGCCCTAGACTTGACACTTTTTAGACTTTTAAGCCCTAGACTTGACACTTTTTAGACTTTTAAAGCCCTAGACTTGACACTTTTTAGACTTTTAAAGCCCTAGACTTGACACTTTTCAGACTTTTAAGCCCTAGACTTGACACTTTTTAGACTTTTAAAGCCCTAGACTTGACACTTTTTAGACTTTTAAAGCCCTAGACTTGACACTTTTCAGACTTTTAAGCCCTAGACTTGACACTTTTTAGACTTTTAAGCCCTAGACTTGACACTTTTCAGACTTTTAAGCCCTAGACTTGACACTTTTCAGACTTTTAAGCCCAAGACTTGACACTTTTCAGACTTTTAAGCCCTAGACTTGACACTTTTCAGACTTTTAAAGCCCTAGACTTGACACTTTTTAGACTTTTAAAGCCCTAGACTTGACACTTTTTAGACTTTTAAAGCCCTAGACTTGACACTTCATAGACGTTTAAACCACAAAGTTCACATTCCATAGACGTTTAAACCCCAAAGTTCACACTTTATAGACTTTTATACC
Organism: Macrostomum cliftonense; assembly: GCA_950096795.1. Lineage (NCBI taxonomy): Eukaryota > Metazoa > Platyhelminthes > Macrostomidae > Macrostomum > Macrostomum cliftonense. Next base: position 2,537,668 of record CATNEM010000142.1, read on the forward strand.
CAAAACGATACAATTTGTCTACTTTTGAACCCTAGTCTTCACACTCTATAGAATTATAAGCCTTTAGCTTCTAACCACCCTCATAAACCACTAAACCATAGACTTCATACTCTAAAATTCTACACTTCGCACATCATAAACTTGAAAGTAGAACTATTTTGCTCTGATCTAAGGTACAAAATTAATGGTTTTAACGACACTTTATCACCGCAATTTGTGCAAAAAATTACCGAAATTAAGTTTTAAAAAAGCCAGGGCATAAAAAGGCATGGCTGCAATATTTATAGCAGTCATAACTAACCAATTCTGAATAATTCAACAGAATTTTATAGCTAACAACACTTTCAACTAGATTCACCGAGTTTACTTCAAGCTTACACTGCCAATTGATGTAAGAAAGCATTACATCTGAGAGCATTGAAAATGCATTATTTAATTAATTGAAACTACATAGCGGCGGACTAAAGAACTTATCATTAACACCACTAATTTCAGGTTTCTAGACCGAATCTTAGCTAGTAAAAAGCGATTTTATAACAAAAAACAAACGAAAATAATGATAGCGCCTGTGTCAGCTGATCAATCTTCGGCGCATTTTAATCGGAAAAATCCAGTCAGGCGCATGCCGGACTCGCGCAGCACGTCGCCAACTAGGCGAGTCTCGTCTAGCAGGAACTCCTGCCTAGTCAGCGCGTCCTCCGCCTCCGGATCCGGGTTCGGCTCTGGGGAGTCCAGCCTGAGGAAATGGCGTTGATTGCGCAATTATTCAACTTGGGTGCCACTTGAATTCTAGTTCCTTCATCAGCATATCTATTTAATTATATATAAGCCGTATATATTTCATTTCCGTCGTTTATTTATCTATGAGTGACGCCCTGACGCAGTGACCAATCTATCCATCTATCAATCGAATGTCTACCTATTTATCCGTCTATCTTCTAGGTATGTATGTATGTATGTATGTATCTATCTATCTATCTATCTATCTATCTGTCTATCTATCTATCTATCTATCTATCTATCTATCCATCTATCTATCTATCTATCTATCTATCTATCTATCTATCTATCTATCTATCTATCTGTCTATCTATCTATCTGTCTATCTATCTATCTATCTATCTATCTATCTATCTATCTATCTATCTATCTATCTATCTATCTGTCTATCTATCTATCTGTCTATCTATCTATCTATCTATCTATCTATCTATCTATCTATCTATCTATCTATATATAGCAGGCGCCGGCTCACCTAGCAGGATTCCGACCCACAATGTGCTGGCAGATCTGATAGGCCAGTTGCTGATCGCCGCCGCTGTAGGCCACGGCCGCGGCGTACCGGCCAAACTGGCAGGCCGTGTCGGACTGGGGCAACTCGGCCTCCGGCTCGCCCTGCCAAGGCGAATGACAATAGAGCGCCAGATTGTCCGGCTGGGCGTTAAAGACCAGAGCCCGGCCGCAGATGATATTCTCGCCAACGCTGCCAACTAGGCTGGCAACGGTGTCGCCCAGTGACAAGCCGGAGCTGAGGGTCAGGCCTAGCAGGCTCTCATGTGGCACCAGAGTGACGCCCTGGGGCACCGAGTCCATGAAATTATCCGCCAAATGACTGCAAGCGTCTGATAGAAGAGACTGAAATTGTTGTTTTTTTATAAATACATGATTATAGCTACTACTAATAATAGGATAGAGTGCATCAATAACAGCTTGAATTAAAAAGCCAGAGAGCAAACCTGAAAACGAGCGTTGCGCGCTACAAAATCTGTTTCGCAGCGCAGCTCCAGCAGTGATAAACAGTTCGGCTTGGATGTGCGTTGAACAATTCCTAGAAGGCCCTGATAAGAGAATTGCGTGCATTATGTAATGTCAGTTTTTTTGTGGCTTAATAATAATAAAAGTAATATCGTATTATCGAGGAAGAGTGTGAAGGAGATAGGGGTGAGGAAGAGAGGCAGGGGTGAGGGATAGAGGCAAGGGTGAGGAAGAGAGGCAGGGGTGAGGGAGAGAGGCAGGGTGAGGGAGACAGACAGGGCTGAGGGAGAGAGGCAGGGGTGAGGGAGAGAGGCAGGGGTGATGGGAGAGAGGCAGGGGTGATGGGAGAGAGGCAGGGGTGAGGGAGAGAGGCAGGGGTGAGGGAGAGAGGCAGGGTGAGGGAGACAGACAGGGGTGAGGGAGAGAGGCAGGGTGAGAAGGACAGGGGTAAGGACACTAGGCAGAATATGCGAGGCAAATAGACCGTGAGCGTACAAATACAAGAGATTAGGTATATTGGAGCACAAGGGTACAAGTCAAATTACAGACAGGGATAACAAATGAGGCAGACTGACGCGATGAATAAGAATGAGACAAAGCAGGATGAAATGGTCATCAGAAAAGCTAGAAATAAACACCACGAAGACGTGAAAGTGTTAGTCACATCAATACCTAGTTTAACCTCACCTGCCTAGCCGATCTATCCAATAATTTCTCGGCCTTTGCCCAGCCCTCAGCTTGGGCCCGTTCGTCTAGCCAAGCCTTGGCCTCGGCAACGTCGCCATTGCAGCGGGTGAGGGCCTGCCGGCAGGCCAGCATAGGATAGCCAGTTGACTGTCTGAGCTGCATCAGTGCCTGCTTAGAGATGCTTGAGCACATGGCTAGTAGCTGTGTTAGTCGCATAGCTAGTGCTGTAAGTTAAAGTCTGCAAGGATGCATCCTAATATTCATCCACTGACAGTGTGAGGTGTTCAAAAATAATTGTTTGACCCAGTCTTCAGTGCTTATCTCTTTATAACTTATTATAGATTCAAAGGCAATTAAAAAATAAATAAATAAGACCACAATAACTTTAAAAAAATTTATTAAAATGGACACTTGGTCAATTAATCAAAAAGATATACTTGATTTTATTTTTTAACCACTTGCAAGTCTGATAACATAAAAAAATCATGCAAAGTTACATTAATTAGTCAGCAACACATTAAAAAATTTACAAATAGGATACTTAGTTCACAGATTATTTGTTAGCTACAGATACAAAATTAAATTATAAAAAACTTATTGAAATGAATAGAATGATTTGTAACTTTGTTGGAATGATTTGTAAAATCAATGAAATTATTAGTAAAATTTTGATTAAAGAATTATAATCATTTTTAGGTTACAAGATAAGGATGAATAGGTAATATACAACTTCATGAAGAAATAATATGCTGTCATTTTTAGACATATACTTATAGTTCAGCAACAAAAATATACATTTTAATTTTTGTAAAAAAATCAAATTGAATGGTTTGTTTCAGTTATATTTATTCCTTGTCAATGAATATCAGTTAGTGTTGAAGTAAAATTACTAAAAACTGATTTATTATTTTGCTTAAGTCAATAATTTGTTATGAAAATTATAAAATCCCTGGCCATAGGGCCTAGCACTAATTAATTAGTAAAACTTTTGCTTTCGACAATAAAGTCACAGGAAAAGTGTCTTTCTAGCCAATAATCTATTTTTTAATCAATGCATGTCATAAGTAAATTTATATTTTTTATTAAAGAGCTTATAATAGACTATTTATATATATATATATATATAGATAATAGAAAATTTTGATTTCAATTGATAAAAAGCCTTTGAATAGACTAATAATTTTGCATTAGCTACAGGATCACAATAAAAATTAATAGTAATTCAACTTCTTTGACAATATATAGAATGAAACAGTATAAGTAGGATAAATTAATTAGATTACTTAGCACACGATAAAACAATTCAGGCAAAGTTGTTAACATTAACCATGGAAATTATTCAGAATGCCAAATGGAAGATAAGCTGGGCCCATACTAAATATTGAAGTACAGTGAAAATAGGATGCAGAAAGTAAAAAGTACAAATGAAATAAATGATTGCTTTGCAGAAAAGTTGCAGCCATTCCAATCGTTACAGAAGCAGTATTTTTTATATTCGTCAACATCCTCGTCGATTTGCTTGTTAGGACGCTGGTCTAGTATAGCCTGGAATGACTTTGAGTATATGCAATAACCATGGCGCCGAACCATAGGCATTTCCGTCCTATGCGCGGTAGCATCCAAGAAACTGTCTAGACATCCACGAGTAATGTACTTTTGTCCTCCGATGCTCTCAATATACTTGACACAGTAGTTAACTGCAAGTTTTGAATTGTCGCACTTTTTCCAGTGCTGAAGACGAATATCTAGGGACTCTCCGCATCCAGACCGCCCACTGTGACAACGATAGCACCAAGTCTCCCGAGCGTTAGTATTGCTGCAGACAGCAATAAGCAGCAACAAAGCAAAAAGGGTTTTCATTTTCAATAACTAGTTTAAATCCCTGGCACACTGATTTGGAAATAGATTTGGAAAGAGGCCTTGAATTTCGGAGAATATCGAAAATTTCCTCAAAGTCAAACTTAGTGGCTATGCCTTTTATAGAATTAATCAATACTTCTGAAAAAGTTTAAAAGTACCTATCTGTAATTTTTCTATAAATATGCTTATAACTGAGATTAAAAAAATTATAAACTAAGAGACATTTGTTTTAGTCCTTAAAATTTCGTGATGTCCATACGGTCAACATTCCCGAGATTACAATTTTAGTCTTCGCTTAACTTTGAAATTATAGCAATAAAAATTTGCGGTCCCAAAAAAGGATAGTTCAAGCTTCAGCGCTTAGTTACCTTAGTGAGTGAAAATTCAACACAGCAATTACCACTTTCAATAAAATACTATTGATTGATTCTATCGACCTACAGCGGACTTTTTTATTTCAACTGATTTTTTATCAAAACTCTCGGATAATGGGGTACAGTAGAGAGAGTGAGCAGAGTGCAACTCCATTCGATAATCCTTAATGACCCAACTCCTCCTCCCATTTCGTGACGAGAAGTGAACTAGGCCAGAACGTACAGTACATGTACATGCACCGTGTACATGCAGATCGTCATCTTCAACAGCTTGGTAAAAACTCGTAAATGCAACTTAATACAGCATATGTTTGTATGCCATTTTACTTTAAATTTTTATTCACCTTCCAATGTGATAAAATTATGTTTTAATTCTACCATAGCCCGCGCAATTCTTAATTTTCACTCAACAACCCTGCATGCAGTTACATTTACCTGTTAGGCGAAAAGCCGAAACCCAACAACTCACGAATTTTTAGCTCGCTGTATACTTCTAGTAAAGTCTCAAGCGTAACTGATTTCTGAGCCTCAGCGCCTGCAGCTCCTAAGGAAGAAAACGTAGGGTTGTCACTGATTTCTGAACCTCAGCGACTGCAGCTCCTAAGGAAGAAAACGTAGGGTTGTCACTGATTTCTGAGCCTCAGCGACTGCAGCTCCTCAACAAGGAAATGTAGGGTTGTCACTGATTTCTGAGCCTCAGCGACTGCAGCTCCTCAAAAAGGAAATGTAAGGTTGTTACTGATTTCTGAGCCTCAGGGACTGCAGCTCCTCAACAAGGAAATGTAGGGTTGTTACTGATTTCTGAGCCTCAGCGACTGCAGCTCCTCAAAAAGGAAATGTAAGGTTGTTACTGATTTCTGAGCCTCAGGGACTGCAGCTCCTCAACAAGGAAATGTAGGGTTGTCACTGATTTCTGAGCCTCAGCGACTGCAGCTCCTCAAAAAGGAAATGTAAGGTTGTTACTGATTTCTGAGCCTCAGCGACTGCAGCTCCTCAACAAGGAAATGTAGGGTTGTCACTGATTTCTGAGCCTCAGCGACTGCAGCTCCTCAAAAAGGAAATGTAAGGTTGTTACTGATTTCTGAGCCTCAGGGACTGCAGCTCCTCAACAAGGAAATGTAGGGTTGTTACTGATTTCTGAGCCTCAGCGACTGCAGCTCCTCAAAAAGGAAATGTAAGGTTGTTACTGATTTCTGAGCCTCAGGGACTGCAGCTCCTCAACAAGGAAATGTAGGGTTGTCACTGATTTCTGAGCCTCAGCGACTGCAGCTCCTCAAAAAGGAAATGTAAGGTTGTTACTGATTTCTGAGCCTCAGGGACTGCAGCTCCTCAACAAGGAAATGTAGGGTTGTCACTGATTTCTGAGCCTCAGCGACTGCAGCTCCTCAAAAAGGAAATGTAAGGTTGTTACTGATTTCTGAGCCTCAGGGACTGCAGCTCCTCAACAAGGAAATGTAGGGTTGTCACTGATTTCTGAGCCTCAGCGACTGCAGCTCCTCAAAAAGGAAATGTAAGGTTGTTACTGATTTCTGAGCCTCAGGGACTGCAGCTCCTCAACAAGGAAATGTAGGGTTGTCACTGATTTCTGAGCCTCAGCGCCTGCAGCTCCTAAGGAAGAAAACGTAGGGTTGTCACTGATTTCTGAACCTCAGCGACTGCAGCTCCTAAGGAAGAAAACGTAGGGTTGTCACTGATTTCTGAGCCTCAGCGACTGCAGCTCCTCAACAAGGAAATGTAGGGTTGTCACTGATTTCTGAGCCTCAGCGACTGCAGCTCCTCAAAAAGGAAATGTAAGGTTGTTACTGATTTCTGAGCCTCAGCGACTGCAGCTCCTCAACAAGGAAATGTAGGGTTGTCACTGATTTCTGAGCCTCAGCGACTGCAGCTCCTCAAAAAGGAAATGTAAGGTTGTTACTGATTTCTGAGCCTCAGGGACTGCAGCTCCTCAACAAGGAAATGTAGGGTTGTTACTGATTTCTGAGCCTCAGCGACTGCAGCTCCTCAAAAAGGAAATGTAAGGTTGTTACTGATTTCTGAGCCTCAGGGACTGCAGCTCCTCAACAAGGAAATGTAGGGTTGTCACTGATTTCTGAGCCTCAGCGACTGCAGCTCCTCAAAAAGGAAATGTAAGGTTGTTACTGATTTCTGAGCCTCAGGGACTGCAGCTCCTCAACAAGGAAATGTAGGGTTGTCACTGATTTCTGAGCCTCAGCGACTGCAGCTCCTCAAAAAGGAAATGTAAGGTTGTTACTGATTTCTGAGCCTCAGGGACTGCAGCTCCTCAACAAGGAAATGTAGGGTTGTCACTGATTTCTGAGCCTCAGCGACTGCAGCTCCTCAAAAAGGAAATGTAAGGTTGTTACTGATTTCTGAGCCTCAGGGACTGCAGCTCCTCAACAAGGAAATGTAGGGTTGTCACTGATTTCTGAGCCTCAGCGCCTGCAGCTCCTAAGGAAGAAAACGTAGGGTTGTCACTGATTTCTGAACCTCAGCGACTGCAGCTCCTAAGGAAGAAAACGTAGGGTTGTCACTGATTTCTGAGCCTCAGCGACTGCAGCTCCTCAACAAGGAAATGTAGGGTTGTCACTGATTTCTGAGCCTCAGCGACTGCAGCTCCTCAAAAAGGAAATGTAAGGTTGTTACTGATTTCTGAGCCTCAGGGACTGCAGCTCCTCAACAAGGAAATGTAGGGTTGTTACTGATTTCTGAGCCTCAGCGACTGCAGCTCCTCAAAAAGGAAATGTAAGGTTGTTACTGATTTCTGAGCCTCAGGGACTGCAGCTCCTCAACAAGGAAATGTAGGGTTGTCACTGATTTCTGAGCCTCAGCGACTGCAGCTCCTCAAAAAGGAAATGTAAGGTTGTTACTGATTTCTGAGCCTCAGCGACTGCAGCTCCTCAACAAGGAAATGTAGGGTTGTCACTGATTTCTGAGCCTCAGCGACTGCAGCTCCTCAAAAAGGAAATGTAAGGTTGTCACTGATTTCTGAGCCTCAGCGACTGCAGCTCCTCAAAAAGGAAATGTAAGGTTGTTACTGATTTCTGAGCCTCAGGGACTGCAGCTCCTCAACAAGGAAATGTAGGGTTGTCACTGATTTCTGAGCCTCAGCGCCTGCAGCTCCTAAGGAAGAAAACGTAGGGTTGTCACTGATTTCTGAACCTCAGCGACTGCAGCTCCTAAGGAAGAAAACGTAGGGTTGTCACTGATTTCTGAGCCTCAGCGACTGCAGCTCCTCAACAAGGAAATGTAGGGTTGTCACTGATTTCTGAGCCTCAGCGACTGCAGCTCCTCAAAAAGGAAATGTAAGGTTGTTACTGATTTCTGAGCCTCAGGGACTGCAGCTCCTCAACAAGGAAATGTAGGGTTGTCACTGATTTCTGAGCCTCAGCGACTGCAGCTCCTCAAAAAGGAAATGTAGGGTTGTCACTGATTTCTGAGCCTCAGCGACTGCAGCTCCTCAACAAGGAAATGTAGGGTTGTCACTGATTTCTGAGCCTCAGCGACTGCAGCTCCTCAAAAAGGAAATGTAAGGTTGTTACTGATTTCTGAGCCTCAGGGACTGCAGCTCCTCAACAAGGAAATGTAGGGTTGTCACTGATTTCTGAGCCTCAGCGACTGCAGCTCCTCAAAAAGGAAATGTAAGGTTGTTACTGATTTCTGAGCCTCAGGGACTGCAGCTCCTCAACAAGGAAATGTAGGGTTGTCACTGATTTCTGAGCCTCAGCGACTGCAGCTCCTCAAAAAGGAAATGTAAGGTTGTTACTGATTTCTGAGCCTCAGGGACTGCAGCTCCTCAACAAGGAAATGTAGGGTTGTCACTGATTTCTGAGCCTCAGCGACTGCAGCTCCTCAAAAAGGAAATGTAAGGTTGTTACTGATTTCTGAGCCTCAGGGACTGCAGCTCCTCAACAAGGAAATGTAGGGTTGTCACTGATTTCTGAGCCTCAGCGACTGCAGCTCCTCAAAAAGGAAATGTAAGGTTGTTACTGATTTCTGAGCCTCAGGGACTGCAGCTCCTCAACAAGGAAATGTAGGGTTGTCACTGATTTCTGAGCCTCAGCGACTGCAGCTCCTCAAAAAGGAAATGTAAGGTTGTTACTGATTTCTGAGCCTCAGCGACTGCAGCTCCTCAACAAGGAAATGTAGGGTTGTTACTGATTTCTGAGCCTCAGCGACTGCAGCTCCTCAACAAGGAAATGTAGGGTTGCCACTGATTTCTGAGCCTCAGCGCCTGCAGCTCCTAAGGAAGAAAACGTAGGGTTGTCACTGATTTCTGAACCTCAGCGACTGCAGCTCCTAAGGAAGAAAACGTAGGGTTGTCACTGATTTCTGAGCCTCAGCGACTGCAGCTCCTCAAAAAGGAAATGTAAGGTTGTTACTGATTTCTGAGCCTCAGGGACTGCAGCTCCTCAACAAGGAAATGTAGGGTTGTTACTGATTTCTGAGCCTCAGCGACTGCAGCTCCTCAAAAAGGAAATGTAAGGTTGTTACTGATTTCTGAGCCTCAGGGACTGCAGCTCCTCAACAAGGAAATGTAGGGTTGTCACTGATTTCTGAGCCTCAGCGACTGCAGCTCCTCAAAAAGGAAATGTAAGGTTGTTACTGATTTCTGAGCCTCAGGGACTGCAGCTCCTCAACAAGGAAATGTAGGGTTGTCACTGATTTCTTAGCCTCAGCGACTGCAGCTCCTCAAAAAGGAAATGTAAGGTTGTTACTGATTTCTGAGCCTCAGGGACTGCAGCTCCTCAACAAGGAAATGTAGGGTTGTCACTGATTTCTGAGCCTCAGCGACTGCAGCTCCTCAAAAAGGAAATGTAAGGTTGTTACTGATTTCTGAGCCTCAGGGACTGCAGCTCCTCAACAAGGAAATGTAGGGTTGTCACTGATTTCTGAGCCTCAGCGACTGCAGCTCGTCAAAAAGGAAATGTAAGGTTGTTACTGATTTCTGAGCCTCAGGGACTGCAGCTCCTCAACAAGGAAATGTAGGGTTGTCACTGATTTCTGAGCCTCAGCGACTGCAGCTCGTCAAAAAGGAAATGTAAGGTTGTTACTGATTTCTGAGCCTCAGGGACTGCAGCTCCTCAACAAGGAAATGTAGGGTTGTCACTGATTTCTGAGCCTCAGGGACTGCAGCTCCTCAACAAGGAAATGTAGGGTTGTCACTGATTTCTGAGCCTCAGCGACTGCAGCTCCTCAAAAAGGAAATGTAAGGTTGTTACTGATTTCTGAGCCTCAGCGACTGCAGCTCCTCAACAAGGAAATGTAGGGTTGCCACTGATTTCTGAGCCTCAGCGACTGCAGCTCCTCAAAAAGGAAATGTAAGGTTGTTACTGATTTCTGAGCCTCAGGGACTGCAGCTCCTCAACAAGGAAATGTAGGGTTGTCACTGATTTCTGAGCCTCAGCGACTGCAGCTCCTCAAAAAGGAAATGTAAGGTTGTTACTGATTTCTGAGCCTCAGCGACTGCAGCTCCTCAACAAGGAAATGTAGGGTTGTCACTGATTTCTGAGCCTCAGCGACTGCAGCTCCTCAAAAAGGAAATGTAAGGTTGTTACTGATTTCTGAGCCTCAGCGACTGCAGCTCCTCAACAAGGAAATGTAGGGTTGCCACTGATTTCTGAGCCTCAGCGACTGCAGCTCCTCAAAAAGGAAATGTAAGGTTGTTACTGATTTCTGAGCCTCAGGGACTGCAGCTCCTCAACAAGGAAATGTAGGGTTGTCACTGATTTCTGAGCCTCAGCGACTGCAGCTCCTCAAAAAGGAAATGTAAGGTTGTTACTGATTTCTGAGCCTCAGGGACTGCAGCTCCTCAACAAGGAAATGTAGGGTTGTCACTGATTTCTGAGCCTCAGCGACTGCAGCTCCTCAAAAAGGAAATGTAAGGTTGTTACTGATTTCTGAGCCTCAGGGACTGCAGCTCCTCAACAAGGAAATGTAGGGTTGTCACTGATTTCTGAGCCTCAGCGACTGCAGCTCCTCAAAAAGGAAATGTAAGGTTGTTACTGATTTCTGAGCCTCAGGGACTGCAGCTCCTCAACAAGGAAATGTAGGGTTGTCACTGATTTCTGAGCCTCAGCGACTGCAGCTCCTCAAAAAGGAAATGTAAGGTTGTTACTGATTTCTGAGCCTCAGGGACTGCAGCTCCTCAACAAGGAAATGTAGGGTTGTCACTGATTTCTGAGCCTCAGCGACTGCAGCTCCTCAAAAAGGAAATGTAGGGTTGTCACTGATTTCTGAGCCTCAGGGACTGCAGCTCCTCAACAAGGAAATGTAGGGTTGTCACTGATTTCTGAGCCTCAGCGACTGCAGCTCCTCAAAAAGGAAATGTAAGGTTGTTACTGATTTCTGAGCCTCAGGGACTGCAGCTCCTCAACAAGGAAATGTAGGGTTGTCACTGATTTCTGAGCCTCAGCGACTGCAGCTCCTCAAAAAGGAAATGTAAGGTTGTTACTGATTTCTGAGCCTCAGGGACTGCAGCTCCTCAACAAGGAAATGTAGGGTTGTCACTGATTTCTGAGCCTCAGCGACTGCAGCTCCTCAAAAAGGAAATGTAAGGTTGTTACTGATTTCTGAGCCTCAGGGACTGCAGCTCCTCAAAAAGGAAATGTAAGGTTGTTACTGATTTCTGAGCCTCAGGGACTGCAGCTCCTCAAAAAGGAAATGTAGGGTTGTCACTGATTTCTGAGCCTCAGGGACTGCAGCTCCTCAACAAGGAAATGTAGGGTTGTCACTGATTTCTGAGCCTCAGGGACTGCAGCTCCTCAACAAGGAAATGTAGGGTTGTCACTGATTTCTGAGCCTCAGGGACTGCAGCTCCTCAACAAGGAAATGTAGGGTTGTCACTGATTTCTGAGCCTACGTGACTGCAGCTCCGAAAAAAGGAAAATTAGAGTTGAACCTCTCTGAATGTTCTAGTGAGATCTTTTAACCTTAAAAAGTTCTTTTTAGCTCATCAAGTGTCAACCGTAGACAGCCAGAAACTTGGCTTCGCCGCTGCTGAAGCTGCCGCTGAAACTGCTGGGGATGTTTGCCGACCTGAACAGTCGGCAGTCACGATTTTCCGGCCTCACCAGAGCGAACAGGCAGTGGGGCAGCAGCGAGCACTGGATCAGGCACTCGGACTGCGATTGCTCTTGGCCCGACCACAGGAGGCTGTCGGATTAGGCAGAAAAGCTGGGCTGCGTCTCATTCACGTAGAACGACGATCTCTTGGCGACTGAAAGTAATTTTAGCGCGACTGTATGCATTTTTTCAAAAATAAAATATTTTTCGACTAAAACTACATGATTGTATATAATGTTGACCATGCTAGAAAATGTATGCGGTTGTTGTATGCAGATAAATGGGAGTAGCATGTAATTTCAATAGGAAATTGACGCCCTCTCTAGTGGAGCCCAGGGCGAGTTGGCTCGGTGATTAAGCGCGTGTGCTTTGCGTTTCACTGGTCCCCTTTGAGGGCCACCCCACCCACCAAGGCACAGAGGGTGTACATTCCTGGAGTTACTCGTGATTTTGGGTGTTATGCTGACGCTCTGTTGTGCACTGTGTCTCTATGCCTTCGTAATATATTTACAGATTTACAGATTTTCGTATTTACAGAGGAGTTGTAGTTAAGTGGCTCGGGCATCTTCCTTATGACCGGAAGGTCTTGGGGTTCGAATCCTGTCTCTATGAGACAATTGTTGGTCTTAGCACGGCACTTAGTTCCGGATTGATTTGCAGATTATTATAATTAACGCTCTGTCCCTGCCTCGAAAATTGCCGTTAACTGTACTAAAAATACAAGCTATTTATGATTGAGTGCATGAAGATCCTGATTCGTAAAATTATTGTACCATTCGAGCAATGCTCGACGCTAGTCCATCCCAGCTAGTTAGTCGACTGAGGATCCCGTAGAATGGCCTTTTTCTAGTATTTGACATTCACATTTAGTGCTCAGCTATTTTATTCAGCCAACTGCTGAGGGTCTGGCGCTACTCCTTGGCCAGAATGTCAACCTCGTGAAAGTGGAGAAAAGTATGACTTGAATGCAAGCCGGTGGTGTTCATGTACAGAGCCAGGTATCTGCCTACGATGGGCCTGTTGCAGGTGATGTTGATTGGGTTGTCAGCAGCTGTTGGCACCTTGGTGTAGTAGAAGCACAGTTCGAACAGGTTCTTGTCGAATACATTCCACACAGATGGGTTATTTGAGATGCCTGTAGAATGAAAGTAACTATGCGTATATCTCGATGTGGATGGCAAAGATGGGCAGTAAACTGATGCTGCCTCCTCACCGAAGCTGATCTGCGTGAACCTTTCGGCATTTTGCCGCATAGAATTATCCAAGTCCAATCGGTTCCATACGCGAGCGCCGAAGATGGCGAACGGCTGCTGCATGTCAACCATCCACCAAGGCATCGGATCGCCGACACCTGTGTGCACCATGGCTTGACTCTAGCGTACTACCCGCTATTAATTGTAGTTCATAGATTCCGTCATTTCCGCGCACTGCATCTCCACTTCCCGGTTAGGACGATGAATTCTTGGCCGAATTATTCTTGCTGACTGTGAACAGGTCAAAGCCTAAATAGGGTGGTAAATGGGAGACGATTTTACAAGAAAATTCTGATGCATGTTTAATTACACAAAATGAAGTTGAGACCGACAGTACAGATTTCTATGTACTTTCATGGTTGGTCCCTTTTTTCTAATTCTAACACTCAACTCATGGATTACTCAATCTCCAAGATCCGACTCTCAATGTCAGCTTCAGCTTATACACAAAAAAGTTCCTTGTTTCTAAAAAAACTTCTAAAAGAACGTGAACTTTTGCGTTTGGCTCAGTGACAGAGTCGGATTGAAGGCGTCATCGACAGCGACTTGTAGACGGTCGCCTGAGCCTTCTCAGCCTTGCGAGTTGACCACCCACTCAGACCGAAACTGTCCAGAAAGTCCAGAAAGCCTTGCCTTTGATCTTGATAGTTGCTTCTTGTGGACCTACAAGTGTCCTGTCTGGAAGTTCTCCAGCGCTCCAGCGTTGCCCTTTTCCCCCCGTGAACGTCAGGAACAGGGACCATTCAAACCTTAGAGTTTCATCCCAAAATAAAGAATCAAATTAATTGAAAGACCCGACAAACTGATTGTTACCTCTAACAGTGACGCATAATATCTGAAGAGCAAGAACTCTGAGTGCCAAGCCAAATAGCCAACTCATGGTATTTGTCTCCGCAAACTTTCAGCAGTATGCCTGTCTAATGCTAAAGAAGAGAACGAGATCAATGAATTTTCAATGCATGACAGGTCAAACGGGTCAAAGCTTGCCGCAGCCAATCACGCTAAAAATTAGCACGCACACAAGATCACCGGAATCGATTAAGGCAGCTGATAAGCCAATGGGCGCGGTAAGCGCTTTTATCTGGTGGAACTAGATAAATCTACAGATAGATAGATAGATAGATAGATAGATAGATAGATAGATAGATAGATAGATAGATAGATAGATAGATAGATAGATAGATAGATAGATAGATAGATAGATAGATAGATAGATAGATAGATAGATAGATAGATAGATAGATAGATAGATAGATAGATAGATAGATAGATAGATAGATAGATAGATAGATAGATAGATAGATAGATAGATAGATAGATAGATAGATAGATAGATAGATAGATAGATAGATAGATAGATAGATAGATAGATAGATAGATAGATAGATAGATAGATAGATAGATAGATAGATAGATAGATAGATAGATAGATAGATAGATAGATAGATAGATAGATAGATAGATAGATAGATAGATAGATAGATAGATAGATAGATAGATAGATAGATAGATAGATAGATAGATAGATAGATAGATAGATAGATAGATAGATAGATAGATAGATAGATAGATAGATAGATAGATAGATAGATAGATAGATAGATAGATAGATAGATAGATAGATAGATAGATAGATAGATAGATAGATAGATAGATAGATAGATAGATAGATAGATAGATAGATAGATAGATAGATAGATAGATAGATAGATAGATAGATAGATAGATAGATAGATAGATAGATAGATAGATAGATAGATAGATAGATAGATAGATAGATAGATAGATAGATAGATAGATAGATAGATAGATAGATAGATAGATAGATAGATAGATAGATAGATAGATAGATAGATAGATAGATAGATAGATAGATAGATAGATAGATAGATAGATAGATAGATAGATAGATAGATAGATAGATAGATAGATAGATAGATAGATAGATAGATAGATAGATAGATAGATAGATAGATAGATAGATAGATAGATAGATAGATAGATAGATAGATAGATAGATAGATAGATAGATAGATAGATAGATAGATAGATAGATAGATAGATAGATAGATAGATAGATAGATAGATAGATAGATAGATAGATAGATAGATAGATAGATAGATAGATAGATAGATAGATAGATAGATAGATAGATAGATAGATAGATAGATAGATAGATAGATAGATAGATAGATAGATAGATAGATAGATAGATAGATAGATAGATAGATAGATAGATAGATAGATAGATAGATAGATAGATAGATAGATAGATAGATAGATAGATAGATAGATAGATAGATAGATAGATAGATAGATAGATAGATAGATAGATAGATAGATAGATAGATAGATAGATAGATAGATAGATAGATAGATAGATAGATAGATAGATAGATAGATAGATAGATAGATAGATAGATAGATAGATAGATAGATAGATAGATAGATAGATAGATAGATAGATAGATAGATAGATAGATAGATAGATAGATAGATAGATAGATAGATAGATAGATAGATAGATAGATAGATAGATAGATAGATAGATAGATAGATAGATAGATAGATAGATAGATAGATAGATAGATAGATAGATAGATAGATAGATAGATAGATAGATAGATAGATAGATAGATAGATAGATAGATAGATAGATAGATAGATAGATAGATAGATAGATAGATAGATAGATAGATAGATAGATAGATAGATAGATAGATAGATAGATAGATAGATAGATAGATAGATAGATAGATAGATAGATAGATAGATAGATAGATAGATAGATAGATAGATAGATAGATAGATAGATAGATAGATAGATAGATAGATAGATAGATAGATAGATAGATAGATAGATAGATAGATAGATAGATAGATAGATAGATAGATAGATAGATAGATAGATAGATAGATAGATAGATAGATAGATAGATAGATAGATAGATAGATAGATAGATAGATAGATAGATAGATAGATAGATAGATAGATAGATAGATAGATAGATAGATAGATAGATAGATAGATAGATAGATAGATAGATAGATAGATAGATAGATAGATAGATAGATAGATAGATAGATAGATAGATAGATAGATAGATAGATAGATAGATAGATAGATAGATAGATAGATAGATAGATAGATAGATAGATAGATAGATAGATAGATAGATAGATAGATAGATAGATAGATAGATAGATAGATAGATAGATAGATAGATAGATAGATAGATAGATAGATAGATAGATAGATAGATAGATAGATAGATAGATAGATAGATAGATAGATAGATAGATAGATAGATAGATAGATAGATAGATAGATAGATAGATAGATAGATAGATAGATAGATAGATAGATAGATAGATAGATAGATAGATAGATAGATAGATAGATAGATAGATAGATAGATAGATAGATAGATAGATAGATAGATAGATAGATAGATAGATAGATAGATAGATAGATAGATAGATAGATAGATAGATAGATAGATAGATAGATAGATAGATAGATAGATAGATAGATAGATAGATAGATAGATAGATAGATAGATAGATAGATAGATAGATAGATAGATAGATAGATAGATAGATAGATAGATAGATAGATAGATAGATAGATAGATAGATAGATAGATAGATAGATAGATAGATAGATAGATAGATAGATAGATAGATAGATAGATAGATAGATAGATAGATAGATAGATAGATAGATAGATAGATAGATAGATAGATAGATAGATAGATAGATAGATAGATAGATAGATAGATAGATAGATAGATAGATAGATAGATAGATAGATAGATAGATAGATAGATAGATAGATAGATAGATAGATAGATAGATAGATAGATAGATAGATAGATAGATAGATAGATAGATAGATAGATAGATAGATAGATAGATAGATAGATAGATAGATAGATAGATAGATAGATAGATAGATAGATAGATAGATAGATAGATAGATAGATAGATAGATAGATAGATAGATAGATAGATAGATAGATAGATAGATAGATAGATAGATAGATAGATAGATAGATAGATAGATAGATAGATAGATAGATAGATAGATAGATAGATAGATAGATAGATAGATAGATAGATAGATAGATAGATAGATAGATAGATAGATAGATAGATAGATAGATAGATAGATAGATAGATAGATAGATAGATAGATAGATAGATAGATAGATAGATAGATAGATAGATAGATAGATAGATAGATAGATAGATAGATAGATAGATAGATAGATAGATAGATAGATAGATAGATAGATAGATAGATAGATAGATAGATAGATAGATAGATAGATAGATAGATAGATAGATAGATAGATAGATAGATAGATAGATAGATAGATAGATAGATAGATAGATAGATAGATAGATAGATAGATAGATAGATAGATAGATAGATAGATAGATAGATAGATAGATAGATAGATAGATAGATAGATAGATAGATAGATAGATAGATAGATAGATAGATAGATAGATAGATAGATAGATAGATAGATAGATAGATAGATAGATAGATAGATAGATAGATAGATAGATAGATAGATAGATAGATAGATAGATAGATAGATAGATAGATAGATAGATAGATAGATAGATAGATAGATAGATAGATAGATAGATAGATAGATAGATAGATAGATAGATAGATAGATAGATAGATAGATAGATAGATAGATAGATAGATAGATAGATAGATAGATAGATAGATAGATAGATAGATAGATAGATAGATAGATAGATAGATAGATAGATAGATAGATAGATAGATAGATAGATAGATAGATAGATAGATAGATAGATAGATAGATAGATAGATAGATAGATAGATAGATAGATAGATAGATAGATAGATAGATAGATAGATAGATAGATAGATAGATAGATAGATAGATAGATAGATAGATAGATAGATAGATAGATAGATAGATAGATAGATAGATAGATAGATAGATAGATAGATAGATAGATAGATAGATAGATAGATAGATAGATAGATAGATAGATAGATAGATAGATAGATAGATAGATAGATAGATAGATAGATAGATAGATAGATAGATAGATAGATAGATAGATAGATAGATAGATAGATAGATAGATAGATAGATAGATAGATAGATAGATAGATAGATAGATAGATAGATAGATAGATAGATAGATAGATAGATAGATAGATAGATAGATAGATAGATAGATAGATAGATAGATAGATAGATAGATAGATAGATAGATAGATAGATAGATAGATAGATAGATAGATAGATAGATAGATAGATAGATAGATAGATAGATAGATAGATAGATAGATAGATAGATAGATAGATAGATAGATAGATAGATAGATAGATAGATAGATAGATAGATAGATAGATAGATAGATAGATAGATAGATAGATAGATAGATAGATAGATAGATAGATAGATAGATAGATAGATAGATAGATAGATAGATAGATAGATAGATAGATAGATAGATAGATAGATAGATAGATAGATAGATAGATAGATAGATAGATAGATAGATAGATAGATAGATAGATAGATAGATAGATAGATAGATAGATAGATAGATAGATAGATAGATAGATAGATAGATAGATAGATAGATAGATAGATAGATAGATAGATAGATAGATAGATAGATAGATAGATAGATAGATAGATAGATAGATAGATAGATAGATAGATAGATAGATAGATAGATAGATAGATAGATAGATAGATAGATAGATAGATAGATAGATAGATAGATAGATAGATAGATAGATAGATAGATAGATAGATAGATAGATAGATAGATAGATAGATAGATAGATAGATAGATAGATAGATAGATAGATAGATAGATAGATAGATAGATAGATAGATAGATAGATAGATAGATAGATAGATAGATAGATAGATAGATAGATAGATAGATAGATAGATAGATAGATAGATAGATAGATAGATAGATAGATAGATAGATAGATAGATAGATAGATAGATAGATAGATAGATAGATAGATAGATAGATAGATAGATAGATAGATAGATAGATAGATAGATAGATAGATAGATAGATAGATAGATAGATAGATAGATAGATAGATAGATAGATAGATAGATAGATAGATAGATAGATAGATAGATAGATAGATAGATAGATAGATAGATAGATAGATAGATAGATAGATAGATAGATAGATAGATAGATAGATAGATAGATAGATAGATAGATAGATAGATAGATAGATAGATAGATAGATAGATAGATAGATAGATAGATAGATAGATAGATAGATAGATAGATAGATAGATAGATAGATAGATAGATAGATAGATAGATAGATAGATAGATAGATAGATAGATAGATAGATAGATAGATAGATAGATAGATAGATAGATAGATAGATAGATAGATAGATAGATAGATAGATAGATAGATAGATAGATAGATAGATAGATAGATAGATAGATAGATAGATAGATAGATAGATAGATAGATAGATAGATAGATAGATAGATAGATAGATAGATAGATAGATAGATAGATAGATAGATAGATAGATAGATAGATAGATAGATAGATAGATAGATAGATAGATAGATAGATAGATAGATAGATAGATAGATAGATAGATAGATAGATAGATAGAGTAGATAGATAGATAGATAGATAGATAGATAGATAGATAGATAGATAGATAGATAGATAGATAGATAGATAGATAGATAGATAGATAGATAGATAGATAGATAGATAGATAGATAGATAGATAGATAGATAGATAGATAGATAGATAGATAGATAGATA